>OZ010797.1:476095362-476502862 GCA_963932465.1 Maratus speciosus
TTGTCGATTCAGTTCACATTTTATGAAAATCGAACAAAAACTTAAAAAGATATTAATAAAAGTTTTGTACATTGCATTAAATCCAATCATATGCATTTAATTCAGTGATATTCCGTGGTAGGTAAAGATTCTAGGTTGCCATGGTGATTACATAGTATTTAAGAACTGTTATTTCAGTATTACTGAATGTACATAATCGTAATAAATTTTGTATTCATGCATTATTGCATAATAGTTCAACAGCTATTGCACTAAGATCGGAATATTTATAAAACTGGTTATAGTACGAACGTACGTCATTTGCCGTGTTTGACGTACAATTACCGACTTTTGTTTTTGTCTTTCTTTGGTAAAAATAACAAAGCGGAAGAATTATTTTAAATAGTAAACATGAATATTGTCTTATATTCTGTGTAATTTACGAATTCAATGAAAGGAGAATAAATATCGAACAGGAATAATTAATAACTTTAAGATGCGACTTATTTAAATGCACGTCGAGGTTTTGTTTTTTCTCTTCTATCATTGACAGCTTGTTTTTCTTATGGTGGGTTTCCCTTTATAATCTCAGCTTATGAACTAAAATCTCTAATAATGCAAAAGTAAGTAATCGTATAAATCAGATTAATCTCAAATCGAGTAATTGCAAGGCTTCTTTAATCTCATTTTAGAATATTTAATATCTTTTTTTTAATTTTTGATCCGCGACGTGAAGAAAAACAAACCCAATAACAGTGAAAGCAACAAAGGATTTTCTCCTTGATAATATTGAAAACATTGATGATATCAAATAATTTATATTTTAAAAACTAACAACATGAACAGTCGTTAAAAAACGAAACATCCCCTACTAACTCTATAACAAATTACTGTAGCAAAAAATTACTGATACCAAACGATTGGAAATAAAGTCTACTTTTAAAGGATGTATATAAAATTTGCTTAGGGGGACATCTACAAATAAACGAGATCAAACTTTCTTTTTTTTCAAAGTCAGCACCCAGTTATTACAATATATTTTAAATCTTCGGTTCAAACTATGCCTAGAAACGAAATAAAATTCATTTGGTTGATATAAGTTTCGCATAAGATAAGATCGCATAAGTAACTTTCTCCTACTATAATCTATTGTCAGAGTTAGTAGGTGTTATTTACTTTTTATTCGACGACTGTAAATGAATAAGACTGACGTCATACGGATGGTGAAAATGGCCTGGCCTATAAATTTCGCTTTTATAATATTTTTTTTAATTTTTAAACATCGCATAAATTCAGTTTATACATACTCGAAAAAGGGAAAAAATATTTTTAAATGCAGTTTAATTCACATATGCATCTTAATTTAGTGATTTTTATAGCTTTTAAAATGTATTTTAAGCATGAATATTTTTAAATATTCGTGCAACTACACTATGGAAGATTAAGCCGTTTACATTTAAAATAATGTAAATAATTCAGTATTCGTTTCTTTCTGGGTAATATATCATAAGTAAATTATCAAACGAAATACAATTTCACAAATAAATAGATAAATTAAAGTCAAATACACGGTGTCCAAAAAATAATATCCCAAAGTCTATGCTATATTATATCAGCATAATTTAGACTATTTACAATAAATCATACATCCAATTGAAGGTAAACTAACCTACTTCTTCTTACAAATGTTCAATATGTGCGCCAAGTATATTCTTCCCGCACTTCGATTAACAAATCCGAAGTAATGGGAACAATATCCTCTTCAATTCTGTGTCTCAACCATGGCAAATCATCAGGTAGCGGTGGAATGTAGACACGATCCTTTATATAGCCACATTGAAAAAAATCGCATGAACCTAACGGCTTTAAATCTTCAGCAAGAGCAATATCGCTTTACGCTTAGGACTCGCCATTTTGCGTATGATAACAAAGTCAATAACAAAGCAGTACTCGCGCATGCGCTTATCTAAAACTGTCTGAGTGACTCTTTATTTGTGACTTTGAACCAACACTCTACTACGCTCACGGTTGATACTATTAAAATTGATAACTGGGACAGTCTTTTTTGACATCCTGCATAGGTGCCAAGTTGCCACTAATCCTCCGTAATATGTGGGTTAATTTAACCCTGGTTTAATACATTTCGTACCGGAATTTTTTTTCAGAGATGAAATTAAATAAGTTCCGCGTAGAAATCTGGAATTAAATAAATAAAGATTCATCAAATAATTTTTCTGATTCGAAACTTTGTTAAACCGGGTTAAATTAATCCACGCATTACGGAAGATTAGTGCGAGCTTGGCACCTCTGCATCCTGTACTGTGTAATCGAATAACTTGCAAAAACATTGAAAAAATCAGAATAACAAAGTTTGCTGTGAAAGTTACAATGTTTCGCGATGGACCGCCGGTAAACGGCTAATACGAAAATGCTTTTCAGATGTAGTTGACGATGAATCTAAGAAAGTATACAGCGTGTATCTGAAAAAAGGGGTAAAACTTTACGGGGTGATAGAACGCAGCTAAACGAGGAAATTTCGTCATAGAATGTATGGTCGGAATGCACGTGGTGAAAAGTTAAAAGGTAGTTTTCCACTGTCGCAGTTAAAGAATTAATACAAGAATGGGAGGAGATACTTCAGAAAACATTTTATTAACAGGAATGTAATTAATGTACATTCTCAAAGAAATTTCTCAAAAGATCTTCCACCAAGTGTAATGGACGCTTCACACTGGCGGGATAGGAATTGGCGAACATTTGGGAAGACACCAAGCATTTGCCGAATGTTGCCGGCGAAAACGGCAATCCTGGCGACTAGATCCATATCAGTTTCAATGGGTACTCGTAGATTAGGTCTTTCATATGGCCGCACAGGAAAAAGTCCAAACACGAGAGATCCTCGGATCTCGGTGGCCAAGCTATGGGACCATCTCGACCAATCAATTGCCCTAGGACAGAGGAAAACTACATTTTAACTTCTCACCGCTTGCGTTCCGACCATGCATTCTATGACGAAATTTGCTCATATAGCTGCATTCTATCACGCCGTAAAGTTTTGTCCACTTTTTCAGCTACACCCCGTATATCAAATGCATAATATCTGTTAGAGTTTTGAATTTAAAACAATTCTTATATACCCTGTGCACCCGGCAAAATATCAGGGATATTTCACCCGGGTAACCGGGGATGGATTGTATTGTTTTAACCTTTTGAGACCTGAAGTTCAAATTACACTACAAATACACATTCTTCAGTTTTTCATAAACAAAATAACACCCCAAATAAGAGAACGAGCCCGTTTCAACTAAATTGATACTTTGTGAGACTGGTAATTTTGGCTCACAAATATGGGTCCAAAATTACTAGACCCCTTAAAATATCAATTTAGTTATCCATAACCAAATTTTACGCAATAACACATTGAAGGGTTTTAACCCTTACCGGCGCGGAGTAATTCTGTTTATAAACTGATGAAATAATGGACTAACACCGGAATTTATAAACGAATTTATTAGAAAATATGAACTTGCTTATTTTCATGTATATTATAATAGGAAAATTTTAGTTAAATATTCTTGGTGCCTTTTGTCAGTTTTGGAATTAAAATTAGGTGTCCTTTTTTAAGGACACCGCGTAGGTAAGGGTTAAACAAGTGAATGCTCAACAAATCCTACAATATACGACACTGATATTTACAAAATGCGGATTAATTTAAGTATCTCACTAATAATCCAGGGGAGGGGGGAGGATGTATTGCACATGAATTAGTTTTTTTTTTTTTTTTTAAGTGTTTTACACGAAAAATATCTAAAATTGGAGATATATATTATTGTATACTATATATTATGTCATATTGCTGTCTTTGCTATGGGGTATAACAAAGTATTATATATATTGCTGTCTTAGATATAATTATCTACTATCATATATATTAACCTTTCAGATGTAATAGAAACGTCCATATATATAACTATCATTGTTATTTTAGGTACTTTCACAGATATACTGTCGCAGGTATAACATATAATTTCACATATGTTAGCGTCTTAGGTATAAAATATATTGCCATAGATATTACTGTTTTAGGTCTATAATAGATACATTAATAGACATTAATGTCGTGGCTATAACAGAAAAATAAATGACAATGTTTTGCGTCTAGAATATTCAGTAAGATTTTTTTTTTTTTTATCAAGCTTTTATAGTTTTAAAAATAAACATAACCTCAAAATATTCAAAATCGGAGACAAAATCGACAATTAAACAGTCTATAATCTCTACATCATTTTTAATGGCTAAATGTAATGGTCTTGCTCATTGGGATTTAGAAAGACGAATATTGTCGTTGTCGAACGTGTATTGAACCCCTTGTCTGTGACCCCCGAACTCAGTTCGGGCAAAGCAAATACGCGAAATTTAGAATGCCGACCTGCGTTCGGGCAAGAGAAAAATCGGTGTTTCAATTCCATAAAGTCCGAACTCAGTTCGTCCAATGCATAATATGTAATTTACCATTTTACCAATAGATGGCGATACTTTCCCGCGAAAAGTTCGGCAGTTTTGCCCATTTGTCGGATTTTTGTAATTTTGCAGTTCTTCCCAAATTTCATTCAAACCATTCAGAGAAGAAAAAAAATTCCATTTTTGGCACGTTTTCTCAAATATATTCCACGGGCAGGTGGTTAAATTCTTCTTTGGCAATTGCAAGTCGCTTTCAATTGAACTGACAAACTTATTATAAACAGTAGGACCTTCCGTAAATATAAAATGCTCCATATCTTGTTTGTATTCTAAAATTAATAAATTTGGGTTCAAAATATCAGGAAACGTAATAAATTTTGAAATTTAACAGTTTTGCGTATGCGCTAATGTTGTTAAAAGTAACTGACGAAACTCCACCTTTTTATTTTGTAATTTGTAGTTCACCGAAGTGGAGATTGCTTTGGGGCCTATAGCTACAATGGCTGCCGCCTCAAATTATCCTTTTTTTATACGCAGAAATAATTACCAGGGCCGAAACTAGGGGGGTGCAGAGGGGGCATGTGCCCCGGGCGCCAGAACGAAAGACAAAGGGGGGCGCCAAATGAAGATTTTGTTTGCCGTTTCATACAAAAATGTATATATATATGAAATAGAAAGAATCTAGCAAGCTAATGTTAAACCTATGGCAGCGTTCTTTTCAAATTTGTGAAAGTGAAAGTAACTTTATAAAAAAAATAAATAAAATCTGCACCCAAAATCGAAAAAGTAAACGCTAATTCGGTTAGAATTCAATCTCAGCTGTTCTAAGAAAAAAAAATCATTTAAAAATATTAATATGCAAGTGAGAAATTTTCAAAAGAACACTTCCATAGATTTAACATTAGTGATCCAGTTTCTTTGCTTGACTAGTTTAGGCTCTTAACGCTCAAGCTAATGTAGCCTATGGGAGCGTTTTTTACATATTTCTTGCTAGCTTTTTAATTATTAAATGATTTTTATTTTTTAAGGATTTTTTTTCTTTTTTTGCATAGGGTACCTGCGGTCGATATTTCTTATTGTGCGTGAGGAAAGGAGAATGGGGGGCGCCAAAATCCATGTTTTCCCCGGGCGCAAAAAAAATGCTAGTTTCGACCCTGATATTTACACAAACTAGATATACAATTTCGTCAACATACAAGGACAAGATAGCACAAGAAAATTTACAACACCAGAGAATTACAGCCGGGAGCTCCACAAAGAGCGTGCAACAGAGCCAGCAGGAGTCAAACCCACAGACCTCCTACGCTCTCAAGGGATTAGCGCAAGGGGTGCAACTCCACCTTTTACACATCCCCCCCCCCCCCACATCAATTAACAGTTCCTTTTTCAGGTAAATTAGAAAGTTACATTTATTTTAAAAGTCTGATCCCAGAATTCCTTTTGTGAAAGCAATCACTAAAAGATTTTTTTTACCAAATAGAGCGAAATAGAAAAATATTTTCCCAAAATTTCTCAGAAAAAAAATCTGTAAACACGAATATTTCGATAAAATTGTAACTAAAATAAGAAGGTTTTATCGTTTATACCTTTTTCCGAAAAGTTTTCTTTCAAAAACATTTCTGCATAAATAAACATAAAAATATATACGATATATTATATATATCGTATAATTTATAAAACGTGATTTCGGAAGTATTAATATTTTCGTCGAAGTAGTTCTTGAACGAAAATAAATCAGAATTTTTCATCTTCATAAGCCACTTGAAATTTAATTTTAATTAAAAAGGGATCTTTTTTATAAAATTAATAAGTCGTGTCACATGATTTTTAATGCTTCGAAAATTTCCCTAGTTTAAGCAGCTATGACTTATTGCATTTTATAACATGCAGCTATGACATATGACATTGATGCATATTTTATTATGACTTTTATTTATGTTTTGAAATTCTATATTTTTACACTCTTTCATTTAACACAATTTGATTTTCGTGTCTAAAGATTGTTTTCTGCAATCAGTTTTTCAGTTACTTTTTCATATGTCAGAATTATTAAAAATTGGACAAATTTAACACAAATTCATTAAAACAAATTTAACGTATATGTAATCGAATATTTTAAATATTTACACCGCAAAATACGAAAAAAGTTACTTTCAAATATAATTTGGTGAAAAACTATATTTCAGTTTAGTCTATGTTTTATAAACAATTTTGAAGCATGAATTATTTTTATACTTATCTATATCGCGCGCAACTCGATTACGAAAGATTAATCTGTTTTCCCCAATACCAATGTAAAGAACACAGCATTTTTCCGGCTACTATTGCATAACAAAATTTAAACTTCCTCTACAAATAAATAATAAAATATAAATAAAATACAAATTTAGTAGACGCGTAATTGAACTACGCGCTTAAAGCAGTGAAATGATCAGAATCAAGAAAGCTGCCATAAGTAACAAAATCTTCAGCTAATAGCTCCTGGCATGCAGCTAATATGTAGGCATCGCTTTTGATAAATATATTTAATTGCATAATTGAAATTTTTCATATAAAAATTCTTTTTGGTGCTAGTGGGCAATCTAAAAAAATACATTATTTGTAAAAAATTCATTACAATTTCAAAAAAAAAAAAATATTTTTCCCTATACCCTGTAACCCGGCGACCCGGGTTCGATCCCCTAGTGCACTATAAAACCTACATATATATATATATATATATAATACCTTTGGAAAATCGAAAAACATCTAACTAGTTCTCTTATCAACAGCTGACAAAAATGTCTGGTTTTAAGATGGCGAATGTTTAAATTATTTATAGAATACCACATATATATATATATATATATATATATATATGTATATATAACCCTTAAATAAGCATTACCGACCACCAACAAAAACTGTGAAATTATGAATAAAATAACATTAACAAATACAGCCCCCCCCCCCCCCAACATACTTAACATAGATTCCATAAACATAATAAAAAACAGCAGAAATTGAATAACATAAAATGGAATGAAGGAAATTTGTAGAACTTAGACAGAATCATCAGGTTCCAAATGCCTTAAGTTCCACAAATAAAATGTGTTGTTTCATCTTCATATTAGCCATAAATTAGTTACAGAATATGAATTTGGGACTACTACACACAGAAAACCCAGAAATAAACCATTGAATACCAATTAAGTTCAAAATGAAACAAGATTAAAACGGATAGAGGAAAAATTATGTATAATAGATGCTTTACAAAGTCGACAAAAATATTCAAACCCATGATAATAATCTTAAGAATACCTAAAATCATCGTTGAATGATTTTATATTTGCAGACGAATATTTTTCCAATATGAACATAATGTTGTGGGGGCTACATTCGGCAGCGTACACCTTCGAATTTATATCTGTATATGAAAATCTTTACAAAAATATGTGGAATTTGTAGGTTACTGTAAAAGAACTTATTTTCGCTAGGCTTTAATTTTCGCGAGCCCGTCGTAATCGCGAAAATTTAAGCCTCGCGAAATATTTTTTTTTCCGCCTCAAATAATAATAAAGATTCAAAATTTTTTCACTTATCCAAAATTTAATGATTACAGTTACTTAAACAAGAAATAAGTACAAAAATTTCTTGAATACTTACAACTACTTCTGGAATACTATACAACTATTTCTTGAATAAAAACAATAATACAATTAATAGAACGAACTTTTCGGACAGAAGAAAGTTTCTTAAAAAGCATATATGCAAAAGGTGTTCTATTTAAGTAGTTTCGGGATTTTCCAACTTTCGTTTCTGTTGATGTAAAATTCGCGAAATTTTCAGCTCACGAAATCACCGATATCTTCATTTTCGCGAAAATTACGACTCGCGAAAATAAGTGCTTTTACAGTACTTAATCTCTGCTTGTAGAAATCGAAATTCGGTTTTGGAATACTCAATTGCAACAGCATGCCATTTTCGATGTTCACTATGTGCTTACTTCATACCTCGGCTAATTATCAAACAATAAAATATATGATCACGGATTTTGTAGGTTACTTAATCTCTGCTTGTAGAAATCGAAATTCGGTTTTGGAATACCCAATTGCAACAGCATGCCATTTTCGATGTTCACTATGTTCTTACTTCATACCTCGGCTAATTATCAAACAATAAAATATATGATCACGGATTTTGTAGGTTACTTAATCTCTGCTTGTAGAAATCGAAATTCGGTTTTGGAATACTCAATTGCAACAGCATGCCATTTTCGATGTTCACTATGTTCTTACTTCATACCTCGGCTAATTATCAAACAATAAAATATATGATCACGGATTTTCCTACATTTCGCCAGAAGCCGGACACACGGACAGATAAAAACTTTATTTTATTAGTATAGCTACATAACTCTTAATAATATGCAATATTAAAACAACCAAGCAATTTCAATAAATTACACCTTTTAATTTGTTCGAAAATGTTCAGATGCTTAAGCGGTCTCAGGACTCTTAAAGCTTTAAAATTTTCGAAATTTTAATTTTTTCAGCTATTAAACTACTATCTTTTCTGAACATTTTGGTATAAATGTTTCCTTGAAATTCCTATTAGAACAGAAGTTATGGCTTTTAGAATTATACACGCTCAATAGCTGAAGCGGCGTTTCAGAAATTTTGAAGTCAGTTTTCTCCATATGACATGCTTGGGCATAACGCGCACGATATATCAAAAAGTTCTGAAATTTTTTTCATGAAAATTTCAAAACATATGTTTCATGTTAGTCTCTATAAACTGAACCTAAATTTTCCTTTTTATTGTTTAGAAATATATTCTTTATAGGTGATTATATTGTTCAAATTTTCTAAATTTTGCATTAACTAAATACAACTTTGTATTAAAAATAGAAAAATGCTTTAAATGTAAATTTATCTAGGTTCAGAGTAATTATTACAATCTGAAGCATAAGTAGGATCCAAAATTTCCCTTCTAGTTGCAAAATTTATTTTGTAATCGTGCGCGTAATCTGTTATGCCGATTTTCCGCTCGTCAAATGTTTGACGTTTTGGAGCCCACTGTAAATTCTAATTCTGCATCTTGTAATTTTTCAAATACATGAAAGGAAAGAACATACTTATATCTTTCATCCCAATATAAAATTTTGTCTCAAAAATAATTACATTGTAAGATATTATATGTTGAAAATGGTCTTTTTTTACGATTTTTCCAATTTTAAGAGTCCTGAGACCCCTTACTCATTTTAGGCCAAGCATAGAAATTTAATAAAATGTGGTATTATTTTCATTGAAATATGCTTAGATTACATTCACTAAGACGAAAAAAAGTTTCGTGCATGAAAAATAATATTTTATTTGAGAAATAAAATACATTCGGTCAATAGTGCGCTAACGCACCATTAAATTTAAAATGAATAATTTTTTTAAAAATTTTATGACATTTGTTTTATTATTATTTTATTTACAGAACTTGCAACTTTAATCCATTATAAAAAGATATGGTTAATCTCAAGTAGAATAATTATACATTCAATACATCATACATCATACATCAAAAGACTAGCGTCTTTTGAAAATTTTTCAACAGAAAGTGTTTGCTCCAATTTAATTACTGTTATTTGATAGATGTCTCCAGAACCCTTAAAAATGACAGAAAAATAAAATTAGTGAAAAATATTCGTCACAATGTTAATAAAAATACATTTATTGAAATGGTACGTTTACGCACCCTTGGCCGAAAATGGGTTAATATACATATGTTAATTTTCTTCATTTTTAACGTCTTAATTTAGAATATTCGTAATATTTCCAAATAGTGTTTATGCATGCGCACAGATTAAAATTAATATTTAAATCAAGATATTTAAATTTTCATATATGATCGATACGCTACATTTCTAATCCATCAAAGTTGAATATTAGTTATTAGGCTTATATCATCAAAACCGGTCTTTAGTTTCGATTATAGTTAATAAATGTATGCATATATGAAATGAATATTCAAAATCAATATACTTAAATTTTCACATATGGTCAATACGCTACTTTTCACAGTTTAAATATTTTCCAATTTATCAAAGTACAGTGTTGTTTATTAAGCTCATATACTCAAACTCACATATTAGTTTAAAACAGAGTTCCGATAGCTTGATATAAATTGACTTCAAACGGCTCAAAATGAAATATTCAAAAGCAGAGTAATTTAAAATGCGTTTTATCTATTCAAATATATTTTAGTGTTTATACGAGTCAAGAATCTCTATAATTAGGATGAGCGAAGCGAATCCACTTCTAGGCTACACAAATTACATTTTGTCGTACACTTTGCAAAAAAACTATTCAGTATTTTCACTTGAAATTAAACATAAAAATAAATTATGACCTGTAGATTTGCACAATATTATTTTTTTCAGAATAACCTTAAAAAAATTATTATTTTAATTCATTTATTTTACATGTTTTCCCATTACGGACGCCTTTTTGCAAATAAAAAATGAAACACGTTTATTTTCAGCAGAAAAAATAAATCATGGAGTTAGCGATTATAGATAGAATCATGATTAATTAAATAGTTTCACGATTTTTTTTAATGAAATTTTTAAAATATCTTTTTTTAATGAAAATTATAGCATATTTTTAATGAAGCAAAATTTGTGAAAATTCGATTATTTACATTCAATTATAAAAGTATTTTTCAGTGTTAAGAATTTAAATACACAGTTTATTCTTATTATGTGAAATCATTTACGCAGACGATACTTACACATTTTAAAAGAATTATTTTATGATTTCTTTTTTGTAAATTGGCAACAAAAGAATTGTAAACAAATAAAATTATTTGTTAAATTCGTTATATCATAAATAAAAAAATCCGAGGAAATTCTTAGTTATTTGGATGAATTTACATTTCTAAAATTAAAATTCGCCAAAACATAAAATAACGTTTTTGCTTAATAAAGATGAAAAAATAATATAAAAAAATATTGTTAGTTTCAAACATTTATTTTATTAATAATGCTTCACGAATCCAAACAAATCATGGCTTTTCCTAGTTTATATACAGTTCAACATCCCTTTAAAGAAGTCCCCATTTAAGGAAGTTTTCTGCTGAACCTTGACTTTGAACACCATTAACATGCAAATTAATCTCCATATTACGAAAAATATATTCTACAGAACGAAGTCTATTCCACTTTCGTGCGTGCATAAAATTAAAACGGAGAGGTAACTGTTGTGATGGATGTATGAATTTATTTCAGCGGATTATCTAAAAATGATTTTTAACCATTTGGAAAAATGGTTATTGTTCTCCTCAGGATGGGAAATCACAAGCATATCTGAAGGTTTTTATTGGTTTAATCCGCATTTTATTCGTGTTCTGATTGGTCTATACAGCAATCTGTATTTTCCTTTATATTTAAGAACGATGGATACCTTCTTTTGCCACTATGACAAAAAAGTAATAAAAACTACAAAAAAAAAAAAATAATAACTCAGAAACAAATTGAGATACAGCTTTCAAACAAATTGCATTTAAAAGTAGATTTTTTTTGTCTACACGACGATGTAAAAAGTAATATTGTGGGATGTTTAGAAGTTTAAGAATGAAATTTCATTTAAAATTGGCCGTCAGATTTCTTGGAAATCTGACGATGGAAAAGCCTTTTCCCGAACAGCCAATGAAATGCTTGGATAATACGTAAGTTTCAGGTGGATAATGCGTACGAGTCGCAGGCGATTCCCGACGCTTGCAATTTTTACGTCTAATAACACTATTAATGTTTAATTCATGGCGCACGTAATGTAGGATCAACTCCGTGCTATTTTTTATGTCTTGAATTTTAGTCTTTGAAAAAATCATTTTCCAAATGGTCGTTGTAATTTGTTAAATTGCATTTTTTTTATTTATTTATTTAATCATTTCCATTCAAAAGAAGAAATGCTAAAAGCCTTAAATGCGAAAATTTTTATGAACAATGTATTTTTTACCGGGTGTACCAAAAATGACTGATGAATTTTAAAATTCAATAACTTGCAAAAGGTGACAGATATTAAAAAACTCTTGCAGGAATGTTATGCAAGATGTCAGGAGTTTTTATGCTACGATTCTCAGTTTTAGTTACAAATAGCAGCGATAGATGACGCTGCAAGCAATAACCGCTAAATCTAGACTCAATTTTTCAGCCTCTTTCTTCTTCCATGCGAAAAAAAGAGATTAAAATGCATTGAATGGATCCCGAAGTACCAAAATTGGGTCTAGACTGAGCACCTATTGCTCTCAGCTCCATCTATTGTTTGAAATTCGAACTAAAATCAAGAATCACAGTAAAAAAACTCCTGACATCATACATAACGCTCCTGCAAGAATTTTTTAAATAAACTGCCACCGTTTGCAAGTTATTGAATTTTAAAATCCATCAGTCATTTTTGCCACACCCAGTATAAGAAACCTGTACAAAGTAATATTACAGTCTTTTCTAAAGTTAAGAAATTGAAATAGTGTGAAAAAAGAGTAAAGTTACGCTGCGATTCAGTTTTTGGTAATCTTTATTTGTTGAGGGTTTTTTTAGATATTATTCTAATTAAATTTTTCTTATATGTCTTATTGCATAAAAAAAGTTACTGCCCAAATTAAAATACATTTTTCCAATATTTCCATTTTATGTATGTGTATTTTACTGTAAAAATTTTTGGAATTTGAATTGATTTCTGTTTAACGATTTTCTTCATAACGAAGTGTTTAAGTGTTGCGATAAGATTTCGTGAAATGGAAGTTTCACTGTATATATAAAAACAATAACTTCTGATACTAAAATTAACTACTGATTAACTACTGAAGTTAAATAATTCAAAATTCCTATTAAAAATTAGCGGTAACAAAAAAACCCCAAATTTGCCATCTTTGATTTAAAAAAAAAAAAAAAAAAAAAAAAAAAAAAAAAAAATGTTACTTTGTTTATATTATTCAAAGTAAACACTCTCAGATTGAGATTATAGAAAACTTTAAAAAATATTTTAAAATTAGTGGTGGAAGTTTACACCTGATTTGCCTTCGGCGCCCCCTTTTGAGTCGCCGCCTATGTATATATGTAAAGCACCAAAATGACGTTTGAAAAGTAATATACTGAACAAGTATTTTTATTTTCTGCTCGGTTGATTTGGAAAATGTTGTATGTATTATCCGACGAATGGTACGCCTTGAGCGATGCTATTAACATTAACTACAAATAGAAAATGATGCCGAAAATGAAATCATCCTCATTAACCGGATATACGTCGTAAGCGGAGACGCAATAACGAGAGTCCAGTGTATTTGAAAAACTTGCAGACGTTCGTAACTTTATAAATCCAACTTAACAGTAGGTGCGCAGAAATCTCCATGCACGTTTGGATGCATATTGAATATCCCTGTTTAAATTTATCTGAATTGCTCTAAAACATTCAAATAATTCGAAATATTCTTTAATGTGTGTACTAAAACGTAATAATTCGAAATATTCTTTATTGCACCTTCTGCTAAACACTTAAAGGCAAAAGGGGATTTTATATCTTAACAGATTGTACTATAAATGTGTTTCAGAATATTCAAAATTCAAATAATATAGTTTCCAAATTCCCAAGCCTTTTCGCATGTTTGGTTCTATTGACTGGTAATCCATGTTATGGTTTGAATCTAAATAAAATCTTTTAATTTAAAATAGCCATAACTATTCGTATGCAAATCATTCAGATGTGGTTTAATCTAAGATTCTGTTCAAGTAATCAAGTAAATCTTTACAGTCATTTTTCCATTACAGATTAAACTAAGAATGCATTCCATTTATTTAAGCTTCAAATAGTTTATTTTAAAGATTAACAGACTTCCTTAAGTTTATTTTATTGACAGATGATACACATTTGGTTCTGAATAAAAAATCAGTCTAATCACATAAAATTAAATTAACTATTTTTAAACGAGAATGTCAGCTGCAAGACAGTTCAGAATTTATATCTGTTCAAATAAACATTTAAAGACCAATGAAAGTATACAAATTTTGATGAAATTACGAATGTGTTTCTATTTGTTTAAGATCCATACAGTTTATTTTAAAGATTAGAAAATCTTTCTACACGTTTATTTTATTAAGTAACAGAAAACCTTTATATAATGTAAGGTTTTGTTGCTTCAGACAGAACATTTAATAAGCGAGAATAAAAATATATATTTGGCTTAAAGGAAAATATTACAAATAAAATATCTTAAGTAAAGTTACTTTAACTATTCTTATGCAAATCAAATATATGCAGAATAATTTCTGAAATTCAGTATTTTTTCCTCTATAAATGCAGGAACTTATTTTCATACTGTAGCTGATTAATCTGCAAATGTGTTCTAGTTTGATAAGGTTTCAAGTGGTTTATTCTAAAGATTTTCAAGGACATTTGTACTCCTGCTTTATTGACAAGTGAACCACATTTCTTTCTGATTTCAAATTGAATCAACCGATATAAAATTAATTACACTAAAATTAAACCCTCTTTGATTATAAATTGGTTTTAACTGCTTTAAAATATCTAGGTGTTAAATAATTTGAAAAACGTATTTTAAATGCTACCATATTCAGTATTATGTTTGTTATAACACCGTGTCCATCGATAGGAAATTCTTCAGTAACATTTCCAATATTTTCCTATAAAAAAATCGCTTTAATTTTTTTATAAGAAAATATTGGTATTTCCCTGAAAAATTCCCTGACCGGTGGCAACCGTGCATAAACATTACCGTCTCAATACTAAAGGCCTTCGGGCTGATTTCGTGACGTACCAAATGAAGATTAACCGCTTGAAGGGCAAGCAATTGCGTTTGTGTAATGCTTAATTCCCACCGTAAATTTAGAAAGAAATTATTTCAAAATAAGGAAAAGCAATTTTACGACTTTTCTCCACTAAAGTCAGAAAACTAAAATTTCCTAAAATTTTTCTGGTGCAAATCCTGATTAATCGTAGGTGGGATAAAATATATCCCACCGCCCCTCAAGAGGTTAAGGGGCGGCGGTATATATTATATACCTCCTACGATTAATCAGGATTTGCACCAGAAAAATTTTAGGAAATTTTAGTTTTCTGACTTGAGAGGAGAAAAATCGTAAAATTGCTTTTCCTTACTTTGAAATAAATTTTTTCTAAATTTCCGGTGGGAATTAAGCATTACACAAACGCAATTGCTTGCCCTTCAAGGGGTTAATCTTCATTTGGTACGTCACGAAATCAGTCCGGAGGCCTTGAGTATTGAGACGGTAATGGCATAAATCAATTGAAATAAACATACTACTGGTGGTTTAACGAGTTCGTTTCAGTTCATTTTGCGGATCATAAAGATGATTTTAGAATTTTACAGATTTTCACAACACTTATTTTATTGACTGACGATCTCCATTTAGTTTTGAATACAAATATAATCTAATATATAAAATTACCTCAAATATGGTTAATTTCATCTGTAAGACAACTCAGAATACTGCTTTCATTTTCTCGTAAGTGTTTAATCAAGTCAAGAATATTAAAATTAAAAAAAATTAATTGCAAACTAACTTTCAGTTTTTTTAAATTTATTTTTTTGTTTTTCAACCTGCAGATTAATATCGCTGGGAGGTTTCAACGCAAACAGGACATCTTGGTATAATTTACCTAAACTGCCCCGAACTATGCTAATATGACACAATCCCAAATACCTTATTATGCAGTATTCTCATAAACTCTCATAAGGGGAAATTTATATCTAAACAGGTGGCTACGAAAGCGTTTCTATTATTATAATAGTTAAACAGTTTGTTTTAAATATATTTACTTTCGTGTGTTTATGTTAATGACTGTGGATTCTTATTTTATTTTAAATTAAAATTGAATGTGATAAATTATAATTAACTTAATTTTAGTTATTTAAAATATTAATCAGCGACTCATTTCAAAATAACGTTTATATATTTAAATAGATATTCAAAGGCCAAGGAACGTGCTTGCATTTATACAGAGTGTTGCCAATTAACGGAGTTGAGATTTGTATCTGTAGTGGGTGTAATATAATATCTTATTATGCTATATTCTCATAAACTCTCGGCTCATAAGGGGAAATTTATATCTAAACAATTGGAGCTACCAAAGCGCTCCATTTAATATAATATTTAAACAATTTGTTTTCCGTTTACTTTCGTGTGTTTATGTTAATGACAGTTGATCCACATTTGGTTTTGAATTAAAATTTAATGTGATAAATTAACACGTTCACGCCGGCGCGGTGGGTCACACTCGACTGTCTCAGAATTGTCAAGATTCCGGTGTTTTGCACACCACTATTACTTTAGAGTAAATGTTGTTCTTTTTTAATCGCTGAATTGTTCTAATTAAATAAAACTACATTTTCTGTACTAAAATACTGGTATCCAAAAAGCCGGAGACTTGACAGCTATGAGACAGTCGAGTGTGACCCACCGCGCCGGCGTCAACGTGTTAAAATTAACTTAATTTTAGTTATGCAGAATATTCATATGCGATTCAATTCAAAATAACGTTTATATATTGGAATAGATTTCAAAGGTCAAAGAACGAACTTGTATTTATACAGAGTGTTGCCAACTTAACTAATTTCCCCCCTACATTTAGGGAAGGGAGGTTTTGTATCTGGGGAGTGTAAGGGATAAAAAGTTTCAGGAGATTGTGTTAGATGGAAAATAAAATCCAATTTTTTTCTATGTCAAAAAGATGATTGCTTGATAAAAATACGCGCTTTGTTGGAGAGGAATTCATTTCTTTCGAAGGAAATTTAAATTGCTGTATGTGTCTAAAGAATGTGTTAAACATTATCACTGCAAATGCACCGTCACAAATTTAATTGTATATAAATAATGTGCATTAAATTAAAAAAAGAAATTTATTGTGTATAAATAATGTGCATTAAATAATTAATATTTTTAATTGTATATAAATAATATGCCTGTGACGTGATTCTGGGCAGAATGTGCTCTGCCTGTAATGGACTGAAGGGTAGATTATTTACAATCGTTCACATTACCTATCATCTCTAATTAATAAGAATTACGGTTACAAAACGTAAATTGTTTCACCTATAAAGAGTCAAAATTGCATTTTGAATAAATAGAACACATATTTATTTAATGGATACTCTTTCAGTAATGAACACCCTCCAAAGATTTTAGCTTATAAAAAATAATCAATAACAATTAAATTTTATTTTATTTTTTTGGTAATTGCCGCTTCCTTCGTTTTCTAATCTGGATTATGGTTGACAATCTTAACATCTTGCGCTCTAGCGCTGTTAGCGGATGTATGCCACTAGCGACAAGGTTTCGTAATAATGTTAAATTTTAGACAAAATCTGTGTCGGCTATTACAAATGATTACTGCAAGATAGTGATATGTCATATGTGTTGATGAATTTGTAAAAAATAAAAATAATTAATCAAGTTCAATTTATTAAGTAGATTTAATTAAAGTATTGTAATACTAATACAGAATGATGACATAAAGAAAATACGAATGTACTATATCAAATGCATACAAAAAAAAAAAAAAAAAAAAAAAAAAAAAAAAAAAAAAAACCGTATCGCGGAAATATAGTTTCATAATCTACTCTCGGTGACAGGCATCAAAAATGGCTTTGATTATAAAGTCATGGGTCGTATGGATACCGTTATTTCTCCAGGAAAACTACCAGTATCTTTTTATAGAAAAAGAAGTCTAGGTTAAATGCGCTGAACAGTAGAACAGCGTTGAGGGGTTTCCTAGATGCTATCAACTTAACACCCAGGCTGAAGAAATGATGTCTTACAAATTAATGAGCCATTGGGAAAAAGTATCGGTGTAGTTGCTTAAAAAATGCATTATAAATAGGAAAAAATATTAATGATAGAATCAAAAATAGGAACTTAAATTTAAGAGATAAAAGTTAAAGTTAAGTTTAAGAACTAGAAAAAGAAGTAGGTGTTATGTTTAAATATAGGTATAGCTGTAGTTGCAAGAACTACTATAATAAAGATAAAATATGTGAAAGAAATAAAAAGTTCGCCAAGCTTGGGCAGCAAGGCCACTACTTTAACAAAAAATGTTAAACGCGCAAAATTTCGCCTTCTTTTAAAAAGAGATTTTCTATAAGATAATACTGGTGCCCAAAAATTTTCTGGTTTGCAAAATTCAAGGAGGCTTACGAAACATGAAAGCTATGGGAAATCTACGCAACCAGATCACATAAGCAAAGAATCCCTACACGGCTCCCCACACGTACTGACTAGTTTTCATTTATGTCTTTGTAGAAAAACGACAACAGACTGTGGGTCGTACGTCATTGTTGGAAATGATCAAAATACCGTGACATACGCTGCGTACGTCATTGTTGGAAATGATCAAAATACCATGACATATGCTGCGTACGTCATTGTTGAAAATGACACCGCTCTCTGAATAGTAGGCCTGGGCGCTTACACAAATATGGCGGCTGGTGAAGGCGGATTTTTTTTTTTTTTTTCAGAGTGCGTACAGTCCCTTGAATTTTGGCACCAATAATTTTTCAAGTTTAACCAGCTTTATTTTTCTGAGATTAAACAAGTGAAATAAATCTCTTATATAATACTGGTGTCAATATTTAAGCGACCGTTCAAACGTTAAAATAAATACATCTTCGGCATCCGCCATTTTTGTGTCAGCGTTCAGGTCTAGTGTTCAGGAGGCGGTGGAAAAATGACCAGAAAACCAGGACATACGCTGTGTACGTCATAGAGCGCAAGAGGTTAATCAAACCAATCAGGAGGCAGAAAATAATTTTTAATAGTTTCTCTGTTTTACAGTGAAAATTTTATTGGCAAACTAAGAATTGGTTTTATTAAAGTAAATTGTATCTTTATTTTTCTGCAAAAAATGTATGTTTTTGTTTCGATACCCATTAAAAGCTTCGGATTTCATAAATTAGTGGTCATTTACAAAATTTCGTTTTTTATGTCTGGGACTAATATGCATTACTAGAATGTTTAATTATTATTCATTAATGGGTACAACGTGGGCATTATTAAAAGTGTAATGTCTGTGATGGTCATAATGCATAAAACCTTTTTTGATTTACATTTAAAGCTAATTAATCAGGTTTAATTTTTAATATTAGCAATAGAATAACCGAAGTTAAAGATGATTTTAAACACCAAAATAGATCCGGGTACTAAGAGTGACGTCTCGAGAGTTTATATGATTCCATTTATTAGGGAGGAGGGAGTCAAAAATCATTATGTAGGTTTGACACAGAGAAAATTCATTATCAGATGGAGCATGTAGCGGATATAAAATATAGCAGAGGAAATACAGCTTTGTCCAGATTGAATAAAAAGAATATTAACATACTATTTAACCCTTAACTGCGCGATTTTTTATTTTCTTTCGAAAAAATTATGTATGATTCTCTGAAATGTGTATTACACAGGAAAAATAATGAAAAATCACAGATACATTTTTCATATAATACGTCAATCTTTTCTACTGTTGCACAGCTGCAATACAAGTAAAAACTACTATCGTGTGGCTGTTTTACGCTAAAATATTACAAATTAGTAAAAATTTTAAGAAGTATGTCTCCAAATACCTTATTTTATATAATTATTTATTTTACAAAACTTAATCTTTAATCCTTTAATTCCCACGATAGAATACGTTCTAGAAATTACGTAGTTCAGAGAATTTATTAATTTAAAATTTGTATTTAAAGATTCTGAATGATGGGAATTAATTTACACCAGAAAGTTTCAATCCTTCATTTCGCTTTATTTAAATACGGGATGTTTGTTATTAATTAAAGCAAATATTGCTATTTAAATTTTCTGCTATGAATGAGGTATATACGAATAAAAAAAATCTATTAAATTCAAAACACTGTTGTTTGCATATATGCAAAGCTGCGCACTGAAGGGTTAACGAGCATAGATTGATTTACAGATCTAATTTTTATTTACAGATATTTATAAGGGAGTCAACTGAAATTTATTTAAGGCGTTCAAAGGTTTGTAACATTACTTTATCTTTTCACATCTCCAGTATATGGATAGAGTGGTTAAATAACTTTTAGAATAGGTACATAGAGGGGGGCAACGGGCAATATTGGAAATATTGGAGGCGTTGTATATTAACTTTTTAACTGATAACTATTTTTCAATTTTCATGTTTATTGTGTTTGTAGTTTTTTGTATATTCTTATGATGACTCAATGAATGAGTCGAAACATGTAAATTTTTAATATTTTAAATGTATTTTTATTGAAGCATATAATTGTATTTTAATATATGTTTTGACATTTGTTTGGAATATATATTATTATGATATATTAATAGTGGACGTAATTAAGACTATTTTACTAATATTTATATTTGAAACAGCAGAATTAATGGGGACATTTTTCTTTATAAATAGCTGCTTAAAATAAATTTAATATGACTAATAAAATTTGCAAAATCCAATAATTTTTCTTTTGATATTTTGCTTTATTTAAAGATTTAATTAAAATTCCGTAAGTATATTTTATCCGGTAATATAAAATGATAATAATATAAAATAAAGAAATGTAAAATTTATCTTAACTGCTCCAAAATACTCAGATACGATATAATTCAAAGCAATTGTTACACAATATTTAAATAAACTCTGAAAATCAAAGAGAAACCTTATATCTTACCAGATAATGCATTGCTTGAGCACCTGTTTACATAAGATTTAAACAGTATAGTTAAGATAATTTTGTATGTTTATTTTATTGATTAATATCTACATTTTCTTTTGAATGAAAATAGTATTGCATAATATAAATAATTTGCTTATTCTTATGCAGAAATTCAGCTGCGAGACATGCCATAAAGCCATTTATAAATTCATGCAAACATTCAAATGTCAAGGAACTTACTTAGTTATATCATAAATTTATAAAATTAAAAACCTGTCTTGACACCTTTAAGATTAAAATTGTTTATTTTACAGATGAGGAAGGCTTTCAGTGTGTTCATTTTATTCGTTAATAGAAATGTTTTATAGAAATGCAAATTTTTTATATTTTCTTTCAAGTATTTCAATCAGCTAAAATAAAACAATAATATAGCAATAACAATAAGGACGATTCAATTTGAAAAAATCTTAATATAGAGACAGTTTAGGGGGTCCCGGGACTCTTAAAATTGGGAAAAAAAGAGAAAACAAAAACCATTTACAACATTTAATATCTTAAAATGTATTTGATTTTAAGACACAACTTTACATTAGGGTGAAAGATATAAGTATGTTCTTTCATTTCATGTATTTAAAAGATTGTAAGATGCAGAATTAGCACTTACAGAGGGTTCCAAACTGTCAGTTATTTGACGTGCAGAAAATTAGCATAACAGATTAGAAAATAAATTTTGCAACTAGAATGAAAATTTTGGTGCCTGTTTATTCTTCAGATTTTATCAAATAACCTGAACCTAAATAAATTTGTTTTTAAAGCATTTTTATGTTTTTAATAGAAAGATTTATTTAGCTAATGCAAACTTTAGAAAAATTCATCAGTATAATCACCTAAAAAATATTTTTTTTTTCATTTTTTTTTTTGAAGAATAAAAGGAAATTTTATGTTCAGTTTATACAGCCTAACATGAAACATATGTTTTGAAAATTTCATAAAAAAGTATTCAGACGTTTTTGAGATATCGTGTGTGTTATGCCCAAAAACGTCATTTGGTGAAAAAGGACATCAACCTTTATGGAAAGCCGCTTCCATTTATTGAGCGGGTATAATTCTAAAAGCCAATTCTGTTCTAATGGGAATTTCAAGGAAACAATTATATCAAAACGCTCAGAAAAGATAGGAGTTTAACATCTAAAAAAATTATAATTTCGAAAATTTTAAAGATTTAAGAGTCCCGAAACCCCTTAAAACTAAATAATTTATAATACTGTTTGTATTGTATATTCAACTAAACACTGAAAGGCCAATGAACTTTTCTACCATTACATAAATCATTGATGAAGAAATTACGAATAAATTCTGATTTATTTTAGATTCAAATAATTCATTGTAAATATTCTAAAATTCCTCCGCGCGGTTCTTTTATTAGCTAATAGAAAATCTTCATAGAAGATAACCTATTATTACTTCTGACAAGTACTTTAACTGATGAAATTGCCCTAATTTTTGTTGGATTGAAATAGTTAATTTTAAAGCTTAAAAAGGCATTCAGTGAAATTATTTTATCGAGTAATAAAATATAAACTTCTGTAGAATGTAAACTGTATACTACAGAATATAAATTTTCATTACTTTTTACATTTATCTTCGAACAGCCAAAATAAAACAATAATAACGATGATGATTCAGTTTGAAAGAAAAATTAATATAGAGACTGTTTAAAAGCCAGATAATTTAAAACACTGTTTATGTATTCAACTAGACATTGAAAGACAAACGAACTTTATTACCATTACATAAACCTCTGATGAAATAAATTACGGGTACATTCTACATACATTTTAGATTAAAATAATTCATTGTAAATATTCTAAAATTCGTCTGAGCGGTTATTTTATTGGGTAATAGAAAATCTTTTTAGAAGAAAACCTATAATTACTTCTGACAAGTATTCTAAATATCTTATTTAGAAAAAAAATCTATGACCATATATATAACCACCGTAATTTAAAATACTGTTTGTTTATTGAAATAAAGATGTGACGTAATCTAATATATTTATTTCATTACAATTTAATAAACTCACGGATTCAAGGGCAAATTTATATCTTAACATATGGTGCTACGAATGCGTCTCCGTTCTAGTACGTTACAAACTATTTATTTTACATATTTACGTAATTCCGTACGTTTATTTTAATAAATGATGACCGCAACATTTTGTTTTGAATTCCAATTTCCTCGAAATAAACGTAAATTAATTTAACTATAGTTATGCAGATCATTCATTTGCAAGACAAATTCACAAAACTCTTTATTATTATTAATTTATTTTATTTATTTATTTATTTATTTAAACATACTTGCGTGCTTGATATCAGCGGCCCGCTTATAAGTCATCGTCAACATACAAGGACGAGATAGCACAAGGAAAATTACAACAGTAAAGAATTACGTCCGGCGTGTGCAACAAAGCCAGCGGGAGTTGCACCCGCAGGCCACTTAGTCTCTCAAGTGATTAGCGGTGTGGTGCCTGAACCACTCATCCATGGTGGGTCCCAAAACTCTTTAAAAATTCAAATAAACATTTAGTGGCCATGGAAACGTGCTTAAACTTATAAACCTTATATTATTTTAACTAAATAAGAAATATGTTCGATTTTTTTTTTTTTTTTTTTTTTTTTTTTAAGATTCAAATAGTTTATTTTAAAAATTAAAAACGCTTTTTGAAAGTATCTAGTAATTAGTCCATAATCCAACAACAACAACGATAATAATAATAATAATAAAGATTTTATAATAAAAATAATAAGAATAATAAAAATTTTCAAATTAAGTGTAAGTTTTATTCTGAAATTTGTCCGTGCGGTTATTTTATTAGGTAATAGAAAATCTTCATAGAGTACAACCTATAATTACTTCTGGCAAGTATTTTAAATATCTTATCTAGAAAAAAATAATGTACAATTATATATTTAATCTAGTTAATTTAAAAGACTGTTTGTTCATTGAAATAAACATATGACGTAATCGAATGTATTTATTTCATTACAATCTAATAAACTCACAGAGGCAAGGGGAAATTTATATCTTAACAGATGGTGCTACGAATGTGTCTCCGTTCAAGTATTTTATTTTACATTTTTCCATAATTTCATTATGTTTATTTTAATAATGGTGATCAACATTTTGTTTTGAATTCCAATTTACTCGAAATAAACGTAAATTAATTTAACTATAGTTATGCAAATCATTCATTTGTAAGACAATTCGCAATACTCTTTATTAATTCAAATAAACATTTAGTGGCCGTGGAAATTTACTTAACCTTATATCATGTTAACTAATTGAGAAATACCTTTCGATTTTTAAAGCTTCAAATCGTTTATTTTAAAAATTATAAAAACCTTTTGCAAGTATCTAAATTATCCATAATGAAACAACGATAATAATAATAATAATAGTAAAGATTAAAATTTTCCCAAGCACATTAAATAAACTGTTTAAAAGTAACATATTTTAAAAGGCCGGTGTATATTTTTACCAATACATACGTTGAATAACTTAACCCTTAAATGCCGGGTGTTGCTTTTCGGCAACATACCCAATTTAGGCTCTAAAATACTATCAGAATAATATTGAAGCTAAAATGCCAAATGTTGCCAATAAAATACAGTCTGAAAATATTATTAAATTGATTTTCAACATGTAGATGGCAACACTTGTGCTGTTTAAGAATAAAGATAGATTTATTTTTTGAATTGTTGCTTCTTGTTCTTTTTGCTTTGTTTGGAAGCAGGGATGTAGTGGAGGGTATACGGGGCTATACGCCGTATACCCTCTGGATTTTTTTAAGGAACACCGTATACCCTCTGTTTCTCAAGAAAGCTATAGTATATAATATACTAGAGTATACCCTCTGCCTTGAGCGTATACCCTCTGCTTAGAACGTATACCCTCTGTTTTTTTTACGACTACACCACTGTTTGGAAGCTTGCGAAATACCCTATTTTGTTCTGCGTGAGCAAGTAAAATTTATTTCTTATTATAGATCCTAAAATTCTTGTGTGTTTAATATTATAGAATTTTATCAAGTAAAATTATTTTTTCAATTAAACACCAGTATTGCCGATTAGTAACAAACTGATTTTTAGCCGTAAACCATACTTAAAACAAAATATGATTTTTTTAAGTATTTTTCCCGTGATTTATTGAAAAAATGAAATCCGAAAAACACTATTACAATGATTTTTGAAAAATCAGACATTTAAGGGTTAAGAAACAGTCTCAATGCGTGTTGAATAGAAATAGATAACTTTATCCGACAATTCCGAACCTTAGATGCTTCAGGACCCGCCTTGGACTGTCCTCATTTAAATTTTCAAGCTTTTACGTGTATTAGGTTTTGCTAGACATCGCTGGCACACACACAGATAGAGCAAAACTTAATTTTATTAGTATAGATAACAAATGTCTACGGAGTAAGTAAAAGAAGGACACATAAAAACATGTTACATGGATACTCCACCCAGATTTTGCATTTACTCGTATTTCTTCCGGTAACAAAAAACTATTTTGAGTATAATTTGTCATTACTTCAAACATGTATTCTAGATAAATAGAAAAAAATTAAACAGATGTCTAAATTTAATTATTCAAACGAAATATACTCTAAAAGAATGTTTCCTTATAGACGTAATCGTTTACATCTAGAAAATAAAAATTTCAAAAATGATAATTTTTAAACTTTGCCATTTTTAATAGGATTTATTTTTCAAAACATTACATACAAAATTCAAAGATTGCTTGCATGCACTATGAGCTCCTTTCAATAAATTTATTTTGATTATCCTGAAAAATCTAGAGTTCGAGGTATTCTTTATTACGGCTTTAAATAAACACTCTAAAAGAAGTTAAATTTATATCTTTGCGTATTATGCTTCAATATACTAAATACATAAATAGTTTATTTTAAAGCTTTTCAATAACTTGAGTAAATTTTCTGTACTGACTTCTTATACCCATTTTGTTTTGAATACAAATAAAATATTTTCGCATGAAATCTTAACTATTCTTATGCTAATCAATGCTATTGCTGTTTTCACAGAGAAAGAGACTAACTTCATTTTATTTCTCATTTGAATACATCTCTTTTTAAAAGTTCAAACAGTTATTTTGAAAAGACTATTGTACATTAATTAAACAAGGTAATAAACCACGGTTTCCCGGGTTAGAGAATATAAGACAAAACCATATTTTTCTTTTATTATTGAAAACCCGAATAGATTTTTTTTGCATTTAAGCCGTTGCCTGTGGAATATATTTGAGAGAAACTTGCCGAAAATGGGGAAAAAAATTCCCTTAATTTTGTTCGTTATTATCATCAAAATATTAGAAATAGATTATTTAAAAAAAAAAAAAATTAAACGAAATAAGTACTACATTCAATATTTTCACCTATATGAGAAATGGTAATGGATAACAGTAATTTTTGTTTAAATGACTAGGGGGCTCGGCCCCCTACGAGCTACGCTCGCCAACCCCCGTCCAGACACCGCAGACTCTAAATGCACGCTAATTTGATCGGCTTTAAAAAGATTTCGAAAGATTGAATTATAATTTAAAAAACAGTGGCGATCTCCCTATAAAAGAATTTCTATTCATTTCTCTTTGATTGGGGAATTTTAACGCTAAATCCGCTGCGGCACTACTTGATTATCCTGTCCACCAATTTCGCCAAATTATATAAATCGCCAAACCACTCGCCAAATTGTACAAATTGATATAATTTTTATTTTAAATAACGAAAGAACAAATAAAGTCGTACAACATTAATAAAAATACAAATAAAACGTCGAAATAAAAATAACTTGATGACGTAGACACGTGTAACAACATTTCAAAATAAGCTAATATAAAAGAAATTAAGTAAAGAGAGTCTTTGTCTCCTGGTATTTTTTAACAAAGCGAAAAGAAAGTTCTTTTAAATGAGACATTTTAAATTAATTCTCAAAATATCAAATAAATGTCTAGCGCAATTTCTAAATTTAAACTTTTTTGCAATATTATTTTGTGTTCATTTTATGTAATAACTATAATGTGACGTTAATATGACGTAATTTATCCTAAGACTTCTAACGCATGTTAATGAATTTATTATTTTACAATATCCTTTCTCTTTTAAAATTCACGTGTATACTTTTTATGACGTAATTTTTAATAAGTTCCTGCTTTTTATACGTAATTATTTAATTCTAATTTGAAAGTTTTTTTCCTGTTTATAATAGTCACGTGTAAATAAATTTTTAATTTGAAGCAAACATTATTGCTTGCGCTTTTTATACAGTTGGCAACAGCTTAAATTAGTACAATTTTCTGAAGTCTGTAAAAAATATCTCTAGAAATGCTGAAAATTTGAATTTAAAATAGAAATAAAACCTGAAAAAATGAGTCAAAATAAAAAAATTAATGCAATCTGCACTCCGGCAAATTCTAACGCATAAAATGATCTAAAAATGATTACACTGCCATGTCTAGTTTTTGCTGCTATAAAACTTTTTTAGTGGAACGATTTTGTCCAACTTTAGCATTAAATAACTCTTAAAATAATTCTTCGATTTGAAAACTGTCTGCATCAGAGTATTTATCAAACATTTCTGTATAAAACCACCGATTTTCATATTTTTGTATGCATTATTTTTGTTAATATTAACGAAGAAAGGCCTCCAGTCACAAAAAAAATCAAAACCGGCGGCGGCGGCGGCGGCGGCGGTGACAGCGGTAGTTACTTTTTTTTAGAATAGAGAGATAGTAAAATAAATCAAATGACGTAATTTTCAAGATAAATATAATAAAGTAATACAACAATATTATTATTTATATCAGCTGTCATGAATTCCATGTCCCTCAGATTCCTTTAAATTTCACAAATCCTTTACAGTATGGTAACGTGGTTTGAATGACATTTAGGAAAAACTGCAACATTTCAAAAATCCGACAAATGGCGCGAAACTGCCGAAGTTTTCGAGGGAAAGTATCGCCATCTATTGGGAAACTGGTAAATTACATATTATGAATTGGACGACTGAGTTCGGGCTTCACGAAATTGAAACACCGATTTTTCTCTTGCCCGAACTCATGTCGGGCATTCCAAAATTGGCACATCTGCGTTGCCCGAACTGCGTTCGCGCGTCACAGGTAGGGGATTAATATATTTTTTTAGAATGCCCAATAACAATACCAAAAATCTAATTTATATAAAAAATATAGTAATTATGCATTGGAATAAAGATTTGAAATTTATTAAAAGACATTGTAGTGACCTATCTTCCATATTGGCCTTGCTCCAGAATATTATTCATTTCCAAAAATTAATTAAAAGGAATAAAACGCCGGATGTTGCTATTTACAATCAGCCTTTTTGGTTCTGATCATTTCAATGATGCAAACGCATAGTTGGATTACACGTCTTAAATTTGTGTTTTAATTATATTTTATTGTTTTATTTATAGATTGATGAATGTTGTAATTTCTTTATGGAATATAAGCTATAAACAAATTCTGAGCTTTTGATATTATAATTTAACCCCTTGAGGGGCGGTGGTATTTTTATGAAACCACTTAATTTTAATTCCCAAATGCCACAATGGCACCAGAATTTTGGTAGAAAAAATTTCGGTTTATGATATATGCGAAATATAGCCTTTTCATATTTACAAATAAATTTGTTTTCAAATTCCGGTATCAATCATTGATTTCAACACTTTATCAATGGAATTGCTTTGCCCCTGAAAGGGTTAAGTGCAAACGGATTTATCTTCGTATTCGTTTGCACGCGATAGAGATGGGTTAAAAAAAATGCTTGAAAATTATTTTAAAAGCAATAAAAATTAGGGAAATAGCGATTCAGTTTTAAAACAAATTGCGATATAATTTTGAAACAAATTGCATTTGAAAGTACATTTTTTTCCCTATTTTTGAGTAAAAATTGGAAATGTGCGATATTTAGACGTTTAAAAAATTGCAGTGAAAGTTAAATATAACCGCCTGGTTTTTCTACCGACACGGTGACGGCAGCATTAAGCACAGACACGTTTATCTTTTATAATATAGACTGATGATTTTCATTACCTTCCGCATGTAAATTGAATCTAATAATATAAAATTTACTTAACAACTATTACTCAGAATGTACAGTTGCGCAGTATTGAAAATATTATTTATAAATTCAGCTGTATCTTCAAATTTATTAAATATACTTATCCTTATGATATTGTCGAATAAATTACGAATATGTTCCGATTTGTTTAAGATTCAAATATTTTATTATAAAGATTTCCAATAACTTCCGTAGATTTATTTTATTAACTGAGGGATGGATCCTGAATACAAATCGAATTTCATGAAAGTAAATATGCCTATTATTATAGTTTTGAAGAGCATTTCGTTGCGAAGCAATTCACTATACATCTAACAAATTTAAAGAAACATTAAAGCGCCGGTGGAACTTATTCAGTTTTATATAATTTTCCATCATACTACGAATAATTTCGGATACATTTAAGATCCAAATAGTTTTGTTTTCAGAATTACAAAAGCGTTCTGCACGTGTATGTTATTAGATGTCATAACACTTTTGTGAATACAAAATTTAATTTTTTCTAAATAAATAAGCAATATGAATACTTAATTCACAATGCATTTCTTTACTAATTAGGTGCAAGCATACATAAGTTTTAAGAGCAATTAAAACAATTAAGAGTTTAAAAAAATTGGAGTCAGAAGATGTTAAAAAACCCGAACGCTTTCATGTAAAACATTAGTTGTCGTCAGGGGAACTGCTTCAGAGCCTAAAAGACAACCGCTGATTAAATACAGAGGGCGAAACCAAAAACCACAAATAGGAGGGTGGGAAGGAAATAAAATAGAGGTGTTGCTATAGAAAAAAAGGGGGGAGGAGAGATGGGAGGAGGCAAGGGTTATTCAAAACCAAATTCACCAATTACTCCCATCATGTTAAACTATATCCCTGGTTTATTATAGGACAGAGCGTCATTACAGGTACTCATGCCTCTCGTCAAAATTTTCAGAGATTCTTTGATTGTACAAATATTATATTGTGATGCATGGCAATGACTTTGACTTCATTAAATACGATATCAATATCTGTATCTTGATTTAACCGGGATAGAACTGTGGATAATTTACCCTTTTTGATGTCTGTCATATGCTCAGGGCTCGCAGCGTTCCTAAAATTTTCGCACTTTGCTACCAGTATTTTAAATAAAAATTCTTCGTGGTAGATTCCTTTAACATCTATAACAGAATTATACAATAAAGATTATCGCTTTAAAATAGTGGTAGAAAAGTGCGAAAATTTTAGGAACACTGCGAACCCTGTATGCTCTTTAATTCTTTCTAGTAATTTCCGAGTGGTCATGCCTACATAAGTATACGTTTGTGAACTGCTATTGACTTTAAAAGGAACAATATAAACTCTAGATTTATCATATTTATCTATAGGATCAAAGTTCCCATGATGACGACAAATGCTTTAGTTGAAAGCGCTTGGGTTGGTTCTTTTACATTTTCTGACTCGAATGTTTTTAACAACTTGATTTTTTTTTAAATGTTTTTAAAACTTATGTGTGTTTGCACCTATTTAGTAAAGAAATGTATTGTTAATTATGTATTCATATTGCTAATTTATTTTATTAAGGTGACTATGTCGTTTCAACATGAGATGTAGAGCTTCTATATATATTTTATTAATTTTTTCTAGTAAATATTTTTAATATTAAAGTACTCTCTTATTAAAATTAATAGTGACTTACGAGGTGCTATCGGGAAGTTCCTGGACTACTATTACTGTGACTGTCTCTTTAAAAGCGGAGGCGAAAGTAGGTCAAAATCACATTCCACAAACCCTCTTCTACTCATTTCACTGCTAGATTTCAACATTGAGCACGCAATTTGTTTCTAGGAACATGTTTTGACTTCGTGTTTTGAACTGTTTGCAATTTAGCAATGAGCAGCATCAACATGTGTGCATAAAATTTTGTGTCAAGATTAGTAAATCTGCAACCGAAACCCTTGAGATGCTTCGCATGGCTTTTGATGATGAAGCTTTAACCCTTTATGTAATGAATTAAGAATGCATGAAAATTTTATCTTCTAAAGCATTTTTCGTGAATTGTTTAAACTGCATCAGAAGATTTACATAATCATGTAATAAATTTTGGAAGAATTTTAGAAGGATTCATTAAATTTGAATTTATAGGGATTCTGCAATATTTATAACCCCACTCAAATCTTTTATTTTAAATATTTTTAAAGTATTTTGTAGAATTAGGAAATGTACAAATATAATGTTCTTACAATTGAAGTATAGAAATATTTCCGAATTGAAAATCCCCCCCCCCCCCTCCAACGCTAAGAAAGCTGAAGAGATGCAAAGGCAAAATAAATCATCCTTTTTAAAATATTTTTGTTTTACGTAACCCATAATGCTTTTCGAACAAGATACAGAAATATATCTATAACTCATTTTAAACTGTATTAGAACTAATCGATGTATTAAATGAATTTTATAACAAGTTATTTTAATGGTACTTGCGTACCGTGAGTAGATAAAGAGCTAAATCAGACAACGGTTTTTAAATGGCGCGCGCTGTTCAAATTAGGTCGTCATTCATTTGAAGGTGATAAGCGTTCAAGGCGACCAAGCAGCTGCAAAACAGATAACAATGTGGAACAAATTAGAAAACTCATACTAGAAGACCGTCGCCTATCTATTCAAGAACGTGCAGATAAAGTTAGAATCGGTTATGGAGTTTGCCAAGCAATTTAGACGGAGAATTTGAACATGCGGCGCATTGATGCAAAGTTTATCCTAAGTTTCCAGACAAACGATCCCTAAAGACAACACAGTTTCTTGTTCCTCACCCACCCTATTTACCGGATCTAACTCCTTGTGATTTTGCGTTATTCCCACAACTTAAAATGAAACCGAAAGGACGACTATTTGTAACTGTGTCCGATATTCAACGAGAATTGCTTGCGGTCCTTGACAACTTTCGAGAGAATGACTTCAGGAGTGCTTTCGAGCAGAAGAAAACGCGATGGGATTGGTGTATACAGGGTGTGTTCAGAAATTTTCAAGGCTGATTGGGGCTGCGCGCGCATACCTGTTCCACCGACAGGGTGAGGTAGTGTGGGGCGTCGGCTAACAGGGCGCATACGCGTCCGTTGCCTCCGAGATGTCGAAGTAAGTACAACGCTAATGGATTGAATGCCTGTTATTGACCCCTGTCGAAAACTGGTTGAGTCGCTTGGAAGACGATCCCACTTTTTTTTGATAAATTTGTTACTGGTGATGAGACCTTGGTCTACCAGTACGATCTTGAAACGAAATGTCAAAGTGCGGAGTGGCTCACCCCCTTGGATTGTTCACCACGACAATGCGCCATCTCACACGCCGCTCGCTGCCACCGAAGTTTTGGCTAGGTTTAACGTGGCAAAACTTCCACAAGCCCTCTACAACCCCGAACTCGCTCACAATTACTTTTTTATTCCCTCGTATCAAGAAAGACCTGAAAGTGAAGTGATTCGAGACGATTCCAATGATCCAGGTAGCTTCGACGAGGTCCCTTAACAGCCTTGTGCGCTAAGACTTCCAGGGAGCCTATGAACCATGGGAAAAAAAGCTGGCAGCGGTGTGTTGATGCCCAAAGATCATATTTGGAAGAATTTTAGTTCGCTGTACAAAAACGATTAATACATTTTGTATTCTCAGACCAGACTTGAAACTTTGTGAACACACCCTGTACGTTCACAAGGGACTACTTTGAAGGAGATGACAGCCAAAATTAAGCAAGTTCAAACAAAACTTTTTTTTCCATCATGTCCGGGAACTTTCGATAACACCTCGTAAACGTTTGATTAATGTGCGTAAAATTAACAATCCTGTAAGGAGATAACTTAGATTATACTGTTTATACATTCCAATAACCATTCAGTTCCAGAAAATAAAACATAATTATTTTTCACATTTTTTATACATATTGCATTTTATTTTGCATATTCAAAACTAACTTCTTGGACGTGATTTCCAACGTCCGTGGTACGTGGTTCCAATCATTGAAACTATTTTGGGTTTTAATGACGACGTAGTCAAGAGGTTAAATTAATGGGCATTTTTTTTTTATCGCAGTATAAAAATCTGCATACAGGTTTGAAAACAAATAAGATTCGTTGTACAATTACAGCCGTCCAGAAATATTCAGATGTAGCATAATCCAAAATATTTTATATATAATATTTTTAAAGAAACCTGACAATGTCAAGAAAAAAAAATGTATATTTGAACGTGATTCTAGGGACGTGTTCTATATTACTTAAGGTTTAAACAATATATTTTAACACCTTAACCCCTTCGGGACGGAGCCCTTTACGAAATTTTTAATCTTTGTCACCGTTTTTTAAAAACAGAAATGTGTGTCTTTTTGAATCGAGAAAATGTACTGATGAAAGAAGGCAAATTTTACAATAAAATTTTACTGGTGAGGAAAAACCAGGATTCTGTCGCTCGTCCCCAAGGGGTTCCGCCGACGAAATCTGACTCGATCTCCATTGCCTTATTTAATAACATAATTCTGCCATTAAATAAGATGGTGACTGGTTTCTGAAATAACGAAAAGAAAATGCATATGTTATAAGGGTGCAGAACACGGTTTTGCCGGTGAAAATGGACCTACTGTCCTGACAGTTTGTGGTTTTTATAATATATGTCTGTGTTCCCTAAAGCCGTATATATACGCCAGCGGGTGTTAAGGAGTTCAAAGTTGTAAAATGCGTTTATTTTATCGACTGATGACCCAAATTTTGTCCTGAATTTTAAATTGATTCTGGTAATATAAAATAATGCTATTGTTACAGGGAACATACTCCTGCGAAACATTTAAATATCGTTTATATAATTCAAATAAACATTCAAAGGTCATGGAACTTAATTATTCCTATATCATCGGCGAATACATTACGGAATTTTTTCCATTTGTTTCAGATTCAAGTAGTTTACTTTAAGTATTTTCAAAGCCTTAAGGACGTTTACTTTATCCAGTAAAAGAAAAGTACTATAGAATCTAAATTTGTATTTCTTCCGGAAGAATTTTAATCAGGGCGAATACACAAAATGAATAACGATCACAAATCTCGGTTTAAATCAATAAAATCAACTACTGAAATTCAAGATAGTTTAAAGTGCTCTTTATTTATTCATAAAAAATCGTTGGAATCAAGTCTATAAACAATTTAAATTTGATCATATCTAAAGTTCTCTAGATTTTTATACTTTTGCTAAAATAAAAGATTTTTTTAATAAAAATCTAAAATATCTGTGTGGATTTTAACAGAAAAAGAATATTTTATCATAAATAAATCTGAAATATCTTGAATTATTCAGATGTGACGTAATTCAAAACACTTATACAATATTCAGAAATTCTCGAATGCAAAGGGAAAATTTATATAATTAAAATTCAATTTAAGAAAATCAAAAAACCCGACTGGGTAAAAAGCGAAATAATTAATTATTTCTCATCAATGTTAAACTATTTTTTATATTACTTACCTATTTTTTTTATGACTTTTAAGTTGTGTTTAATTGTTAGTTCCTATCTGTAAACACTGTTTTGATGAGGTCTATAGATGTCTATGATAGTTAGAGTTGCAGTAAAGCTAGAGATCCTACCTACACAACTTCCAGGTTGTATAATGCTTAAACGGAGCTTCTGACTGTAAAATAGTCAATGAAACATCGTCTTCATTTTGAAAGACCTATCCAATGATATGCCGCTCAGTATGGTGCGTAATTTTTTTTTCATGTCTACCGCCATTTTGTATTTTACGGCCGCCATTTTGAATTTATAAGAACAAAACCTAGCCTATAACCATCGGACGGTTAAGACGAATCGATAGAGACCTCATTCATTAAAATCCATCCAGCCGTTGGGATTTTTCGAGGGTATAAAGAAATCCACATACCCAGATACGCGTGAAACACATAACCCTTCTTGGCAGCCGCGTAATAATAACAGGTGGCCTGTGAAAATATTCAAGTTTATTGAAGATTTAAATTAAAATAATCTATTTGAAGCTTTAAAATAAAGATTTTAACAATTTTTCATGACGATTTAGAACTCTTTAATATTTTGAAAATTCTATTTTTGATATATATATATATATATAATTAAATAATAACAATGTCTAATAATAAATTCAGAATAAATAATAATATTAATTCAGAAATTATTCTAAAACCTTTCCAATGACAATTTAAGATTACAATGAAGTAATTTTAATTATATGTCTTCTGAAGATGTTTTGATTTTTATTTTTAAATGCAGTTACTTTTTAAATTTTTTTAACAATTGACGATTTTTTTTCACTGTGTGTTAAAATTAGCACGGAATATGATATTTATGAAATAAAAAAGAAAAACACTTGATGTTTGGTTATTTAAAAAAAAAAATTATTAATTTATGCACACTTTAGTCGATATTTCAATCAATCAAACAATCAATCAATCAATAAATAAATAAATAAATAAATAAATAAATAATAATAATAAATGATTTTTAGCAAATAGCAAGGTAAAAATTAGAAATGCTTAACTCTGCTGATACTTGTATTTTCGTCCCATTTAAAATGGAATAAGATTCAATTGTGAATTGTTTTAATTTTTAGAAGTTCTTTGAAGTTTATACTCGCGTTGTTTACAGATTGTACTTTTGATACTATTTACTTGATTTTGCATTTAAAACACTTTCTTTGAGTTCACCTCTTATACTTTTTCACCCTTTTACTTTTTTATTACGAGTTTATTGCACGAACAGTTTAATATTAAATTGCCAGCAATGATGGAATTTATTTACGTAAAAATCTCATAAAAGCAATATTTTAATGCAAAGCAGATTAAAATATTTTAATCCTCTAAACCAGCGGCTCCCAACCTGGGGTACGTGAAAATAATATCGGTAATGGCGGAAATCACAAAGGTGGTTTAGCTAAACACTCATAAAAATTTGATAGTTTTAGGTTACAAAGTTAGTCTCATGTGTAAATCCAAATACGTTACACTCAAAATGACAGGTAAGACCAACTATACATAATAATTCATTGTTAATGCAATGTCAGTAGCTCCGCCCACTGCGAAGCATATTACATGAGCACTTATATATCCCCCCCCCCCCCAATCTTCCCGAAAACTTCAATTAATAATTATGCATTATTCTTTTCTGGCTTCACTTTTTTATTGTTCCATTTTTAATAATAACATCAGAACGATTAAATTACCTCAAAGCTTCTGGTTTTAATGTTTTTTGTTAAAAGGTGTGAAAAAGCTGGCCGTTATTTTTGTTTTCGAATATGAGCAGTTATATCACTAACATATTATTTTAATGAACATTTAATTTGAAGAGTTTACTTATTATTTGAGTGATTTTGTTCTTCTTTTAATGTTAATTTTTGTTATTTTTAATTAAATTTCTCTTAATGCTACTTTGATATCTCTTAACGTTTGGCTAAAAATATAAAAATAAATATTAACATTAAAATGCAAGATAAACAAATGAAATGTTAGAAATTCTAATGTAATTTGTATCGATTGGGGTATATGGTTGTGATAAGAAGATTACTAATGAAAAAAAAGCCTGTTTGAGTTACTAGTTAAGTGGAGGGGGAAGGGGGATGAGAAATGGGGGTACACCGAAATGAAAAGCCTAAGAAAGGGTTCGTGAAAGAATAAAGGTTGGCAAGCGTTGCTCTAAACTATAATTTAAAATACAATGCAGGGATTGTAATTCAATCTGTTCACATAACGTTTATGTTAAGAAATTAAATTAGATTTTACGTGCATTTTTACGGTTCCCTCTGTGATTACGAGACATGACTAGAAAACTATTTTTATATCCAATCGTACAACGATTTGAAAAATGTTTCTTTGTGGTAATTTAAAAATATTCTAGTATAAGTGTATTACGGAAATTATTTTTCAAAAAGTTGTACGAATTGAATGCAGAATAATCTACTGGGATGAATATATTCTGATTTGCTGTCAAAGGTTGAAAAAAATTTTAGGATTAGAGAAGCTGATTACTTCCTTTAATAGCATGCAGGTTAATATTAATATTTTATGCAACCATTTAACTGTAGATTATATTTAGAAAAATTATATTTCAATATTCAATCTCTGTTTATTAACTCCCGTACTTTTTGAGACAAAACAAATCATTCAGTATTTCAAAAAAGTATGAAACAGTTTCTAACGAATAGGAACATCAAAATAAACTAGTTGGATGAGCCAATCCCAAAAATTTCTTCTATCTCATGCATTTTGATGCTATAACAAGTTGGAAATTGCTCGTCAAACGTGGCAAATGAGGTGCGTTCGTACTATAACAAGTTTTATAATTATTTTTTGCACCCCATATTGTACTGAATGTATAATTTTTTGCACTTCATAAAGTGCATAGTCTTTAACATCATTAAAATGCACTCCCAATAATTTTTTTCCCATTCACCGAACACTTTTGACTGTCCCTGTAATTAAACTATACATCCGATTTTCCTAAAATTTGAAATGGCTCGGCAAAATTTTGCAACAATTATATCTTTAAAATTTCAGACCATTCGGAAGGCTGAAACATCATTAAAATGCACTTGCAATAATTTTTCCCATTGGCCGTAATGTAAAGAAAAAATTTGATTGTCCCTGTAATTAAACTATACATCCGATTTTCATAAAATTTGAAATGGCTCGACAAAACTTTGCAACAATCTTATATTTCAAATTTCAGACAATTCGGTTGGGTAGTTTTTGCTCTGTTATATGCGGACAGACAGACGGACGGACAGACGGATGGACAGACGGACGGACAGACGGACGGACAGGCGGACGGACTGAACGACAACTATAGGTGCTACGTATTTATATAATTACGAACACACCTAAAAAGTAGTTAAAATGCTAATATTTCAATATTATTATTTCAATACCATACCAACTTTGATTTTCATCTTAAATTTCTGCTTTAGTCAATTAATCGGAGTAAAAACGAATTATTATGATATTTTATTAAAATAATGATATTTGTTAAAATCAATAGATTTTGTTATTCCGTTGTACATCAGCTGTTTGCGCATAGCCAGCTTAGCAGGATGCGAAGTTAACGTCGCTGCACATGTAGGCACACGAACACACACGCGGACAGACAGGCATATTGTATGAACATGTTTTTTTGGGATCTCTGAACCTTAAAACATAAATGCGTCGAAAACCGGAAGTCCAAAAAAATTTTCGATTACAATACTTTCTTCTATTGAAATTAGAGGAAAGTAAAAAAAGATAATTTAGTCTGATATTTTTATATTTCTGGTATTATGAAATGAAACGAGATTGAACTGTGTGCTGTTTTTATTCCTCGAAGTTACTTCTTCTTTAAGCTTTATCCTCACATTGTTTTAATACTGCACAGTAAAAATAATTAATAGAATTTATTTGACTTATCTACTTCCATTAAATTTTAATGCGTTAATAAAATCTTTTGGTACACTTCTAATTAAGCATTTTTTCTTTTCATTGCAACTTTATTGCAAGCACCATTTTATACGTAATTGCCTGAAATCACATTATTTGATTTGTGTTCGAAAAGAAATCTCATAAAAACAATATTTTACTGCAACACAGATTTAAAAAAAAGTCTTAAAGTTTATTTCTTAAAACTACAATTAAAAAAAAATGAAGGAGTTGTAATTAAATCTGTTTTTACGACATTTTTATTTCTAAAAAGTCAATTATATTTCAAATGCTTTTTACGACTAAGGGGGCACAGGACTTTTGAGTTTGTCGAAACGATCAAAAACATCGCATTTTTCAAAGTAACAAAACACAAATAATAAGCAATTAGGAACTTTTTTTCCATTTATGCCTACACTGTTAAAAATATTCCCGTAAAATTACGGGCAGAGGCCGGCAACAGACATCCCAGCCATACCCCGTAAAAAAAAAAAAAAAAAATGCAATTTATCAAATTACAACGACCATTTGGAAAATGATTTTTTCAAAGACTAAAATTTAAGACATAAAAAATAGCATGGAGTTGGTCATACATTACGTACGCCATGAATTAAACATTAATAGTGTTATTACACGTAAAAATTGCAAGCGGCAGAAATCGCCTGCAACTCGTATCCACCTGAAACTTATGTATTATCCAAGCATTTTATTGGCTGTTCGTGAAAAGGCTTTTCCATAGTCAGATTTTCAAGAAATCTGACGGCCCATTTTAAATGAAATTTCATTCTTAAACTTCTAAACATCCCACAATATTACTTTTTACACCGTCGTATAGAGAAAAAAATATACTTTTAAATGCAATTTGTTTGAAAGTTGTATCTCAATTTGTTTCTGAGTTATTAATTTTTTTTGTAGTTTTTATTACTTTTTTGTCATAGTGGCAACAGATCTCTGTTGAAAGTAAAGGGAAATACATATTACTGTATAGACCAATCAGAAAACGAATAAAATGCGGATTAAACCAATAAAAACCTTCAGATATGCTTTTGATTTCTCATACTGACGAGAACAATAACCATTTTTCCAAATGGAAAAAAAAAAAAAAAAAAAAAAAAAAAAAAAAAAAAAAAAATCCATATTCAATTACCAATCTCTATTTTTTCTAACAGATGGACTAGAACTGTAAAAATATGTCGATTGCCCTTAATTTTCTAAGTATGTAAGGGATAAGGCCACGTATTTAATGGAACAGACCGTTTTTCATCAAATAAGGTCGTTGCCCATGAAAATTGAAGGGCAAACGCTCATAAATTCACCGTTTTTTCTGAGAGTGTAAAGTATATATTATTAACTGTATTATCCAGAAAAATTAATGTTGTATATGCAAAATTAGTATCTAAATTCTAAATTAAAAAATTCGTCTCACTAACGCGTGAATTAAAATCGTTAAGAACTGCGTGCATGATAAGACTCTAAATTATTAATATAGAAAACAATTTCTGAACAAAATAGAATCATAACATGTCTACGGAAATCACGGAATTATAATCATCTACATCTAAATTAAAACCAAAATATGCACAAAAAAGAATTTTTAAATTTAATTTTAGCATAAAAATAAATTCAAAATTTTTCAAAATTTTCTCTATAGTGTTTCGAGTTAAAAAAAAAAAAAATAAATAAATAAATAACCAAAATATGTGGAGTTTTTTGTTGTTGTTGTTGTTTTATCATGTAGGCAAACGCATATTTGATTAATTTTTTAAAGCTGTAGCTTACATAGTTTGAAAGTAACTGTGCACACATTCTCCAAATTGACTTATCGGAGAAAACGCGTTTTGAAATTTTTATACATCTGCGCACTTTCAATTATACCGTCTATAAATGATTATAACTCAAGAAATAATGCAGATTTTTGAATGGAGTTTTTTCCATATTTTTTGATAAATTAAAAAAAAAAAAAAATCCGAATAAAACCAAAAGCCGAAAACTGATTTTTTTTTTTTTTTTTTTTTTTTTTTTTTTTTTTTTTTTTTTTTCGTTTAAAGGTCCTGTACCTAATTAAAGATTTTCTTAGATATAGCACATAAACTGACTACTTTTATTTGACTGTATCTTAAAAGTAACATTTGATACCACTTAACTTTAGAATGTTTAAACAAAAGAAAAGCGATTGAATCTCTGAATACTTCATCTCTGTTTATTAAATATTTTGTCCTTTAGAGACAAAACATTTTAGTCAATATTTCAAAAAATGTAATTTCTAAAGACAGCACCAAAACAGAAGCGCTGATTCTGCTTCATATTGTTATTTTTCTCGCATTATAAAGTCAGCGATATGATGTTTGAATATGCATTATTAAAATTTCTAGAAATAAATTTCTCTCACAAAAAATTGGAATATTTCGAATTCGAATATTTTCGAAAAGTAAATTTGTGTCACAAAATCGAGCAAGTATTCATATTTTCTCTAAAGAAATTATGAATATTTTCGATCGAAATTTTCTAATAAAGTTATATACTTGAAGTGTTATTGTTAAATAAGCTGTTACATGTTCATACATTTATTTATGTGAAACACAACTGCTCAAAAATTATAAAAAAAGGGGATGGGATTGAACTCTGTGCCGATGTATTAAGAAAGAATGAACAACGTTTTAATAGCAAAAATTTATGTATACAAAATGTACTTACAGCTGTTTCAAACTTTCCTAAGCTCTATCATCAGTAGTGCAAAAATTAAAAGTAAAAGATTAAAGCATAGAGAGACAGATGCATCTCACAGCTCGCTGTTGACGGCGAAATAGCGGTGAGCGTCGAAAAACAACTGCGGAGTCGATCCTTCCGTGGCGAGAAGACGATGCGAGAATACCGGTCAGAATTGCTCAGCCATCCTGGGGAAGTTTAAGCAGAAAAGATAAAAAGGAGGAGGGGGGTGGAAGGGAAGACAGTAAATTACAGTAATGAGAGCCATATTTTTAAAAAATTGGGTGTAATGGATAAATAAATAGTTAACCAAACTGTTAGAATTCTTCCATATATGATAAGCTTCCCAAAAGTCTGGATCGTAAAGTTTTTTGGTTATAAAATCATTTTTTAACAATTTGTCCAGTACACCCACTTTTTTTCAAAAGTATGGCTCTCATTTCTTTATTTCGCTCTTATCCCTTTTCCCTCACCTCATTTTTATCCTTTCTGCTTAAACCTTTCCGGAATGACTGAGCAATTATGATTGATCTCCATGTATTGCGAAAGAAGGATAGTCTCTGCAATTGTTTCTCCATGGTCACCTCTATTTCGCCGTTGACGAGGAGCTGTGAGGTGTGTCTCTAAGCTCTTTATGTTTTAATGCTTAATTTTTAATTTTCTCACTGATGATGGAGCTTAGGAAGCTTTAAAACAGCTGTATGCACGTTTTGTATACACAAATTTGTGCTACTTAACGTTGTCCATTCTTCTTAAAAATTATAACCGGAATAAACTCCTTTTGTTTAAAACTCTATTCAGGAATGGGATTATACACAAAGCTCACATATTTCCTACACTTTACTACAACTTTTCCTAGTAGAAATATTAGTTTTATTCAATTACAGAAATTCCGCGATTAAATAAGGTGTAGGTTACTATCCTAAATGCGTGGGTGGTTCAATAATTATTATCCCTAGTGTATATAAAATACTTCTACTGCTATGGTTGGTGTGAAATATCGAAGACGAATTTCTTAAAGGCCTATATGCTCAATTTCAGAACCGTAGCTGCTATATTAACATAGTTTTGGAGGGAGGGGTGAAGTTTTAAAGACCTATTTCTGAGGGAGTTTTTATGGAGGGGGTGGCGATGAAATGCTGGTTTAGAATGAGATGTGGCTACATCACTATGATCCCGAATCCAAACGACAGTAATTAAATCTCGTCCACTGTCACAAATATAGCCCCATAACCTAAAAATCAATCTTTCACCCCCGCTCCCTGTCTTTCACTATTCTCTTCAAAACTACGTGAATATAGCAACTACGGTTCTGAAATTGAGCATATATTGGCATCTAAGACATTAGGCTTCGATATTCCACAACAACCATCGCAGTACAAATATTTTATATACACGAGGGACAATATATTGAACCACCCACGTATTACGTGCTAAATGTAGGGACCGCACAAAACCCTGTGCATAATTCCCATCCCTGTCTATTGTATAATAATCACATGCAGGACCTGCTCAAATGTATTTATAATTTCCTGTTACTTATTTTTTAACACTTTCTAACATACAAGGTGTCCATAATTAAACGACCCTACTTTAAAGTTGTCTAAAAACAAAACTACTGTTCATAAAGTTGTAAAATTTGTGAAATACATAATAAAGGGCTGGAAATTTGTTTAAGCAAAATAAATAAACAAATAAATAGTTCAAAATTTCGCCATCAGAGAACTATTTTTAATAAATTACACATTTAGCATTACGATAGTTTAAAAATTTTATTAATGGGTGTCGATAACTAAACGACCCTATTTTAAAGTTGTCTACAGGCAAAACTATTACTCCGAATGTTGTGAAATTTTGTGGAGGACAAAATAAATGTATGGGAATTTGTTTGAGCGGAAAAAACTAGGAGGACGTTTTTTAACGAATTAGACATTTAGCATACATTTACGACAGTTTAACAAATTTTGTTATAACCAAACATGTTCTGTATGACTTTCATCATATTCAGATACCATCTGGTATCGCAAGATAGCATGTTCCACAGTTAACCACAGTGTGTTATTGGAAATGTTAGGAACATGTCGTGAGATGCTGTCTTTAGAATCAGGTTAAGTTAATAAATAAAATTTCTAAACTGTCGTAATACTATTTGTATAATTTATTAAAAATCGCCCTCTTGTGACGAAATTTTGAACTTTTTTTTTTTTTTTTTTTTTTTTTTTTTTTACTTAAACAAATTCCCATCCCTTTATTATGTCTTTCACAAAATTTCACAACTTTGTGAACAAAGTTTTGTTTGTAGACAACTTTAAAGTAGAGTCGTTTAATTAAGCCCTTCGGGACGGGAGCCTTTTACGAAATTTTTAATATTTTGCCACCGCTTTTTAAATACAGAAATTTGTGTATTTTTGAATCGAGAAAATTCTTTGATTAAATAAGGCAAATTTTACAGTAAAATTTTACTGGTGAGGAAAAACAAGGATTCTGAGCGCTCCATACGGCACGTATACGTGTCGCTCGTCCCCAAGGGGTTAAGGACACCCTGTAGTTGAAGAATGTTTATGAATTTGATTTGTCTGTCTGTCGTACTTTAAATCTCGTAAATAAGTCAGATTGTCATGAAATTAATGTATGATATTGAAGTTTACTATGGCATGTTCCATATTGAAAATGAAGTTTGTAGCATTTACTGTTCATTTACAAGGATACTCAAAAGAATTCCGTTACATAACGCCCTATGGGGAAAAATCGTTTGCGGTGCACTTTAATGATATTTCACTATTTTAAACATATTGAAATTTATATATATCACTGAGATGTATGTACTACAAGGCGATTACTGTAGAATCTGATGTGCATATAGTTTATCGTTCATTTACAGCGGCACACAAAAGTTTTTGCGACAGTACTGCCAATGGGGAATAATAGTTGGAAGTGCGTTTTCAGTTGTGGTACAAGTTTTAAATTCTAACTGTTTTTTTTTTTTTTTTTTTTTTTTTATTACTTGCTGTGCATAAATTCTATAGATCATAAAGAAGATTACTACACTTTAGATATATTACACTAAAGATCGCAAGTACATATCCATTTATTTAAGAAAATTGCTGAATGGCAATTTTCAACTGTGCCATGCATAATTTAATACATGCATAACATTAAGTTTGAAATCTATAAATATAATTGATTTTATGAAAGTTATTCTTACGTTTCAGAAACATGCGCTCTCATAATAACTGAAGATTTGCTCATACAATGCAATGCGCTGCGATGTTTGTTTAGAGAGAAGTTAGAGCTCATACTAAATTATATTATGCATTTATATATTATGGAACTGTATCTGTTATATCAAAATATGACTGCATGTTTGTATATCACAACTATTCCTTACTGCATCTGCGATGCCATGAAATTAATATCAGTTATCAGAATAGATAAGAGGATGTCATATAAGCTCTTAGAATTTTAAAATTTGAATTAGTTTGTGTGATATTATTTTTTTAAAGTTTAACTAAGTTTCTCTGAAGATGGCAACTGAATTAAAATTTAAAGAATGGGATATCGTCTTCTATTCGAAACAGTGAATAAATATCTTTATTTTTATTTTGTTTGATGAAATGGATTCAAGTTTACATTCTTTCTTTTTAAATGTAACGTAAAGAATATTTCTGTAACTCATTTCAACATTTACTAAAATTATTTATCATAAATATGAATAATTTTATTATTATTAATCCGTATGAAATAATATTTTCTAAATTTGTTTCAAAAGAAAACGAATTCACTGGAATAGAACATGGAGGTTTGAACATGAGTTCCACAATATGTACAGGATATATGCTCAGATTAAAAGTCTCTGCCAGAACCTACAGAACTTGAATATAATCAACTGCCGAAATCGCCCACAGGACTCAGACAATCAAACGAATATTAGCTTGGCAATAATGACAAACTCTCTAAATTTTTATGAAATATCCTCTTCACCATTGGAGTTTTATTGCCTGCATGTCGCCCTTTTCTTATAAAGGCATTCTATTATAATTCCATCGAAATCATGTATTTTACAAAATGTAATTTTCATAATTTTTAGTTCATTTAAATTGATAACATGATTTCAAACTAACTATAGGAAATTTCATAAAATTAATGTTGTAAATATTTTCTTAACGTAGAATGAAATTTGATTTCTGTTTTTTACAAAATAATCTAAAGATCTCATACATTGGGAATGCATCACATTGGGCATATTGCAGCACATTACATTAGCTACTATTTATACCTGTTTGTACTTCTTTGCTATATTCTGCAAGAAAAGATTCAAAGTTTTTATACATTTTTGTCTTCTCTGGGCATGATAATAAAAATTACGCTCTTCAATCTGGTTGAATGCCGGATGTATCGAATACGTGTAATGTCTATATGTACCCATAATAATAAAAATTATTCTGTCCTCGTTGAGTGGCGTTGTATCAAATACGTAAATGTCTATATGTGCACATAATAATAATAATTATACTCTTTAATCTCGTTGAACTACGGATGTATCGAATACGTGTATGCCTATATGTGCCCATATTAATAAAAATTATGCTCACCTCGTTGAATGGCGGTTGTATCAAATACGTGTACTATATCTATATGTGCACATAATATAATAATAATAATTCCGCTCTTTAATCTCGTTCAAAAGCGGACGTATCGAATACGTGTATGTTTGTATATATCCAGTTTTATTTACATTTTTTATCGTGTTTTGATTTATCACATACTCATTCATCAAAGCAAGAACATACTCGAAAAGCGATTTTCTTTTATTTTTTCAAAATGAAGACTTAAATACTAGAGCTCCTATAACCGGAACGTATTCAAGAAGGACAAAAGATCCTACATCAGGCATAGATTGTTAAACACATTCCAACACTAGCAGGATATTATTAAGAATTTGAAATTTTTTAAACAAAGAAATGCGATATCTATAAGTAATCAAATAATTAAAAAAAACACAGATAAGTCAGTGAAAATCTATTTTTAGCAATTGCTGTTTATATCAGTTAATGGGTGCGAATTATTTCGTGCAACCTTACTATGCTCTGTCTCTATAGAATTTAACTTATAATAAAAATATATAATAATATAAATATATAAAAACTTATAATAATAAAAATAAACTATATATTAGCTCTGTAGAATTTAACTTATAATAATAAAAATAACAATACAACGCTTTTAAATTTAAGTTTTTAGTTTTAACCAGATTTTTTCGATCCCCGGATTATATGCCATGAATCACAATACACAATGCAATAACCTTGGCTCAGTTAAATATTTTGTGTAATGACTATAAAAATTGGTTAGAAACAGGATACAACTTTTTATGGCTTTCATAACATTTCTTTCTTTTAATTGTCCTACGGCAGTTCCTTCGAATAGAATCGTTTTTGATCTAAAAAAGATATCGTTTTAAACAGACATTTCCGATTCACGGATTATATACCATAAATCACAGTACGCAATGCAATACCAATGGCACAATTAAATAATTTGTGTGATGACTACCAAAACTTATTAGAAACACCATAAAACTTTTTATGGCTTTTATAACATTTTCTTTCATTGAAATGTCTTACGACAATTTCTTCGAATATGTTCTTTCTTCCGCGCGTTTTTAAGAACAAAGTTTGAACAATGTCCATTTATAAATTTTCGATGTCAGTTCTTTAACCAAATATGTTTGATATTTTCAAACCCACAAACATTTCGAAAACCAATAACATTTTCTTAAAATAAATTGTGTATTCTAAATTCAATTATTCATATTTCTACAAAAATTAATTAAAATAACGTGAATTGTAAAGCAAGTTACTTTTAATTAATTAATTTTGGAGTAGAATATTAAAATTGAATGGATTTTCTCTACTTCATAAAATGTCATCTAAAATTTAATTTACAACAACTTTAATTTATTCTTTGAACAGGAATTCATGATATGAATTTTTATCTTTCCTTTAACAAAAATCTGTAACTTTTTTCCCTTGCGTAGATTTATTATGACACATCTTTAAATTTTCCCGTGTTTTGTGTTACTATATTAGACAATGATTTACTTTTGTTAAGTAAATCGTATTCTTTTGAGATTTAATAAGAAATTAGAAACATAATATTACAAATTTCTTATTTTATTTTCATAGATGACATTTTACAAAATGTTTGAGCATCCGTTTCTTTAAGTATTTAAGTCTTTAAGTTTCTTGTCTTTATTTTAAGTCTTTATTCTGCTAAAGTATTAAGAATGAATCAAAAACACTGCGCTAAAATCAAATAGATTTTCTAAAATTAATTCCAATTAATTTGTTTATGTGTGCAGTTAAACAAAACGTCATATTAGATTAATTTTAAATATAATTATTCAATTGGTAAACAAATCGTACCAGTTCTAAATTTTCAAATGGGTGAAAAACGTCCGGACCAGGATTCGAATCAGAGATATCTTGGCTGAAACCACCAATACTTTACTTTCTGAGTCATCATAAACGAATCTGGAGGGCTAATTCACTCAACTAACCTTTAAGGGGGCTGGTCACTTAGCTTCCTATTTCCCCTCACTAATGTAAAGTCTATGGGCATTTGATGCACTCGTATATTTCAAATATCTCCTCGGAAAACTAATATGTTTAACTTCTATTTTTTGTGTACACTTCCTAAAAGATGTCTCTTTTTTTCTTAATTCTCAAACTAAAGTATAGACTTAATTTTAAAGGAAGTGTTAAAATCTTACTCACAATTCGCTCGCTTTTAACACATGAAATATTAAATTCAGCCTAGATTTTAGAAATATTTTGAAAACTAAGAAAAAAAGCGACATCCTTTAAGAAGAGTACACAGAAAAAAGATGTTAAAAATATGAATTTCCCGAGAAGATATTTTAAATATACGAATGCATCAAAAGTCCATATAGACTTAACATTACGGAGGAGAATTCCGATGCTGAGTTAAACAGACCTCTTAAGGGGACGGTGGAGTTTAAAATCCTTAAAAATATATTTTTTTTATTTTTGTAAATTTCAACTTAAATATTATTCAAGAGTACATTATATACATTATAACATGCATTTATCACAAAAAAATTTTAAAAAAAAATTATTTTTGAGAAAAAAATGGAATTTTACGCGTCGTGTTAGAAATCTTCGAAATACCCCATGCGTCTTCCATATCAATGAAAATCCCCAATATTTCTTATAAAAGTTTGGTTTATATATAGAAATAAAATAGAGCATCGAATTTTACATATTTGAATTTAAAGGTTAAAAAAAAAAAATGAAAAAATTTGAAATTTTTTCGAGAAATTTTCAAACTTTCAAATTTTTTCAATTTTTTTTTTATATTTTGTAAATTTCATCTTAAATATTATTCAAGGGTACATTATATGCATTATGGCATGCATTCATCACAAAAAAAAAAAATTATTTTTGAGAAAAAAATGGAATTTTACGCGTCGTCTTAGAAATCTCCGAAGTGCCCCCTGCACGTTCCATATCAATGAAAATCCCCAATATTTTTTATAAAAGTTTGATTTATATATAGAAATAAAATAGAGCATCGAATTTTATATATTTGAATTTAAAGGTTAAAAAAAATTTTTTTTTTGAAAAATTTTGAAATTTTTTCGAAAAAATTTTGAAATTTTGAAATTTTTTTTTTAACGTTTAAATTCAAATATGTAAAATTCGATGCTCTATTTTATTTCTATATATAAACTAAACTTTTATAAAAAATATTGGAGATTTTCATTGATATGGGAGACGCATGGGTCATTTCGAAGATTTCTAAGACTAATTCCATTTTTTTCTCAAAAATAATTTTTTTTAAAATTTTTTTGTGATAAATGCATGCCATAAGATATATAATGTACCCTTGAATAATATTTAAGTTGAAATTTACAAAAAAAAAAAAAAAATATTTTTAAGGATTTTAAGCTCCACCGTCCCCTTAACTATGACAGCATCTGGTCAAATATCTAAAACAGCTCAACAGAATAAATCGTAGGTTTTTCATGGAATTGAGAGTAAATGCTTCATGCAGGGCTCCCAAATGGTCCACCAACTGAATACCAATATTTTTTTAGAAAAATTTTCTTTTTAGATTTTTCTTACAAACCGCCCCGGAATCCCATTCGACAGTTAATTCTAGCGCAAACCTACCATACAATTTTCTGTTAAAATTTATCGTTATTCAGTTGGCGGACCATTTGGGAGCCCTGTATGCGTACTTATATTAATTTTAACACAATTATTCAATGAAGAAAAAAAAGTCGTTTAGAAAAATCAAATTGCTTTGCTTGCTGAATATTAATGTTTTTATAAATATAATATTTTGTAGTATATTTCTCTTTGAAATGTTCTCGAACAATATGTCAATAATTTTTCTTTTGAGAAAGTTGTGTGAGGTAGAATTTAAAAATAATCGCCAGTGACAGTCCCCAAAGTAAATTTCCCCATGAAATCTTCTTTGCGAAAATAAAGAAAATAGAACATATATGTCACTTGGCTGTGCGCCATTTTTGTAAACAGATGTCTCCTTTTTGTCAATAAAGATATGTTACAAACATAATCCAATACATTTTATTGACTCAGATAAAATAGAATGCGCAATTTGACTTTCTTTGAATGTGCATGTTCATTGAAAACTAATGAATATTTAATATTAATAAATGTTGCAAAAGCTTACTTTTTGTTTCAAACGAATAAAACGAATTTTTTTGCAAAATATTTTATTCCTGATTATTATAAATTTATTTTTATCTAAATATTACACAAAATATTTCACATAACAATTGTTTAATACAGGTAACGGTTATAATAGAAATATTCCCGATCCACGGATTATATGCCGTAAATCAGAGTACGCAATTTAACAATGGAGCAATTAATTAATGTAATTAATTAATGCAATGACTAACAATTTGTTATAAACACCATAAAACTGTTTATGGCTTTTGTAACATTTTCTTTCTTTGAATTGTCTCACGGAAGTTTCTTTGAATATATTTTTTCTTCCGCACGTTTTTAAGAACAAAGTTTTAACAGTGTTTATTTATAAATTTCGATGTCAGTTCTCTAGCAAAATATGTTTGATATTTTCAAACCCAGAAACCTTTCGAATAACAAAAATATTATCTTAAATAAATTGCATTCATATTTCTACAAAAATTAATTAAAATAATGTGAATTTTAAAGTATGTGAATTGTAAAGTATGTGACTTTTAAGTAATTAACTTTGGAGTAGAATATTAAAATTGAATGGATTTTCTCTTCCTTATTAAGTCTCATCTAAAATTTTATTTACAACCTTTTTTATTTACTTTTTTATCAGGAAATCATGATCTGAATTTTTATCTTTCCTTTAACAAAAATTTATGATTTTTACCCTTGCGTAAACTTATTATGATACATTGATTTTTCCCGTATTTTGTGGTACTATATTAGAAACTGATTTAATTTTGTTAACCCTCTAAGTGTTTTGGGCGTAATTTCCGTTCACTAAGCTCCACGCTTCACAGCAATACAAGCAATATTTAAGATAATATAATTCTATAGATTTAATAAATTTTAAATACATTAATGAATGATTAATACTCTCAAATATTCTCAAGGATTACATTCATATTTGTAATTGAGTTTGTTTTTTTTTATAGATATAATGTTGTAAGAATCATATTTTCTTAGCATTTAAAACAAAATGCAAAGAAAACAACATTACAATTTTACACTGGGAATCGCATTCTTTTGAGATTTAATAAATAATTAGAAATATCATATTTCTTATTTTATTTTCATAGATGACATTTTACGAAATGTTTCAATACGCGTTTGTTTAAGTATTTAAGTCTTTAGGTCCCTTTAAATATTTTTTCTTCATTTTGCTAAAGTATGAAGAAAGGAATTAATGATGAATATAAAACTTTCTACTAAAAATCAAACATATTTTCTAAAATTAATTCTAATTAGTTTCATCTAGCGTTCAAGTTTTTAAAAAAATCATGTGTGCAGCGTAGATTATGAAACACTTTCCAACACATTCATAATACAGGGTCATCGAAAAATAATGCCCAGATTTAAAAAAAAAAATCATTGAAACCTTTTATGTTAAATGACTAATTCTTTCACTAAACGATAACTGGTGAACGCAAGTTTAGTTTTAGTTCACCAGAATTCGTTTGCGTGTCTGTGTTATGCGCGGGTTAGTTGCGCAGTCGTCAAGATCTGCCGACGCTTTGTTATCAGGAGCAGTTTGACTTGGATAAGTTCTCCGAAAAAGCCGCTGTACACTGACTATTGACTTTGACTCCACATTCCAAATCACGCTCGGTGCATTTTGTTGCACGGTCAACATCGTAATGAGCAGCTGCGGTCAGGCTCGTCGACTAACCTTGACGACTGCGCAACTAATCCGCGCATAACACAGACACGCAAACTAATACTGGTGAACTAAAACCAAACTTGCGTTTACCAGTTATCGTGTAGTGAAAGAATTACTCATTTAACATAAAAGGTTTCGATGTTATGAGTTTTTAAAATCTAGGCATTATTTTTCGATGACCCTGTACTGTAACAAAACTTCGCAGTTTACTAAGGTGAAAGATGACGTCTAAATGAACAATTTGGACATATAACGCAAATAATATGTATAATTCCAAACGTATAACGCATTTGAAAACCCGATTTCTGGTATTACCATGAATAACCTTTAAAATATAAAATAAAGTTGTGCAGCCCTGTATGTGATCTACAGATATGTATGCATTGCATATTACATAGTATGCTACAATTAGTTCAGTTAAACTCATAGCACAGTTGGAAATTTCCACTTAGCCATTTCCTCCAATAAACGGATGTTGTTGAGAACTTTTGTGAACCCTGTATATGGTCTATAGAATTTATATACATCAAGTAGTATTTAAAAAATAGTTCATTTTAAAAACGCATATCACAACTGGAAATATACTTCTAGCAATCATTGTTAGCAGGCTTCAATAGTTCAATTATTGCTCATTTTCTTCGATTGCCAAATTATTTTTTGTGTCCCTGTAAATGAATGATAAATTCTATGCACACCCTATTCTATAGGAAGATCCTTGTAGTACACCTCAGTGATGCATATCAATTTCAACATTTTAAAATACTGTGATACCATTAAAATGCACGGCGAACGTTTTTCCCCTATAGACCGTAATATAACGGAATTCTTTTAAATGGCCTTATAAATTAACCGAAAATGCTACACACTTCATTTTCAATACCGAACATGCCATAGTAAATCCCAATAACATATATCAATTGCATGGTAATCTGAGTATATTTACGCGAGTTAGAGAACAGACAGACAGACGAATAGACAAACCGAATTCATAAACACCTCTCAACTATGTTGGAAAGTGTTAAAAAAAGTATTTAGAAAAATCAAATTGTTTACTTGCTAAATATTAAAGTTTTTATAAACATCGAAGATTCATTACAATACTGGAAAAAATATTTAACACTTTCAAACGACGACAGCTGCGTAAAACACGTGACCTTTTTCCTAAATATTTATCAAAGAAAGAAATGTGTAACAGTTATTGTTTATGTAAATTCCCCAAGAAATCTTCTTCGTGAAAATAAAGAAAAGAGAACATACATGTCACTTGGCTGTGCGCCATTTTTGTAAACAGATGTTTTCTTTGAGAATAAAGATACGTTACAAACATAATTCCATACATTCCATTGACTCAGATAAAATAGAATGCGTAATTTGACTTTCTTGGAATGTGCATGTTCAATAAAGACTAATGAATATTTAATACTCGTATTAATAAATGTTGCAAAAGCTGACTTTTTGTATCAAACAAATCAAACGTAGTTTTTTGCAAAATAGTTGATTCTTGATTATTATAAATTTATTTTTATCTGAATATTAAGAAAAAAAAATCAAATTAAATACGACCAAATACGTGTTATATGTAATCATTCATATGTAATCTATAAACGTGAAAATTTCTCTGTCTTTAATTCTATACAAATCCACAGTTTGTAAGCCAGGCTTGTGAAATGTTACGTACATGTGTACTAAACGACGGCCGAGGCAACTAAATTAATTCGGAATCGAAATTATTTATTGTTAATTTTTAATTAATAAAAAACCACCAATTTAACAGTAATTTTCAATAAAATGTAAACATTTTTCGTTATAGCAGTTGCCAACAATTAAAAATCCACAATAAAATTCTTATCACAACAATTACTTTTGTATTGCAAGATTTCTACGTGAAAAATGAAAATGAAATGAATACTTTGACGAATTAAAAAAAAAAAAAAAAAAAAAAAAAGTAAATGTTAAGTCATAACTTTTTGTATTTCAAGATTTCCACGTGAAAAATGAAAATGAATTAATAAAATAGTTTGACGAATGTAAAAAAAGGGTGAATATTACTTCATAACTTTTCTATTGCAAGATTTCCAAGTCAAAAATCAAATAAATAGTTTGATGAATTTGAAAATAAAAAGTGAATATTACGTCAAATTGAACTATAATGGACGAGCAGGTGAATATATAACGTCATATGAGTTTGAAAAAAACGTATTGAATCATGATGAAAAGCCGATTATGGAAATATTGGCATATTTTAACATTTTGAGGTTCTCTGAATTTGTTTTCGCCATTTTTAAATCTATTCCATAGATGTACTTGTGTGTATGCATGTATATTAGAATATCTACAGGGGTTTAGGCCCCTACAGCTCCTTCTTAGCGAAGAACTGAAATAAATATTTCAGATTTAAAAAAAAAAATAAAATCATAGAATTTTTGTACTTACCATTTTTCTTTGATCATGGAAAAATTATTTAAATAACAAAATACCAGCAAACAACTTTTTATCAAAAGGTTTTAATCTCGGTCTCTATCAAGATAACAGATTATATTTACTAAGTAAGTAACTGTCACGTTTTTCAAACATTTAACAAAATATTAACCATTTTTTTACAAATTGATCTTTGATTTTGATAAAATAGTAATTTTCTTTAATCTAAGAATTAAACTAAGACAATATTACAAATGAAAAGACATTGTTTAGTAAAAGATAATGGAATTCTGCTAATTAAAATAACGCAAAGTGTATTTATTAATTATTTTCCTTAATTAATTCACTTTAACTCTAAGCGATCTCATTATCTCCTCTTTAAAAGTCACCTTTCTGAAAAGCATTAATATGTTTTCATGTAAATTTTAATTTTAATTAAGTCCAATCTGATTACATTCGCTTAGCAGATGTTTCAACATAGAAAGCTAGTTTACTAATTAAATATTTTTTATACTCATTCTGTTTCAGTTAATGAATTGATTTAAAATAATTTCTTTCTCAATTTTTATTTTATTTTCTTTCAGGTTTATTGTTTCGTGATCTTCTCGGTGGGATTGTTTTTAAATACTATTAAAAAAATAATTTTATTTAAACATTTTTTTTAATTAAGCGTAGTTCTTATTTAAGCACATTGAAGATGTCTTCTTTGTAAGATATGTACCGGGTGTCCCAAAAAGGACTGACTGATTTTAAAATTCAATAACTTGCAAACGGTGACAGATATTTAAAAAATTCTTGCAGGAGGGTTATGCATAAGGTCAAAAGTTTTTTTACAGTGATTTTCAATTTTAGTTTGAATTACAAACAATAGATGGCGCTGCGATCAATAGACGCTGAATTCAGGCTCGATTTTTGGTACTTCGTGGCCCGGATAATACATTTCCATCTCCTTTTTCATCATGGAACAAGAGAAAGGACCAGAAATCGAGCCTGTATTTAGCGACTATTGCTTACAGCGCCATCTATTGTTTGTAATTCGAACTAAAATCGAAAATCACTGTAATAAAACTTTTGACCTTATGCATAACCCTCCTGCAAGAATTTTTTAAATATCTGCCACCGTTTGCAAGTTATTGAATTTTAAAATCAGTCAGTCCTTTTTGGGACACCCGGTAGTTTGCAATGTATTGCTTTAACACTAAAAGTTACTTTAACTTTAACGGAAATTTTACTCAAGTTTAAAAAAATATTCTCACCGGAATTTTTATTTAAATCTGTTTAACATATTTATTTAACGTTTTTCGTCTTTTTGTCTTTTAATCTTGTTTTACAAAAAAATTTCTGGTTCGAACCGAAATTATATTCATATGGTAGGGGTAAAAATAACCCTTCACGGTCTTTCAGTGTTAATCAATATATGCTAGGGGTCAAAATAACTCTTCACGGTCTTTCAGTGTTAATCAATATATGCTAGGGTTTTTTTTACATTATTTAATTGTTACACTTTCCATTTTTTAAATATTTTTTTATATCAATAGAAAATAAAGCTTCAACAATTATATGATTGCTTGACTTATTAAAAGCTATTGAATTATCCTTTAACATTTGATTGATATCATTAACCCATTAACGCCCAGTGTCATATTTTGAGGACGCTATAGACTTTGTGGCAAAAAAGCGCTTTTCACACCAGTAAATATGAACATAAATATATACTTTCTTTCGCAAGACAAATTCCTTGATAAAATAGGATAAAAATTACTCTTCTTTTAAAAGTGGTGGGAAATCCAAAATTTAAATTTTAACAAAGATAATAATTTGGACGTTAATGGGTTACACAAATTACAGTAACAATATTAAACATTTACTTTGTTTTATTGCTTGAATGCAACGGATGAAGAAATACGTGTTCGTTTTCTTATGAAATATATGCTGCATTGAATGACAATAAGCAAACACCTAGTCTATCCTATTTTAGTGGCAATACTAATTGTTATCATATTCGCGGATAAGTTGTGACATTTATTGCAGATATATTTGTTTTTATTTACTTTTGATCTGTGACATATAAAGCATCTTTGGCGTTTACCTGACATGCACTGAGTATTGATTTATTTCATAGTAAGCACCAGAAATTAAAATTACACACACAAAAAAAAAAATTAATTAAATGTTTAAAACTCTACTTTTCTAATATCGTTGCCACCACGCAAAACCAATAGTTTAGTTTGTTGATGTTGGATTGTTGGATAAAGCAAACAAAGAAACACCACGTGTTACCGATGAAACCGATATTTTAGTCATTATAAGCTAAATGTTGGACCATTCACACAAAAGAAACAAAACAAAGAAACGCCACGTGGTCGCCGCGTGTTTAAAAAAGAACAATTAAACTTCTCATGTATGTAATCACGTGGACCAAAAAATACTTGTAAGTATATAACACAATTCATGGTAGTTTAAAAATTGCCATGTCTCAAAAATGACTGGAGTCAAATAAGCTGCGTGGCACCACATATGGTTAAACTTTGAAATTTTTAAGCAAAGTATTGTAAGACTGCATCGGAACAAACTGAAGTTGTGTTATCTTCACGAAAACTACAGATGAAGGCAGCGTCATTCCTATGCCAAAACAAGGATTCTGTGATAGCAGATTGATATTTGTAGTAAAGATAAATGATATTAGCAGATAACCTAAAAGCATTAAACCAGTTTTCTCATGAAACATATAAAAGGATGCAGAAATTCCATTAGAAAACTCAATGGGAATCTAATAATCACCCACTAAAATTGGTTTTGCAGGTGGGTTCCACCAAACTATGATTGGCAGACCAGTTCCATTTTAGCCTTTTATCGGGAAATTTCCCACTAATTTTTATTGAAACTGATCGATTCGTACTGGAATTTTTAGTAGAACATTTTATTTTTATAATGCACGTGATGCAAATACTACTTTTTAACTTCAACTAAATTTGTTTTTAAATTCTGTTGGCAGGGAACCTTTTCAACATTTCAGCCGAAGAATTGATTCGCCCGATAAAGTGTTAATATGCTAATCGGGTCTTTAATATTTAATACAGGAATTTAATCCGTATTAAAAATATGTCAGATGAGAAGTTTTATTTAAAGCTGTCAAGTTTATTTAACTTACTTCTCTGTGACTTTTATTTAACTTACATTATAAGGAAATTTCTGATTCGAATAGAATGAAATAAATTATAGAAATGGGTCCATTCAGAATAAAGAGGTTACCCAAACAGATTTACCATATTCAATAAAGTTTCGAGGAAAAAGAAAACTGAATTATTTAGAGACTTATGGCATTCCAAGGAAATGTTACAATTCACAATCTAACATTTTTCTTATCTTCATCCCAATGTTTTTATTAGACTTTTCAAAATTCAACATTATTATAATAGTAAAATCTTTAATTCTTTTCAGGAGTTTTCACTGAAGGTTAAAATTTTATATTGCAATTTATGGTAATAAGGAAAAGATTGTTTATTTGCCTAAAATGTCTCGAAACCATTGCCTGCATCCCGAGCCCGACTATCTAGGGTCCCGGGGCAAGCATCCTTCTGGAGGAGCCCCTTCTGCCTGTCCATAGAAATAGTTCGTGAACTATGCTGATCTGAACAGTACTAATCTTAATAGATATTGCATCTATACATAAATTTTTTACCAGGTACTATTCACATCTGTATACAGGGTATCACAAGACAGATAATCACAACTTTAAGAAAAAATACTAATCGAAATACTAGTAGGAAAATAATAGAAACAATGATGGATTGATTAAAGGGAGTATTTCTTTGTAAATTTTCCCTTTTCTTATCAACGTATGTTATAAAATGTTTAAAAGAAAAATACCACCAAATGACCATTAATGGTTTTAATTTCCCTCGTTGTGAGGAAAACGTCACTACTAAATTTATTTTGAAAACAATGGACTACAAAGATGTTAAAATGAAATTTTAATCATTAGTTTTCTAATGATATAGTTGTTTCTTTTTTTGTGGGAATGGATGCACTACGGGAAGCAGAGAGGAGAAGGACGAATTCCTTTCTTAACCCTAGAACTACCGAAAATTTTACTCAAGTTTTATAAAAACATTCTACACCAGAATTTTTACTTAAAACTATTTAATTTGTTTATTTAACTTATTATTGTCTGATTTATAAATTTAGTTTGTTTTGAAGAAATTTCTGGTTTGAATAAATATTTTGAATGTACATGTCGGGTCCATTGGACCCTTCTGGTAGACAGAGGGTTAAATCTTCGAAAATGAAAGAATTTTAGTCACTTTTTTCCAATTTTAACCATTTGACACCCTCTAAACAAAAATCCTGATTACTCCGAAGGGGTCCCCACTCAAATTGCGGCCCCAGACGGCTATGCCGCATCCTCTTACATTATTCAGGCCCTAACTGTATCATCAAAATGTCTAAACTTTAACAAATTTCCTACATTTAGAACAATTTGAGAAATAATGAAAACATAACTATACAGAGATATTGTAACTTTTCAAATAAATATTGTTCATCTATTTTTAATGACAATAAAGTTATTCAACTGAAAATGGAATTAAAAGTCTAGAACTGGACAAATTATCACTCATCAATAAATGTTACTATATTTAAACTGTTCAGTATAAAATAAAAGTTCATCGTGTAAAGCATTCTTCAATTACAGTGTTTCCGCTGAAGTTGAAACTTTTAATGAAGTGATATTAACTCTCAAAACAAAAAGTTTGTTCATTAGTCTAACAGAACTCCAAATCATTCCATATATTTACGAAACTATCTGAACATAAATTAGACAAATGTTCTATATTCAGTAAGGTTTGTAAAAAGACAAAACTAAATTATGTAGAGATATTTCAACTTTTCAAAGAAATGTTATAATTAGGCAATATATCCTATAACAATTTTATCTATTTTTATTATAGTAATTCACATAAAAGTCAACAACGTAGCAAATTATCACTTTTTAGGAAAATGCTATTATTTGTATATTTTTCAGAATGAAACAAAGGAAAGCAGTATGCTTCAATTAGAATGTTTAGCTGAAGCTGAAATATTTAATGATGTGCAATTCGCTTTCAAAACGAAAAGTTTGTTCATTAGTAACACATCCTAGAAATCATTTTCTATATGTACGAAAACCTCTGAATATAAATTAAATACATTTTCTGTATTCAGTACGGTTTAGAAGAGAAATGATAAACTCGAATATATATAGATATTAAAACTTTACAAAGAAATGTTGTAATTGCACGATATTCTCCATCTCTTAAATCTGTCTCTAGGGCAATAAAAAGGAAATTTCTAATAAAAACGCTAAACTTATAGTCTGTATAGGCCACTGGTTCCCAACGTGGGGAGTACGACCCACCGGGGTTCAATTTGACCTTTTAGGGGGAAAGTTCCAAATTTGTTATTCACCCGTTCTCTAACAGTTTATTTTGCCTTTTTGTATTATTTTTTAGTAGCGGGAAAAGTAATGTTGTATACTAAAAATAAACGGAATACAAGCAAAATTTAAAAAATCAGTTTTTTAACACATTGTATGCGGGCAATTTTTCGAAAATGAATACTAAATTTACGTTCGCAAATGCAACTGTAAATTAAAACCTGCTCACAACCAATCAGAAGCAAGCATTCTTGGATTACACCTTCTTTTTTCGTTCGTACAAAATTTCCGGTACCAGTAATAATTTCTGCCCCCAATCCACAAAAACGTACTAGTACGTGTCCCGCATACAATGTGTTAATTGAATTAGAAATACATTCCGAAGCAAAAGTTCAAAATAGACGTACACAAGCAGTGTTGCCTGTTTTTTTTTCTATTCAGGCTACCTATTTTCATTCAGATTTGTTGATTAGCCCCATTTTTTTGAAATCGTAATATCCTCTTTATTTAATGACATATTAATTAAATCGAAAACAAGGAGAATTTTACCATTTAAAAAAAGTGGTGCCAATAAAAAAAAATCAGAATTTTAAAGAAGCTGCCCACTGGCAACCTTGTACACAAGATTAATTATATTGGTAGGTAATCTTTGGAAATACAGTAAACTCCCGAATATCCGGCCTAGTAAAAATTGAGGAATGTTGCAAGCGGCCGAGACAGGCAAGTTCCTGTCAGTAGGAAAGTGCTAACTCATGACAGGAAGGAACAAAAAGGGATTGCAGAATGCAATAGCAGAGACAGATAGAAAGGATGTGTGTGTGTGTGGGGGGGGGGGGGGGGTTAAGGCTTGATAACCTATTTCGTCAGTTGTGCAGTGGATGTTAACAAGTGCGGACGTTATTTTCCGCTTATCCTGTTTACTTTCGTATAGTCTTTTGCTGTGCTTCGTGTTTATTTATTGAAGGTTAACGAAATGGGTGATAAACGAAGAGGATCGCGGAAGAGGGCTAACAGGAAGAAGCAGTCATCTAGCCAGGACTTTTTCAAAAACTAAATTTTGACTCTTTTATTTCATGCATAATTTTTCATATTTGTGAAATCATTTATTAATAAACAGTAAAATAAGTCTTACTAATTTTTTTGCGAATTAGGCTTGCGTTTTACGTTAATATTTTACTTATTTTGAAACTGTATGTACTGTATAGATAAAATTTATCTTAAAATGTGTAATATGCGTTTTTAATATAGTGAGAAGGGGGGCAGGAAGTGAGTAAATATTTATAGAACTCCGGTCTATCCGGCTTTTTTGTTATCCGGCCTACCTTTTCGCCATAAGCAAGGTAGTCGGAAGTTTTCCGTAGCTTGAAATCTTTTTAAAGTATCACAAATTATCATATTTTTTCCGGTAATTTCTTATTTTATACTTGTTTGTAACTTTTTTGATTATTTATTGAATGAGCTTTCTACTTTTATTCGCTCTGCTGCATATCACATCTCTTACACACAATGTTGCCAGATTGGGAACTTTTTAAATTCAGATTATTTGACTGTCACCACTTTTTAAAAATAGCTTTTATAAAGTAATAAGCTAATAATTTATTCGCTTATTTTTCAGAATTTTTAATCTATTTTTAATCTATTTTTAAATAGAGATAATATTTCTATTTCAAAAAAGAGGTGAAAATCCACAATCTGGGGACAAAAAAGTCCCCAATCTGGCAACACTGTTTACACGTGAAACTACATATAATTCTGACTATGTTGAACAAGTTTAATCTAAACAAATATTTGAAATATCTGAACGAGATATTACCAACTATATAAAATTAATAAATATTAAATAACATTAGAAAAGGAAATGGATAGATAGTAAATATCTATGGCTGTACTGTAGAGCTTGACTTGAGAGAACATTTTATATTTCTTCAATTTTAAAAATAATATTTTATAATAAACGAATTATTTATCCTTACCGTTTCATTTGCATTTGACGGAATATAAACCTTTCCTCCATTTACTGTTCATGCATACGAAATGTCATTATTAAAGGAACAATTTCATTTGCCATTTTAATATCATTTTTAAAATTGCTTTTGTAAATAAAATTCATTAAATTGAACATCAAAATGCATATTAAGAAAATTGAATTATTTAATAGAGGCGAGAAAACTTCCGTTTACACTTTTCATTGCATTATTTTTCTTTCATTCTATTATGCATTATAACTGTACCAATTAAATTAAATTCTCTATTTTCATAAATTATGACTATTTAAAAGTTTTAAATCTATGAATTTAAAGCGGGATGTGTTATTTTATACTATATAAAATGTTTTTCTGAAATAATGTTATATTACTGTGCACGATAGCCCAGATTTTGCATTTTTTTAGCTTGTTATGGCTAACGCAAGGATGAATTCGTATATGTTATTTGTGGAACTTAAGGTAATTTGGGTGTGACGATTCTGCCTTGGTTGCACAGTTAATTCCATTTTCTTCAATATTTCCAAAAGTTTTATGATATAAAGTATTCTTTGTATTTAAAATTCCTTATCTAGCTTTATATTATAATATATTTTGGATATTTATATAAAGGATAAAACTACAAGGAAACTTATTCACAAATGTAAATAATCATTTGTGTTACTTTGTAACAGTTTTATATGTATATTAGGTCTATCGGAAAGTTCTGTACGATAAGATTATTTCACGTCTGCTTCTTTAAAATTCAGATCTATTAATTGACACCACTTTTTTGAAATGGTAAAATTGACATTGTTTTCATCTTAAATGCGCAAATAATGGAATTTTACCATTTCAAAAAATTGGTCCCAATGAAAAATTGTAAATTTTAAAAAAGTAGGCGTGCAACAACATTATCGGATAGAATCTCCCGGTAGACCTAATATATATATATTTATTTATATTTATAATATCTTTGAATCAAATTTATCTTAAAAGTTCATATATATATATATACATGAGGGGTTCACAACCATAGTGGACCAAGTCCATTAAAAAAATGAGATAGTAAAGTTAGAACGTGCATAAAATCAGTTTTATCCACTCTCACAGTGAACCAAGTCTGTTTTCGCATACTTTCTCATATATGTAATGTGTTTACAGACTTGATTTACTGTGGGAGTGGATAAAACAGATTGCATGCACCTTCTAACTGGACTATCTTTTTTTTTTTTTTTTTTTTTTTTTTTTCAAAATGAACTTGGTCTACTATGGTTGTCAGCTCGTATATGGTTAAAAATATTAAAATCTATCTCTTAATATGTAATTCTAAATCGGGCCGTAGTAAGTTTTTATTATTATTATTATTTATTTATTTTTCAAAATATATTCGTTTCAACTATTAAATTATGCAACATTTAAAGATTAGAAATTAAAGCTTAATGCACCTCTGAGTTTTGTGTTTAAGGTGCGCCCAAAGCTCACTTGCGTACAGAGTCCATCAATCAAATCCAATCAAAATCTCTTAATCCAGTCATTAATAAACGTACACCTAATCTCCACGCGAACCTATATAGAAAATCATCACATAGATTACATGAAAAGGTTTACTATGCTGCAATAAAAATGATAATTACAGTATAAGATGTTTCTAAAATATTAAAGAATGACGTTAGTACAAATCTAACTAGTAATTTTAAAACATATGGATTCATATTTTTTGCTTATATCCACTTGTTTGTTTAATAATGTCTATTGAAACTACCGTGATATGAACAATTTTAGAGCTCGGGGTATATGCCTACCCTATATATATAAAATTCTAATGAAACAAATTTTTGAAACGACTGACTAAGTTTCACGGCTATCTCTCCTAAAATATGATAGTTTTGGCGGGGAAAATAACACCAATTGTCCGTATTGATCCACAGATGACAAAACTGGAAATAGAATTTTAAAATTTGAATTTGTTATCGAAATATTACTTTTTCTAATTTTAATTATATTTATGTAGAGACAATCTGTAATTGCAACAAAATTACTCCCTTTTTTTAAGGGAAAAACTACAGGAATTATTAGATTTCTTCTTTTTCGTCAGTTTCAAATTGATAATTGAAATAGTAATACCTTTTATTTCAATTGATAGTGAAACAATATTGAGATTAAATTATGTTTTTCAGAAAAATAAAAAAAAATAAAAACTTTTTTTCACATTTCGATCATCCGGAATCAATTTATTTTAGAAAACAAATATCGTCTGTCAATTTAAAAAAAAATAGACGGAAAAAAAGATTTTCTTTTCAATTTTAAAGAGAAAATGGCATCAATAATCTTAAAAACAGAAAGAAAATTTTATAATAACAATTTAATCATCACATGTTAAAGCAGAAGACAAGGAAAGTTACGTCAAAATCTTTACACAGAAATATAAAAAAAGTTCGAAAACATTAAAACACGCGAAACGCATTTAAAGGTGATAATTAAGGCTTTTTTAGAACGCCCAAACTTTAAATATCGTAAGATTAAAGTGCCTCAATTTAAAGTACCTAGAACAATCAAATTGTTACACGTGAAAAACTTTTAATAGTGAGTATTAGGTCATGCTTAAAAAGCTCAAATAATATTTCCAAATGCTTTTAAGTTAAATAATATATGTACCCGTGAATCTTAAAAGAGAAAAAAATTTAAAAGAAATCAATTATTACATGATGCATGCATTTGATGGGGAAAATTACGTCATATAATAAAACAATACATTTAAAACGAATTTAATCTGACGTCACATGGTATAATAGTAGTGCGCCAAGCAAATGTGTTATTTTCGATTTATTTTGTACGAATTACTTTTACTTTTACTACCCGAGAGAGACTGCTCAAACTAGGAAGTGAGTCTGTAGAGCATAGATTGTCCCTCCCGGTCCCCTTTATTGAGGACTTAAAGGGAAAAAATATATACAAATTTCAGCCGAGGCTGAGCCCCCCAATACGCGCGACACAGGGCGGAGAGGTATATATAAGATATAAATATATGTTACATTAGCATAATTTGTGAAACAAACATAAGGACATTAAATAATGCAATATTATACAAAGTTAGACAATATTATACAAGTTGCTGCGACCTGACATTGGGTACTGAATAAGGGGGAATCCAAGTCCCTGTCTCAGTTATGGAGTAAAACTGGAAGATTACATAAAAAGTTGAAGATGTTTTTAAGCTTTGAGAGCAAAGTCGGGCGCGATAAAATATTTGCTAGCCAACCATCTGGAAGAACAGGAGGACGGCGGATATGCCAGCGAGTTGTTAAAGGACAATTATAGAAATAATGAGAGGCAGCAGCAACATCACCGCACTCACATAGAGAAGAAATGGCTCTTTTGAACTTGAAGAGGTATGCCCCAAAAATATCATGACCGGTAAGAAAAGCTGTAGTAGATGGAGTGAACAGAAAAAGATCCAAAAATACCGCTGGGAGAAGACCATAGGTATATCTACCCTTTTCTGAGTAGTCCCAGTAATCCTGCCATTGTTTCATAAAAGGAGCGCGAAGATGTCTTTTGATGTGCGAGTGCGGTACTGGAAGTGAAAAATCAACTGATGGTCTAGCAGTTGCTTCCTTTGCCAACAAGTCTGCCGTTTCATTTCCCAAGATACACTTATGGGCTGAAACGTGGCTTAAATAGGTTTTCCAGAGAAGATTTTTGAGAAGTGATTTAATCTCAATAACCTGGGGATTTGTTGAGCCAAACGAACAGATAGTCTGCAGGCTTGAAAGACTATCGCTAAAAATTGGAATTAAAATTTTTTGTTTTTGTTGAGAAATCCAATCTAAAGCTTTAAAGGTGGCAAAGAGTTCGGCTTGGAAAATGGAATTATTGTTATCCAACCTGCAGGACATTCGATGAGTCACATCACTCCCTTTAGTAGCGCAGAAAAGCTGCACCTACTCCAGTAACAGTGCGTGAGCCATCGGTGAAGATCATAAGATTTTGAGTGGGAGAGTAAGAATTTATAGTCGGATTTACATGGAGGTGGGAAGTCTCATCTGCCGGATGAAACTGCCAGCCAAGATTCTTACGCTGAATTATCATTTGTGGAAAATACTGCTGTGAGATAGCTTCATTCTCCAAATGGATGATGTTACTTTTAGTGAACTCATATTTAATGGTAATGGAAATGGGAGGGATACCTGACAAGATATTGAGAGCATCACTGGAAATGGTTCTATATCCCCTAGAAATTTGCAAAAGAAACATCCTTTGTATAGAAACTAATTTATTAAGTGCTGCTTTTGTAAGATTCCCACCCCAAATAGATGCCCCATAGGTGATATTTTTTTCAACAATAGTAGAGTACGAAATTTTTAGCATATGGCTTTTAATACCCCAATATTTAGTGGCTAATTTTTTTGAGTTATGATAAAATTTTACTAGTTTGAGTTTAAGGTAATTAATATGAGAGAACCAGTTAAAGTGCTCATGTATTGACAATCCTAACAATTTAAGGTTAGAGACATGATGGACGCTAGTGCCATTTATTCTGAAGGTGGGTTTCCTTTTAAGTTTATAAGGTTTTGCAAATGTTAGGGCTTGGGATTTATTAGTGGAAAGTTGCAGATGCAGTGATTTCAGCAGCTGACAGAAAATTGGAAGAGCAAAAGCAGCCTCCAACGCCAAGTCCAGACGCCGAAAACCAGAGAAAATAAAGCTGAAGTCATCCGCGAACGCAAAAAGCAAATATCCAAGTTTTTCGAAGTCTGAGAGTATTATATTAGCTATGAGGAGCCAAAGAATTGGACCTAGGTAGGAACCTTGAGGACAACCCTTTTTCTGTGGGTGGATAGAGATTCCCGCTCCCCAGTTACCAAGAATGCTTCTCTCAGAGAGATAAGAACGAATGACTCCAGCAATATTACCCGGACAATTTAGAACGCTAAGATGGAGGAGAATGTGTCTCCACTCAACATTATCGAAAGCTCTTTAAATATCAAGAGAGACAAGGGAAGTGTATTTGCCTTCACTAATTTTAAGAGCACAGGAAGTCAAGATTTCGGAAAGAGCTTTTTCGCATGATCTGCCCTCTCTGAACCCAAATTACCTATTACTTAATAAATTGTTTGATTCGAGGACGTTTAGCCATTAATTTTTCTAGTAATTTACCTAACACTAGAAGCAGGCAGATCGGGCGATAAGAACTGGGTTCAGAGGGAGTCTTCCCTTGCCTAAGGAAATATACTACTTCCTCTTGTCTCAAAGTTAGAGGGAAATAATGGAAAGAAAGACAGAGATTGACACATTGAGTAAAAATCTCTGGGAATATGTTAAAGGAACGCTTGTAAATTCGGAAATCAACAAAAAATACATATTAGAAAATTCGGATATTCTTATTAATAAATACGAATGGTACTACTTGATTATCCCGTGGATCTATTTCGCCAAGTTTTGAAAATTTACATAATTGTATTTTAAATAACGAACGAAAAATGAATTACTAAAACATTAGTAAAAATTCTTATAAAAAGTAGAATTAAAAATCACTTAATGACCTAACAATCACGTGTATGGTATTCATTGTCAAGTGAATGTAACATTTACGATCATCCATTATTGACATTTAATCTTACAGTTTGGCGATAGTTTTTTGGTCGACGAGATAATCAAGTAGTACCACACAGACACTATAAATTGTAAACATAACTTGAAAATATTCATGATGCCGTATTAAAATAGAGAAAAGTATTCATGAATAAGCTATGCATGTTCTTGTAATATCTAAAACTTGATCAAGACTTAAAATATAATTGTAAAATTTCAAAGCACAATGCTTTTTAGACCGTGGATCTGAAAGCTATTCCCAAGCAGACGGAGTTCTTTAACATCAAATCTAAAGGAAGAATATTGTCCATGGCGTCGTTCCGAAAACAGACCGCGAAATCAATCCCGGAAACAGACATCATTTATTACGACAGCGATGACTGAGGCCATGGTAATAAAAAATGCCCATTCAAATGGAAAATCATGGGAACGCGAGTGCAGAAGATAGCCGCTGTTATACTGATAATATCATTCAGTCTTTTGTAACCTGGTAAAAAAATTTTAAGCAGGGCACATTAGTGTACTAGCAAAAGCCATGCTTTGTTTTGGATTCGCGAAGCATTATTTAATAAAACAAATATTTGAAAGTAACAATGTTTTTTATATTATTTTTGCATCTTTATTAAGCAAAAACATTATTAACATATTTTAATTTTAGAAATGTAAATTCAGCCAAATAACTGAGATTTCCCACGGAATTTTTTATTTATGATATAACGAATTTAACAAATAATTTTATTTGGTTACAATTTTTTTTTTTTTTTTTTTTTTTTTTTTTTTTTTTTTTGCCACTTTACAAAAAACAAAAATCATAATATAATTCTTTTAAAATGCGTAAGTATCGTTTGCGTAAATGATTTCAGATAATAAGAATAAATTGTGTATTGGAATTTTTAACATTGAAAAATACTTTTATAATGGAATGTAAATAATTGAATTTTCACAAATTTTATTTCATTAAAAATATGCTATAATTTTCATAATAAAAGGTATTTTAAAAATTTCATAAAAGAAATGGTGAAACTATTTAGTTAATCATTTCCGATCAATAATGGCTAACTCCATGATTTATTTTTTCTTCTGAAAATATACGTGTTTCATTTTAAATTTGCAAAAATGCGTCTGTAATGGAAAAAACATGTAAAATAAATGAATTAAAATAACAAATTTTTTAAGGCTTTTCTGTAGAAAAATAATATTGTGCAAATCTACAGATAATAATTTATTTTTATGTTTAATTTCAGGACAAAATACAGATTTTTTTTTTTTTTTTTTTTTTTTTTTTTTTTTTTTTTGTGAAATGTACGACAAAATGATACTTTAACATAATCTTCATAGCTAAACATGTCGATACTCCTCCTCCCTCCAAGAGGGCATTTTTCGAATTTTTTTCGAAATCGTAGAGTTTTTATGATTTTAGATCAGATTTTTTTACGGAGCCCTTCAAAAAATATTGTTTATAATGCATAAAAATTTCAAAGAGTTGGTGAGGTATATTCCAGGCATGTGATTTCCGCGTTTTTGCACACCAGTATATTCTTAGAGAAAATGTTGTTCTCTTAAATCGCAAAAATGTTTCGATTAAATGAAATATCATTTTCTCTAAGACTATACTGGTGTGCAAAAACGCAGAAATCACATGCCTGATATTCTTCGCTTTGTATATACATGTAAAATAAAAATACTTATAACAGAGCTAATCCAGTGACGTCTGTCTTTCCCTTCATTTGCAATGATAACAGTGTTGTCAGATTCTGGACTTTTTTAATTCAGATTATATGATTGTCATCACTTTTTTAAATAGTGTAATTCGCCTTATTTTTCAGAATTCTTAATCTATTTTTAAATAGGCCGAATATTTCTATTTCAGAAAAGCGGTGACAATCAACAATCTCGGGACACTGAATGAGAATTTAGTACATCTGTAGAGGTTGTTCACCAACAAAAATGACTGTTAAATATGCTAAACAAATGTTCTTTTTCTTATTAATTAGCGGTATTTTTATTTATTTTGAATAAAAGTATATTAATACTGTAAAAATAAAATTGTTTGTAGAAAATAGACTCGAAACTACTCAACCGATTTAAAAATGATTTTATTGTGCGATAATTGATAAATAGTGTCCCCAGGTAAACTGCATTATGACAGTTTTTTGTTTCTGTAGGAGGTGACTGCAGATATGTTGGAATGAAGATTTTCTAATTAATTGAAGTCTCACTTTCAACTAACGTGATACAAGAATGAAGATAGATCAAAATGTGATTTAATTAGTGATACTTAAATTATTTGTTGCCTGATAAACTCCCTCTAGTTTTAGCAAGCACACAAATACCACGATGACGTACTTTAAAAATCATATATGCTAAGCCGCGAGTTGATATTAAGAAACAAAATAAAATTGTACATTTATACAATTTGTTGTAAAGAGAGTATTGCATTACTTGTAAATTTAAACAAATAAAATTTGCAGTGTTCCATTGACTACTTTTGGCTTATGTTGTTCAGTCATACACTATGTTTTATTTATTTTATTTTATTTTTTTTATGTTCTCTTTCCTTTAATTCATTTACTATTATCAAAAGCTATTTCAGAATTTTCTCATTTATTGATTTATTTGCAGTGCATTAATCCGAATTAACAACGTGTAGTAGAAATCTCTGCCCAAAATAAATACAGTAGATCCTCGATTATCCGGAGTAATTGGGACCGTCCATCTTTCGGAAAATCGAAATTTTCGGATAATCGAGAATGCTTCAGTTTTAATATTAAGGAGAAATATATGCAATATTTCTTATTATGGCAAAAAGTGCTTAATAAAAATAAAGCATTATCAAAATATAAACAAGAATAAATTACCTGAATGTTATTTTCGAAATTAAGTTCCTTTTGCATATATCGCAAGAGTTTAAAAAAATGTTTTTTTTTTCCTTGCAGTTTCGTCGGCCTTTGCTTTGAAGCTCTATCACGGAGTCTTTAGTATTATTAGTTCACCAGTATCACACAGTCTTCCTGCTGCTCCAGCCATGGCAAACCTTTTGCAAACATTCAAAAGCTTCAGAATTGCTAATTTATTCGTTTTCTTCGTCCCACTCCGCAGCTTACGGGAGCTGAAGTTAAATTCAAAGGAACTCTAAGAAAGTGGATAGAAAGTATTTATATGTACGCGTAGTTCGGAAAGGACCGCTTGTACACAAGGAATAGGATATTAAAAAAAAAAAAAAAGCTCCCAAAATGAATTTTGCACACAAGAATTGTGATAGTAAAAAAAAAAAAAAAAAAAAAAAAAAAAAGTTTTATAATTGGATTTCGGTTAACTGAGAGTTTCGGTTAAAAGAGTTTCGGATAAAAGAGGTTATACTGTACTTTATGATTTTGTATTTAAATTTTCAAATCGAACTACGTTAAGAAGAGAAATCGATATTTACAGTAATAAAAAGTATCCGGAATCAGTCACATACTAGAATTAATCTATTATTGTGTCTATCATAGATTAAGGTAATTTTTGAAGTAGTGTTTAAAAAATAAGTAGTTGGTGAAAATGCATATTAGAAAATTAATAAAAGAAAAAATTAAGGAAACAACATTTAATTAAAGCAAGAGTCTGAATTTGACATAAAATATGAAAAAAAAAAAAACAAAAAAAAAAACAATATTTGAATTTGTTACCGGAAAAAAATAAGTAAATAGTTATTTATAATGAGACTAAACATCAAAAGTGTACTTTAGATCTAAATCTTTTTTATAGCATATCTTGTAATCATGCCGTGTTCGTTGACGGTTTAAAAAGTAAGACATGAAAGCTTCAGGACGTGTTGAGTAGTAGGGGAGATGGAGGATGAAAGGGACATTTTGTGTTTATGAGCTAAATAATTACATTAAAAGAAATGACGTTCAAATTTGCGCCTAATTCTCGTCTAAAACCTTTACTTTGATACTACTAAAACCTCTTATCCTCACGGTACAGTAATTAAAAATATATATGCTTTTTTATAAATTGAAAGAAATGTCCCTTTTAACCCTATTGTAGGGGATGAAAAAGGCACACATAAATAAAACAGTTTTATGAATATTTTTTTTTCTTTTTATTTGCGATTATATTATTCAAAAATAAAAGATAATTATACACTAATAAAAACTAGCAAAAGCCATGCTTTGTTTGGATTCGCGAAGTATTATTTAATAAGACAAATATTTGAAAGTAACAATATTTTTTATATTATTTTTGCATCTTTATTAAGCAAAAACGTTATTTTATGTTTTGGCGCATTTTAATTTTAGAAATGTAAATTCAGCCAAATAACTAAGAATTACCACGGAATTTTTTATTTATGATATAAGGAATTTAACAAATAATTTTATTTGTTTACAATTTTTTTTTTTTTTTGCCATTTTACAAAAAAATCATACTATAATTCTTTTAAAATGCATAAGTATCGTCTGCGTAAATGATTTCACATAATAAGAATAAATTGTGTATTTAATTTTTAACACTGAAAAATACTTTTATAATTGAATGTAAATAATTCAATTGTCACAAATTTTAATTCGTTAAAAATATGCTATAATTTTCATAATAAAAGGTATTTTAAAAATTTCATAAAAGAAATGATGAAAGTATTTAGTTAATCATGATTCTGTCCATAATGACTAACTCCATGATTTATTTTTTTCTTCTGAAAATATGCGTGTTTAATTTTTTATTTGCAAAAATGTGTCCGTAATGGAAAAAACTTGTAAAATAAATTAATTAAAATAACAATTTTTTTAAAGGTTTTTCTGTAAAAAAATAATATTGTGCAAATCTACAAATTATAATTTATTTTTATATTTAATTCCTAGACAAAATACTGAATATATATATATATATATATATATATATATATTTTTTTTTTTTTTTTTTTTTTTTTTTTTTTTTTTTTTTTTGTGAAATGTACAACAAAATGTAATTTGAGTTGCCTAGTAGAGGATTAGCTTCGCTCATCCTAATTATCAGAGGCTGCGAAGACTGAACGGGAGTTGGCGGGCGTAGCTCGTAGGGGGCTGAGCCTCCTTGTTTAATTTATAATACTGTAATTAATTATACAAAAAAAAACCACTCCAACCTAAATTCTATATTTGTTTGCATAGAACATCAGTGTTGCCAGTGGGCTACTTTTTTAAAATCCAGATTTCTTGATTGCCACCACTTATTTAAAACGGTGAATTTCCCTTTGTTTTCGCCCTAATTAATATGTTATTCAATAAGGCGCGTTTTACAATTTCAAAAAAGTGGTGCCAATCAAGAATCTGAATTTAAAAAAAATGTAGCCCATGTGGTAACACTGTATAACATAGAAACTAAAAGAATGTTTTTGATAATACATATTTTTAGGAAATAACTCTATAAGAAATAATATATCTGTCCAAAATTTTTCATGTGTAGCTAAAATTTATTAAAACACTTTGTATAGCTATTTTTCATCTTTTAAGCAGGAAGCACCACCTTTAACCCCTTAACGATCGCATTAAATAACTGTTCAAAAATCAAATTGCTTATTGCCACAATTTTTTGAAAAAGAAATGCTCACCTTATTTAATGACAGGTAAAATAATACCATAATAAAGTCAATTATGTCATTTTTAAAAATTGGTGGTCGTCAAACAATCTGAATAAAAGACGCAGCCCGTGAATATCAACGGGAGCGAGAATTAAGGGGTACAGTTGTGGAAAAAAAATAAATAAACACCCCCTACTAACTCCTCAACAAATCATTGTAGACGGAAGTTACTGGTACCGAATGATTGGAAATAAAGTCTACTTTTAAATGATGTATAAAAAATTTGATTTATTGGGTCATCTACATATTAAAACAAATCCAAACTTCATTTTTCAATGCCAATACCCAATTTTAACGAGATATTTCAAATCTTCGGTTCAAACTATGCCTGGACACCAAACTTCAAGTCATTTGAATGATAAGTTTTTGAATTATAAACATTCAAAATTTAGTGCTTCTAATGTTAAATTACATTTCCATATTTTTGATTTATAACTCCTGAAATTATGCCCCTAATGTGCTTTTTTTTTTTTTTTTTTTTTTTTGTGGTTATAATACTAATATACCCAAACATAAATACGCTGAATTTGCAATTTTTATAATTTTATGATGTGAAATATGAATTACGAAATTAATATTCGAAAAAATTATGAATTGCAACCTACATTTTTTTTTTTATGGATTTAGATTTATTAAGTCCTGCTTTATGGAAAACCAAACTTTCCCATTTTTCTTCCAAGTAGTTTTCAAATTATGATTAAAAACGGCAAAATGATGGTTTAAGGGGCCGTCTATGATGGGAGTGAGTAGACATTTTGAAATTTATTCTGCTGTACTGTAATCTAAAATGCTTCATTGACTCCTTGAGTGGCGCTTAAGGTGCCTTGATCAAGAAAGAGGCTCTCTCGGTTAAAAATCGAGTACGGAACTTCAATTTGGACACAGCCATTAAAATACGCTCATTTTAAAATAATTAATTTCTCGGAAACTTATGGCACGAATTGCATAAAAATTCGTTTTTAGGCTAATTGAAGAGTGTAGAGTTAATTTATGCTGTCAGAATTGTGTACTGCCATTGAAAAAAAAAAACAAAGTTTGGGTTCGTTTTAATTGTAGATGGGCCTCCCAAGCAAATTTTAAACGAATCATTTAAAAGTAGACTTTATTTCCAATCATTCGGTACCAGTAACTTTCTTTTACGATAATATGTTGAAGAGTTAGTAGGGAGTGTTTACTTTTTTTTTTTTTTTTTTTTTTTTACGACTGTATATGCCTCAAACAATGTTGCCGATGGTGTTTTTTTTTTTTTTTTAAATTCAAATATTTCGAGTTCACACCAGAAAAATTTTTAATACTAATTTTATTCACATATTCACAAAATACCTATGTGTAATATAATAATCTGAGAGTAACATGTTGTACATTAGATACTAATGTTTTTTCTTTCAATTTCAGGTAAGTGAAATTTTGATTTGTCTTCAGTATTCTAGTGGTGAGTAGTTTTAAATATTTTTTTTTCTGTAAACATGTAGTACCATGGACAATTTATTCTGCTTTTAATTTATACGAGTAATATACTAAGTATTTTCGCGCGTTTCTTCCCCAAAGTATTTATTTAAAAATCATGGTGGTCACCAAATGAATGTTTGGGATTTAAATGGCCTATTCTATAACAAATAATAATAATTAAAAAAATGTGAACATATTCGATGTGACCATTATTCCGTCGACTGCACTCCGTAAAGAAAAAAAAAAATTATCATCAAACTGCAACGCCCAGTGCACATATGAGAGAATGTTGTTATTGCAATCTCAAAAAAAAAAAAAAAAAAAAAAGGAATTTAACAAATTACAACGACCATTTGGAAAATTATTTTTTCGAAGACTAAAATTTAAGACATAAAAAATCGCACGGAGTTAATCATACATTACGTACGCCATGGATTAAACATTAATTGTGTTATTACACGCAAAAATTGCAAGCGACAAAAATCGCCTGCGATCCGTCAGATTTCTTAAAACTTACGTATTATCCAAACATTTCATTGGCTGTTCGGGAAAAGGCTTTTCCATCGTCAGATTTCTTGGAAATCTGACGACCAATTTTAAATGAAATTTCATTCTTAAACTTCTAAACATCCCACAATATTACTTTGTACACCGTCGTATAGAGAAAAAAATGTACTTTTAAATGCAATATTTTTGAAAGCTGTATCTCAATTTGTTTCTAAGTCATTAATTTTTTTGATAGTTTTTATTACTTTTTTGTCATAGTGGCAACAGTAATATCCATCTCTGTTCAAATTAAAGGGAAATACAGATTACTGTATACACCAATCAGAAAACGAATAAAATGCGGATTAAACCAATAAAAAGCTTCAGATATGCTTTTGATTACCTACCCTGACGAGGACAATAACCATTTTTCCAAATGGTAAAAAAAAAAAAAAAAAAAAAAAAAAAAAAACTAGAAAACAGGTATTCTGGTTTTTCAGGATTTAGTGTCGCCCCCGATAAAATATATATATATATATATATATATATATATATGTATATATAAATAGTACAAAACATATTTCAATTTTAAGACTTACAGCACACGCTTTTATTTTATGTAAAATGACGTCATTCGCATCCGCTTAAGGATTCCACAAAACATCTACAGTAAAGTAGGCATAGGACGTCACTATCGCGAAATAATACACAAAAAGATACCGTCATTAAAAAAAAAAAAAAAAGCAGCTGTTTAAGAATTTATAGGCCTTTATTTGTTTGTAACATTAATGTAGATACGTAAAATTAAATATAGTTTATAATAGCTCCATGCTTTAACAGAAATCATTCGTTTATATTTTTTCAAAAGAGCACTTGTTTTAACCCTTTCAGGGGCAAGGTACTTGTGTTCGTAAAATATTCAAATAATTTATTGACACGAGTATTAACAAGAGATTTTATTTGCAAACAAGAAAAAGCAAATTTTCGGATACTTAATAAAGATGACATTTTCATCAGAAAATTCCGGTGCTAATGTGGCAATTTGGGATTAAAATTATGTGATGCCGTGACGGCCTTCAAGGGGTTAATTACATTTTCTTTGGATTGTTATAAAAAAGTGACAGCAAAAATATGTAATTAATATTTTACAACTATTTTTCCTTTGCTTTCTACAGAAATGGAGTACTTCCGTTGCTAATATTAAGCAAATGGCTCCAAAAACTACAAAAAAATAATATTTCAAAAATAAATGGAGATGCAGTTTTCAAACAAATTGCATTTAAATTACTATTTTTTACAATACGACGGTATAAAAATTGAAAATGGGCGATGCTTAGACGTTAAAAAAATTGCTAAAAAGTATTTAATCGTACTGCTTTGTTTTACGGCTGTCTTCTGTAAGGTAACGTTATTTTTTGGAGATGACACAAAATAAGCTGGGAGAAAGAAACAGCATACCGTACTGCGGGGCTAAAAACCCCAAGAAATTAGGAAAATCCCCACACAGTAAAATGAGGATTTAAAAATCATCAAGATCCCTTTTTTAAATTGAATACTTTATTATACATTCCGGCTTATGAAGAGCAGATTATACGAAGCTGTTTACAGCCTGAAATCTAAATTAATTAAACGCACATTATTAATATCATTTTTTGTACTTATTTTACTTTACCAAAAACTTCATAAAATTTCGTGTTTGAAATATACCTGATTGAAAGGCGTGTTATCCGTCTGAAATATCCTAAGTCTACCTAAAAAGTACAAAATGTAATAGAAATAATAATAAATATCCAGCCTTTTGAAATATTTAAAATCGTTTTAATCTTAGATATGACATTTACAGTGTGAATAATTAGCATCAATGTTGGCTACAACTAATCTCTTTTTCTCCTGATCACCATATTTACAATTAAATATTTAACCTTGAAACAAAAGATACACACCTGGTTTTTAAACAATTTTTCCCACAAAAATTCCTCTGTCAAATTAAAGTGAATGTGTGACACTCTGTTGGCTAAGAGCCAGTTCTTGCAGACTTTTCGAAATCTGAAAAAAGAAAAATTTTAAACAACAGAATGGTGACAGATCATGGTAAAACACAGTCAAACAAGTCGGAAATTGTACGTCAAATGATGTCATTCAATTAATTACATATGATAGGATTTAATAGAATGAAGAAAACTTGTATTAATATCTTTTTAAGTTTTGACTAGATTTCCATAAAATTTGAAATGTCAAAATTCAAATGCGTCAGTCCCTTTGCGTTTTATTTCCGACCATGCATTCTTTGATTAAAGTTGTTTGTTTGGATGTGTACTATCACCTCTTAATGTTTTGACCATCTTTTATGAAACACCTTGAATATCTACATATAATTTTTGTACTTAATACACCAGGGTTCGTACGGGTTCTAGAATTTCAAGACCAAGGAATTCTTTGGTACCATATTTTCCTATTAAAAATCTCTCCTTAAATAAAGTGAAATTTCGCACGTTTGAACTGGATTTATTTAAAAAAAAAAGAAACTTATATTTCACCTAGAAAATAACGGTACCCGTACGAACCCTGTACACGGACCATAAGTACTCTAAAATTCAAAATTGATCTACTGTAAAATTATATTTTCTGAATTAAAAATTCTTTTTCGGTATTTTTAAACGATCTTTTCGTTTTAGCACGAAATTGCTTCTTAATGAAAAGATTCAAAGCATTTAATGCAAATTTCTTTTAAATTAACTCCAATCTGCTTACATTCATTTAACAGACATTTTAACATGGAACGGGATTTCGTTAATTAACTATTTTTTTCCCATTATCTTTTCGAAGGAATTCATTAAGGAGATTTTTTTTTTTTACTTTACATGTTTTTTTCCTTTTTTAGATAATGAGTAAATATTTTTTAATTATATTTTTTGCTAAAATATTTTTATTTAAATGAATTTTAATTTAATTATATTTAACTTAAAATTAAATTTTATTAAATTGCTCGAATGTAAGAATTTTTTCTGTAAAGTAATAATATTTTTTCATTAAAATGAATTTTAATTTAATTATATTTGTCTTAAAATTAAATCTTATTAAATTGCTCGAATGTAAAAATTATTTTTTAAATTAAAAACATTTCCCGGTATTTTTAAATTATTAAATGCGACTTAACAGTAAATATACCAACAAGCGGCTATTTGACAGTTACAAAATGAAAATATTTCTGTTGAAACCAGAAAATTTTTCAAACAGATAAAATATACATCACACAATAGTAGTTAGAAAGTCTAAATAAAAATTCTAGCGTAAAAGATTTTTATAAAACTTGAGTAAGATTTTCGCTGTGTTTAGTGTTAAAATAAGGTATTAACATTACGTCTCCAGGGTTGGCAGATTGGCCTACAATTTTCATCAGAAATTTCAAATTCATACCGAAAATTCCGAAAGAAGAAATGTTTATTTATGTGATCGCTGAACAATGCTGAAAAGTGGAGCAGCATTGAGGTGTTACCTAGTTGAGATCAACTTAATACCCAGTCTATTATTTGAATGACTTTCATAAATGTGAGCCATTGGGGAAAGTAAAAGCGTAGTTTAAAACTAATTAAAAAGTAAATGACAATAAATTAAAAATAGAATCAAAAATTTAATATTTATCAAAAATATAAAAGATTAACAATTAAATATTATGTTTTTAAACTTAAGTCAAGGAAGTTAGTAAGTAGAATAATAAAATGAAAAAAAAAATAAGTTAAAGTACAACTGTAGTAACAAAACTGCTAAATATAAAGAATAATACAGGGTGTTTATAAAGTCCCGGACCCATTTTGATGTTTAATAACTCATAAAATAATAAAGATAGATTAAAATTAATAACATAAATGGTTAGATAGACCCAAAAAGTTTCATGATCATTTGGCATATCGAATTCTCTTGCCGCTGATCTCACAGATCTTCTAGGAATGTGTAAAAATGTCTCTCTGACACGCTCAACATCAAAACCACTTGTGCAGGGACGTCCGGAACGTTTCATATCTGCAATACTTCCAGTTTCTAGACAATTCTTTTTCCACCGCAAGATGCTGCTTTTGGATGGAGGATCTTTTTGGTAAATTTTTCTGCAATTTCTCTGTGCTTGCACTATCGATTTTGCTTCTATGAACCACCATAAAACCTGTGCTTTCTCTTGTGGTGTATGCATTCTCCTTAATATCCGCTCGAATAAAACATCACATACAAAAGTAACATAGAACAAACACATCAAAAGTAAACATAACATTGCAATAGTTGCCAAAAACAAAAGAGAGAAAAATGCAATTAATAAGCAGACGATATTTAGAAAATTACAGATATTTAGACTGGAAAATGAAATTATCTGAAATTAACCACACGCGCAGACGATATTTACAAAAGTAAAAATATTCAAACCTGAAAAGGAAAATCAATAAATTCCATCAATAAATGCCTTAAGTTTATTTATATCTTCATTATTTTATGAGTTATTAAACATCAAAATGGGTCCGGTACTTTATTTAAAAATTTATAGTTAGTGTTTGTTCAGAAATGACACTCACAAAGGAAGGGCAGGAAAAGTTGTAGAAGAGACAGCAAAAGCCACATTACAAAATAAAAAAGAAAAGTGCCCAGCTAAACTGATGGCATTGAGCTCACAGGCTATTCACACTAATTGTATATCATACTCTTATTTTAAAGAATAATGCCCCTCAAAAAAATAAGTGAAGGGGAATTAGCCCCCGTTTCCCCCTTTATACTTAACCAGTGAACCTCCAAATCTAATCAGGGAAGCTCCTTATCATAATAAACCGGTATACCAAATTTGGAGCAAATCGAATAATCCTGCAAAAAAACCCATTTATCTGAATTAAGGGGGTGGACTAACCCCCCTTTTCCCCCTTTATTCTTAACCAATGAACCCCCAAAACTAATCAGGGAAGTTCCTTAACATAATAAACCGGTATACCAAATACGGAGCAAATCGAATGATTCTGCATGAAAAACTCATTTATCTGAATTAAGAGGGGTGGACTAACCCCGTTATTCCCCCTTTATCCTTAACCAATGAACTCCCAAAACTAATCAGGGAAGCGCCTTATCACAATGAACCTAGAAAAATATTTTAAAGCAAATCGGATGTTTCTATCAAGAGTTATCGCGTAACGTACATACATACATACATACGTACGTACGTACATACATACATACAGAACGGGCGGGCACATTAGCTCTCAGACTTTGATAGCCTGTGAGCTAAAAAGGAACTAATCAGGGCAATATAATTATTTATTTTGGTATATTTTATTATTTTTAAAGTTTTTTTATGTACCGGGTGTTTCAAAATTTCGGTGCGAAAGTAAAATGCGATAAAATAAGATCTATGGGCCGGAAACACATGCGGTTGGCAGATAAATATTCAGCGTGTATATTTATCAGTATGATTTTGTATGATACCAACAAAAAACTAGTCGGATGTACCAATCCTAAAACTTTCTTCTATCTCATGTATGTTAAGACTTGAAAATTCGCTATCACACTGCCAAAATGAAACGGCAATCTATGCCCATCATGAGGATTCTAAAGATATGAAATTCTGTGCATTTGTTCTTGAGATATGGCTATCTCTGAAATCGTGTAAATCCAGCAAAATTCAGCCTAGCAGCGCCACCTATCGGGTGCTTTACATCAAACCTATGTTACACCAAAACCACCAAGCAACCACTTATGTGAAAGTATAACTGAATCTGAAGTTTGGGGAAAATCCGTGCATTAGTTTTTGAGGTATATTTATTGCAAAAATCATGAAAATTCCAGCATAGCAGCGCCACCAATCGGACGTTTAACACAAAAACCTAATTAGCAACAGCTTGTGTTAACATCTAACTAAATCTGAAGTTAGATGAAAATTCGTGCATTAGTTTTTGAGATAGAGCTATTGCGGGAATCGTGCAAAATGAAGCACAGCAGCGCCGCCTGTTGAGCGATTTACACCAACATGTACTCAGCATCAAGTCATTTCAACGACTAAATGAATATGAAGTTTGATGAAAATCCGTGCATTAGTTATTGACATCATTGAGTCATTGCGGAAATCGTAAAGAATGCAGCATAGCAGAGCCACCTGTTGAGCGATTTACACCAACACGTAATCAGCATCAAGTCATACCAAGGACTAACTTAATCTGAAGCTTCATGAAAATACGTGCATTAAATCTTGAGATAGAGCGCCCACAAAATTTGTGTCACACACATACACACAGACAGACAGACAGACAGACTCACAGACTCACAGACAGACATTTTGTAAAAGCATGTTTTTCGGGATATCTGACCCCTAAAACGTGTAAATCCGTCGAAAACCGGAATTTGAAAATTTTCATGAATCCAATACATTCTTTATGTAAAGATAGAAGAAAGTAATAATTTCAAAATCTCGACAATACAGGCCGCTATTGCAGATAATTCCATGCAATAGATCCATATTTCTCACACAATACAAGATTTAGATTTAAAAAAAAAATGTGCATGCAGTATTATCTAACGTTTTTGTATCCGTTGTGTGAGCAATTCGTAATTATTCCATAGAATTATGTGCAGTAATGCCCTCTGTTGTCGATATTTTGAACTAATTTTTGTGTTGGTGTCATAAAAACTTCTGTACCATGCTGAATATTTATCTGCAAACCGCATATCTTTCCGACCCATACATCTTTATTATCGCGTTCTACTATCTCACCGAACTTTTGAAACACTTGTTATATAAGAAATAGACAGCAGAACAATCTTGATGTGAACCAATGAACTGATCCTTTGCCATCGAAATACTCAAGGCCAGAGGACACGAGTTGTGACGCCATCACTAATCGACCGACTTTTCACTAGTGTTGGAATTCACACCCGAAAATTTTGAACAGTAATTTTATTTTATTCGTGGAATATCTATCATCATATAAAACAATACTTACTATTTAAACTTTACTGGTGAGAATTCGGAATCCCTAAATAAAAATTCAGCCAATTGCGGAATCACACAGTGTTGCCTCATCTGGTTGATTTTTATTGAGGAATTCCAAATTCTCACCAGTAAGTTAAAATAGTTATTATTGTTTTATAAGATAATAGATATTCCACAAATAAAATAAAATTACTATTAAAAATTTTCCGGTGTGAATTCCAACACTAGTGAGAAGTCGGTCGATTAGTGATGACGTCAGAACTCGTGTGCTCAGGCCTCGAGCATTTCGATGACAACGACTGAACCAATGCAGGAAACTCTGGAATGCCTACGAGAGTCGTAATGCTCTTCTTTACTTCCAATCGAAGTTGATCAATCGAGTGGATATTCCTGCGTAGATGTCGAGCAAAAGATGGAATTTGCACACAAATTCCAGAGCATTGGGTTTTTTATCGGAGCAAACAGAGAGTAATCTAAATGCCGTGAATAAATATCTCTTATTTAATAAAGCATGGTGCTATGTTTTATTTCTGGTATGAACACTAAATTCCTGAATAAAAACGGAGGCCAAACTTGTAACTCTGAACGTCGCCATGACTGGTTTCCTGTAGGTTTCCAAAGTATAAATTCAGCCAGGTGCGGAATACCACAGAGTTGCCGCATCTGGCTGATTTTTCATTGGGGGATTCCAAATTCTCACCATTAAGTTTACATAGTTATTATTGTTTTATGAGATGATAGATATTTCACAAATAAAATAAAAGAAAATTGTCGTTCAAAATTTTCCGGTGTGAATTCCAACACTAGTGAGAAGTCGGTCGATTAGTGATGACGTCATAGCTCGTGTCCTCTGGCCTTGAGTATGGACTTTACCCACGAATGGCAACAGCCACACCTCTGCCGGGAAAAACATACGAAATAGCCTGTTTATTGAACGAAAGGGGAGCAGTGTGTTAAAATGATCTTCATGCCTATTGGTGTTTTTCTTCTGCTTATCCGCGGTTGACGTCATATGGGTAAAGTCTATTTGGATGGCAGCGGTACTACTCAGTGTATAATGCGGACATTTTCTTCATGTTCTGAGAGGAGTCGAAATTGTTTTTGTACGTTTTTTTTTTTTCCCTTCTAAAAGCAAGTTTGATGTAACTTTGATTTTGAGTCGATCAAGAAAATGTCATTGGCAATAATCAAGAGAAAGAAAACTTTCTACCATAAAAAAAGTGCGAAGTTCAAAAATTGTTAATGGATGTTCTCCGATATTTCCCGTCAAAATGTGATATCCTTGTGTGTTGCAAAATTGGAAAGCGATGTGATAAAAAGATGGTTTCTTGAAGTTACGCATAGATTTTTGAGAAACGTCTTTAATTAAAGTTAGATTATGTAAGCACATTCATTTCTTTGCATATTTTGTTTGTTTTCAGTATTTTTTCTTTTGTATTAATGTTATCACTCGTTTGCTTTTTAATTACAAAACAAAGTTACTAAATTAATGAAAAAATTGCTAATCTTATAATTAATTTGGTAACATATTCAATTTCAGCCAAAACTGAATGCAATTTATTCAACAATAAGAATGGAAAATCATGCGTACGGCATAGATTATGAAACACTTTTCAACAGATTGAGAATACTATAACAAAACATCGCAGTTTACTAATGTGAAAGATGATGATTAAATGATGATTAAATGAACAATTTGGGAAACGCATAATGCATAGGAAAAACCAATTCCTGCTATTATTATGACTTGTCGCGAAAATATACGATTGTTTTTGTGCAGTTCTGCATATGATATATAAATATGTATGTATACCACATAGTATGCTAAAAGTTAGTTCAGTTCAACGCATAGCATAGTCGAAAATTCCCATTCAGCAATTTCCACCAATAAACGGATGTTCTTGAAAACTTTTGTGCATCCCTCTACATGATCTATAGAATTTATGCACGACAAGTAATATTTAAAAAGAATTAAATTTAAAAGCGCGTACCACAACATAAAACGCACTTCCAGCAATTATTGTTCGTAGCCGTCATTAGTTCAATTATTGTTCATTTTCTAGTGTAGCCAAATTCATTTGCGTGTCCTTGCAAATAAACGAAAAATTTCTATGCTCACCACGTTTTATAGTAATAACTTTGTAGTAAACTTCAGTGATAAATACCAATTTCAATATGTTTAAAATAGTGTAATATCATTAAAGTACACTGCGAATGATTTTCTTCATAAACCGTAATGTAACGGTACTCTCTTTTGAGCAGCCCTGTAAATGAACCGAAAATGCTACACACTTCATTTTCAATACCGAACAATACTAAACATGCCAAAAAAGTATATCAATTTCACGGTAATCATACTACATGTACGTGAATTAGAGCATAGACAGGTGGACAGAGTACCCGAATTTCAACTATGTTGGAAATTGTTAAAAATGAATTATTTTACGTCATTTAAGGGGACACATACCCTTTAAACAGATGAAAAGTTTAATTTCGGAGACAAATATTTAAAGTGGCTCCGCGCACTCATTTTTGCACTAATCACCTCAGTTTATTTTTTTTTTTGTTAACCCCTTGGGGACGAGCGACACGTATACGTGCCGCATGAAGCGCTCAGAATCCTTGTTTTTCCTCACCAGTAAAATTTTACTCTAAAATTTGCCTTGTTCAATCAGCGCATTTTGTCGATTCAATAAGACACAAATTTCTATTTTTAAGAAACGGTGACAAAAGATTAAAAATTTCGTAAAAGGCTCCCGTCCCGAAGGGGTTAATACAGTACAGCCCGGCTAATCCGAAATTCCGGTTAATCCGAACTGATTTTATTTTCCGAAATTATACTTGATTGCATGCCGGATTACGAAACTTTCTGGATTACAGGATGAATGTCGGGAAAAGCGAGTAGAAGTTAGAATTAAACAAAAACTGGCAGTAAAGCACGCACACTCAGAAATTAATACTCAGATTTCACGAAATTTTCTTTGTTTTTGACGAAACCGTTTTCTGGAAAATGCTCCGAGCGAATATTTCCTCAAAATGATGAAATTACTTTCTTCACTTGCTTGACGATTTAGATTTCGTCAAAAGTATCGTCAAAAGAGGACTGGTGGTGCCATCTATCGAACAATTTGGAAGCTCGTGTATTTATTGACAGTGGGAAGAAAAAATTCATTTCTCGTTTTCCTCGAGGTGATTCGAACCCGCAGCCTTTGGCGTGGTAGACCGTTGCTCTTCCAACCCCGCTATTTTGGACTTATATATATGCGATTTTAGATTGATGTAATGAATTCTGCTGCGTATTTATATTTTTATAAGGTAGATTGTAATTTTATCGTTGCTGCTACAACTTCTGAAAGTTTTAAGTAAGGCTAATTTATTATTATGGTTTTCTGATGGTCAATGAATAATTATAATATGGTTTGATTAAATAGTTTATTAGTGAAATTTTCTTTGCTCAATGAATGGTTAGAATATGGTCTGGTTAATTTGTTGCTCACAAATAACGAATTGTGAAGTGCAAATTGTGTGAGATTTTATCACTTTGAGTAGGTGGATAAGATTTTAACACTTTACTGTTTATAAAGGGGAGAGGGATCAATTATGTCTATTTTTAATTTGATTGAAAACAGAATACACTTCTTAAATGCATTTAAAAAAAGATATCCTGGAAGTTTGAAATTTTATTGACCAAATTTTCCTTTTGAATGGTTTTGAAGAACACGGGAAATTTATTTTTTTCGAATTAAAACATAACAAACAACATATAAATATATAAATAAATAAATAAAAAATAATAAGCGTTCCTAAAAATTTTAACAGCTAAAAAAATAACTAATGAAGAAACAATAACTACCTATATTTCAGTATTTTCTGAAAAGCACTAAAAAGTGCTGTTTTAAAATAAATTATCACAGGACTAACATGAACAAGCAAATATCTGCTTGCTAAAATCGCAGGATTAGAGGAGGTACAGCAACTGTTTCCTTAAAATGCATTGAGTCTGACCATGATTGAGGCAAAGTTTTCGTCAAATATTTGAGAGTTTACGTTTCGTTAAAAGTCACGTGATGTTGATAGGAAATGATCGTCAAAAACGACGAAATACAGCTGCAGGATTGCTGAATCGTCAAAAGTGAGAGTTTTATTTCTGAGAGTGCGTTTTTTTATTCTTTAAACAGTTTGAATAGAATAAAAAAATACTCAATAATGTAAAAGTTCAACATATGTACACCATTATAAATGTGAAAACGTGCACTGTAGGCCTACTCGTAGAAGCCATCTTAAAAAAAATTTCGATTTTCACTATGTTTGCCAGTCACTATGAAAATCTTTACTAAAATGCAAAAAAATATATATATAATTCACATGACAAAAATTTATTTTTCTTTTCAACAGCTTGATTTCGCAAATGAATCTACAGAAATGTTTCTTTCTTTTCCTCTCGTCGACGTGGTGACTGAGCTATTCATAGGTTCACGATTTTGAGAAGTTTGTTATGGGTTGTTACGTAAATTCTCATTCTGAAGTTCCATTGGATTATTATTATAAACTTCTGGAGTAATTAAACAAGAAATACTATTTTTTCCGAAAGTGGTGCCGGTTTATTCAGCATGCCAGACCTTAAGGTGCCGTTTTAGAGGATGTTTACTGTACTGCTGAGTACTTATAACTTACATTTTTTCCCTTTCTATTTTTATCGGAATTTCGGGTAATCCGAACAGGCACTGTTCCCAATTAGTTCGGATTAGCGGGGTTCTACTGTACTATAATGTTGTCCCCGTGCAATATATATATAATTTGCATTAAAGACTGTATAATTAATTAATAATGATTATTCCTTAAGGTATGATTTTTTAAAATTAATGATAATGTACATAGCTTGCGTGCATGATTTAAAAAAATTCTATGCCCTCTAGAACTTGGAAACTTTTAATATAAGTGTAAGAATATTACAAAAATAAAATAAAATCATATATATTAAAGCGTAAACCTGATTATGGAAGATAAGACTAAAAAAATCACGTACTTCCGCATGCGTGAAGTTAAATTTACTACATCTTCCATTTAGAGGAAAGGTAGAGCAGGTCTGGTTAGCCGAGTGGTCTAAAGCACCAGTTTAAAGTTCTGAACTTTTGTAGACGACGCAGGTTCGAGCCCAAAGACCGGCAAAATAATTTCTGTACCATTTTGGGCGATAATTCATTTCGATAATGGCATTTTTTATTAAGAGGAGAAGTTATATGATTTTGATTTTATTATTATTTGAATGGTTTATCATTAAATAAAATTTCAAAATATTCTGAAAAAATAATTTTATATTTAAAATATTTAACCTAAAATATTTTTCATGTAATTATCAATTAAATAAATTCAGCTGATCTACAACTTTTGTTTATATATTTTGACCATTTTGAAGAATATATAAGTGTGCGAGTCAGAAGGAAGAGTTTGCCATTCTTTTCCGTACAAAAAAAAAACAAAAAAAAAAAAAACAATAATAATAATAATAATAATAATAAATAAATAAAACGGGAAGAAAGGAAAATATTCACATAAGAATTCTGAAATAAATTATATTGATATCCATTGTTTAAAGTATAAAAAAATGAAGAAAAAAGTAAAATAAAATTCAAGTAATAAAAAATATAGGGGTGACCGGGGCTAGTTGGCTACTGGGGTAAGTAGGCGCAGCCCCCATAAATCGCCTGTTTGTGGATAGATTGTGCAACCAGTCATAGAGTACATTTCTTCTTGTGTTTTACTATCCTCATTGTAGTTTTGCAGCGTTACCTACGTGCAGTGGACATTTATTACGATTTTTCTGTTTTTTGCGCTCATAAGTAATTTTTTGTTGCTTCATTATTTTTCTAATTTCTAATACTTATATTAATAATTGCGATTTAACTTGCGCAGTATTTCTTAGTGTATGATTAACTGTACCTATCCCATATGTGATTTATTTGGATTATTTATGCTTATATGGTTACGTGTCCCTTTTGTGGAGAAATTTATTATGGGGCTAGTAGGCTCATTGAACACGGGGCAAGTTGGCTCGGTGTCTGGTGTATGCTGGTAGCTTGAAAAATTGCAAACACTGAAAAAAGTGGTTGCAATGCAAGATTTTGGGAACACGGGGCTTGCCCAAACGGAGACACTCGATTTTTATTTGTGACAACTGTAACTCTGATGATGTTATCGAGTAGGATAGAAGTCATTATTTTTATGTCTGTATAATTTAGAATTTGCATTGTACGGCGATAACGCCTTTGATTAAACCTACTGGTAATAAGGAAATTAACTTCTCTTAACTGCGTGTCTTATTTAAATTTCTATAAAGCGTGTGCCAACTTACCCCATAAGTATAGGCAACTTGCCTCCTGACGGGGTAAGTTGGCGCACAATTTTCCTTTTACTTTAGGCTTCCGCTAAACATAAAATACAAAAGCTACAAACTCAAAACTCCGGGTATTTATAGACCAATGCCTGTTCTTTAAAAGTACAGTTAAAGTTTCATAAAAAACTTAAACAAGAACTTAATAAAAATCAATAACTAAAAACTGCGCCTACTAGCCCCGGTCTCCCCTACATTATAAATCGTTAATTCACAAAGTTTCAAATTTAAGCTTTTAGAGTATGAGACTGATATAAATAAAATTCACGGCAGCTTTTAAAGGTCGTGTAGTTGAAAAAATAAAACTAAAAATGGATATTGTTATTTTTTTAACAAAAGAAATGAGACTGTAGTAAGTAAAAATAAATACTCTGCCCAGTATTGTTTGGTAAATTTCTGATAAAAGGCAAACATAATTGGTTGTAAATTATAAACTTAAAGCTCTTTCACTTCAATATGTTAGACTGACAGCACCCTCTAGATCGCCTTCAAAAAATAGGAATCACTTAAAAATTTGTCACGATTTCAATAATTAATTTAAAAGCAACTAATTCAAAATTCAAGAATTTTTTTAATGGAACATTCAAGTTATTTACCGTCAAATCTTGACGGGTACTATCTAGTAAAATCTAATAACTAAACAAAAAATTTCTTAAGTTTTTTGATTTTCAAAATAGAAATATGAAAATTTTGATCATTTTTTTTTCACTCGAATACCCATACATTCAATATTTTTTGTTACATTTCTTAGATTTTAGTTCAATTTGAAGAAAATTATCTAGTAAATACATATATAAAATTTCAAATCATTACCTTTAATACATTTGGATGTATCATGCGCGCAAATAAAAAAATATCGATTTGAAGAAAAATCAATTTAAACATAAATGTTTCGCTTGAAACAGGACCAAGGCTAATTTACATGCTTTACTATAACGAGCACAAATTTAAGAATATTTTGATGCGGTTTGTGGCAAATTGTTCATAAAGAGATTAGCTGTCAAATAAATTAAAAAACAAAAAAATCGATTTTTCGAAGATATTAAAGGATATGTGTGTTAAAGGTAGTTGCACGTGGCAGCCCTGCCATTATATGTTTTTTCAATAGAGCTCTAAATTTCAGTTCCAAATATCGATGTTAAATGATTAAATATAAATGACAATACAAAAGGAGAAAGAAATAATATTTATTCCTCTTTCTTATTAACAATTTCAGTTTTGGAAAAATACTCCATTATATCACTTGAAAGAGTTTCTCCACCAGAAAATGTGCAGATGTAGATATATATATAAAAGAAATAATGTTAATCACTTGTTAAAATTCAAAAAAGTGTTCAAAGTGTTCTTCAGATTTTGTCAGGGATCCAAGTCAAATCGTAGCGGGTTGATTAATAATCGAAATTTGAGTATAAAGAAGGGATTTTCGAGATGTCCTTAATACGTGTAAATCCGTCGAAAACCTGAATTCGAAAATTTTCATGAATCCAATACTTTCTTCTTGTAAAGATAGCAGAAAGTAAAAATTGAATATTTTGGTAATTTGCTATTTTTGTTTCTAAATCCTCTATTCTGACAATGGCACTTGCATCATTTCAGAATAATTAAAAGATTCTTATGAAAATGAAATATTGAGCACAAGACGTCGATACGAATATAAAGTAAAACGTCTGGCTGGCAACATATACAGTCGAACCTCGTTATCCGACACTCTAATGTCCAAAAAAAGTGTCGGCATAACCTGATTGTCGCTGTGACCGGAGTTGGAGAAAAATATGTTTATAAAAAGCTGTATTTTTAATTAATTTAAGAAAATTTTAAATTCATAACTGTTCTTGCAGTTTTAAGCAATAAAACATTATTATTAAACAAAATAAACACAAAAACAAAATTGAAAAGAATAAAAATCAGATTTATGATTACTGTTTTTTTATTGTTAGATGAAATATTGATTAATTAAGGTTTGCTTATCCCTAAATGTGCTTCCTACAATTATTTTTTCAATATTATGCAATGAATTGTAATCAATATTCGTTGTTTAGAAATGGATGTTAGATAATTTCTGATCGTTTCAATGTAATGCAGTGTTTCGGTTTTAGTCGGATGAAAAACGCCGTATAAGAAAGCGTCGTCTGATCAGAAAGAAAAGATCGCGAGTAGACTGATACGTCTATCTGGAGCCCTGCCTGTGAAGATACTCACGAGCTAATGCTAATCCTATGGAGAGGGATTTTTCTAATATCTCGTTTGCGTTTCGTCATTTTTAAATATTTTTTTGCATTGGATAGCCGAGGTCCGTCTTTACATCGCACGTTTTTTACTTTTTCGATTTTGGTCGCAGATATTTTTAATAAAGTTATAAGTATATAAGTTAGAGTTTTAATAAAGTTCACTTTCAAAACCGGTTCTGAAAATGAAAGTGTTATTCTAAAAAATATCTGCAACCAAAATCAAAAAATTAAAAAAGGTGCGATGTAGAGACGGGCCTCGGCTATCCAATGTAAAAAAAAAAAAAAAAAAAAAAAAAATTATTTAAAAAAGACGAAGCGCAAACGAGATATTAGAAAAATCCCTCCTCATAGTCTTAGCATTAGCTCGTGAGTGTCTTCACAGGAGCCTTAAGGCTGCTAGTTAGTTACTCAGCTTCCGATTTCCACTCGGTAATGTTAAGTCTATGGGCGTTTGATACATTCTTGTATTTAAGGATGTATTCCGATCCAAACTGCTTATTTTCTGATTCATTTTCAAATTCATTTTTGCTCTCAAACACATCAAACTGGGAAATTCTCTTATTTAAAAACTATATAATGTGCCGTGCTTCTTAATTTTTTGATAAATGCAGAAAATACTGTAATAAACGCTGTCAGAGTTGGCGTTTTGAACCGAATTTTCCGAAGCGGGCGATCTGGGAATGAAAAAAATGGTCATAGTGAGAAAATAATTGTTTAAAAATCAAATTCTAATTAATTGAGCTGAAAATGAAATCACACGGCATCTTAAACATCTCTTCAGAAATCACCCCAGCAAGTTTCATGTTTTTACTTTTAAAAACTAGTCTGAAAATGTCTCAGAAAATTTCGAGCTGTTGAGGGTGGAAAATTATTTTTTCGGATACACCCTTAAAATATCTCCTCAATGAATTAATATTTTTAACTTCTTTTTTCTGTGTTCTCTTCTTAAAGGATGTCACTTTTTTCTTAGTAGTCAAAATATTTCTAAAATCTATGCTTAATTTAATATTTTATGTTTTAAAAACTGACGAACTATGAGTACAATTTTAACACTTCATATAAAATTAAGCGTAGATTTTAAAAATATTTCGAGAAGTAAGAAAAAAAAGAGACACCCTTTAACACTAGAACCGCTGTAGCGGTCATTTTGACCGCTACCAAATAAAAATATTTTGATTATCACCAGTAATTTCTTTCTAAAATAAGTTTAAAATGTACCTCGGAGAAATAAGTTAAATAAATATGTTAAGTAGTTTCAATTAAAATTTCCGGTGTAAAATATTTTTATAATACTTCAGTAAAATTTCCGGCTGTTCTAGTGTTAAGAAGAGAACACATAAAAAAGAAGTTAAAAATATTAATTCCCTGAGGAGATATTTTGGATCTAAAAATGCATCAAACGCCCATAGACTTAACATTACCGAGGGAAATTCGGAAGCTAAGTGACTAGCAGCCTTAAGTGGGTCATTCATAGTATATGGGTTTATTTATTCAGATAAAGGATTGAAGTAGAATTTCTCATTTATCTCAATGGGTAATTTAGGCACTTTTGCGAAAAGTTTGGCTAAGACATATCTTACGCTTAACTGCCGTATTTATAAGATGGATTATAAAAAATAAACAATTTTCCTAAACCGTTGGGATATCCAGAGTCGAAAATTATTCAACGACCTAAAGTCCGGATTTTTTTTTTTTTTTTACATTAAAATCATATACAGAAAGGCGGGACTTTGAAAAACTGACGTGATAAGCGGAGTGACGTGAAAACCGGGTGTAGGGAAAACGATGTCCGACTGTATTTTCATTCGGCAAAATATAGGCTGGAATTTACGGTAAGCGATTTTGTAGATATCAGTGACTCAAAACGCATAGTTCTGGTTTTAAAAACAATTCTGCAATGTTGTAATAGGTATAATAAGCCTTAAAAGAAGAAATGTCTCGTTTAGTATTAAATTTATGCAATACGCAATTTTGTTTTCCATGAACTAAAAACATTGGACATGGCATATATGTGATCTTTGTTGTTGATATAGCAATTTTTGCAAAACCCATTAACCCCTTGACGGGCGGTAGGATATATTCAGAGTTGCCAAGTCTCCGGCTTTTTGCGCACCACTATTATCTTAGAGAATATCTGGTTTTCTTAAATCGCCGAAATCTTCCAATTAAATAAAACAACATTTTCTGAATTAAAATACTGGTATTCAAAAAGCCGGAGACTTGGCAGTTCTGGATATATTATATCCCACCTACGATTAATGAAAATTTGCACCAGAAAAAATGTATTAAATTTCACTTTTCTAACTTTGCTGAAAGAGAGACATAAAATTGCTTTTCATTATTTTACAATAATTTCTTTTGAAGGATTCCGGTGTGTATTCGACATTACAGTAACGCAAATTATTTGCCCTTCAAAGGGTTAAAGGCGAAAAGCCGAAATCCTCGTACCGAATTGGTTAAACTTAATATAATAAAATGACAAGCAGGAATTCTACTTTTTCAGAGTGTAGTGTCGCCCATAATGAGAAAAGCAAAATTAATATTATTATTCTGAGGTGAAACCAGTCGAATGTCGACGAAAGAAAATGCTTAACCACTTGGGGACGAGCGATCGGTATACGTGCAACTTGAGGTGCTCAGAATCCTTCATTATTCTCACCAGTTATTTTTTATTGTAATGTTTACCTTATTTAACTAGAGCACTTTCGCGATTCAATTACAGAAAATTTTCTGTTTTGAAAAACCGGTGTTAAAAAAATAAAAATTAAGCAAAGGGCTATCGTAACGAACGGGTTAAGAAGGAACTGTTTCATTAATTTATTAATAAACCTACAAAATTAGTTTATAAAGACACTCTAAATTTTTGTAAAACTTTGCATTTTTTTAGTGTGTGATTTCAATTGCGTTATTTTCAAAAGTAAAGCATTTCCACCTGTGAAGAATTTCAAAGCCCCTAAAGTGAAAATGATGCACTTCTACAAAACTTAGACTTAAAATACACGCTTTTATTTTATATAAAATGACGTCATTTGAATCCGCTGAAGATTTCTACTTTTACGATCCATTCTTAAACAACATCTATAGTAGGTATGCATATGACGTCACTATCGCGGAATAATACACAAATACAGCAAAAAACCGACGTCGTAAATTTGACAAACAAAATCAGCTATTTAATTATTCATATGCCTTCATTGGATAGAAAAGTTTTTTTCCTATTGGAACATTAATATGAATACTTAAAATTAAATATAGTTTATAATAGCCCCATGTTTTATCAGAAATCATTCATTTAAAAAAAAAAAAATTCAAAATAGCGCGTATCTTAATTACAATTTTTTTCAGTTGTTATGAGAAAAAGGCAACAAAAATATATAGTATTCAACTATTTTCCCTTTTACTTTCTACAGAAATGGAGTACTTCAGTTGCCACCATTAGAGAAATGGCATTAAAAACTGCACAAATTAATATATCAAAAATAAATTGAGATGCAGTTTACAAACAAACTGCAGTTAAAAGAACTATTTTGCCTTAGACGAAGCTGTAAAATCATAGCTACCAAGATTTACGCTTGTTTCATACCTCTATATTTTAACAGAGAAAATTATCTTATTTAATCATCAGAAACATAAAATTAAACAAGGTACATTTTTCTGTTCAAAAATAGTTTTAGGAAAAAAAGAGTAAAAGTTGTAAAAGTTGGCAGCGATGAAAAATTGAAAATGTGCGATACTTAGATGTCAAAAAAATTTCAATATAGATTATCAGTACCGTGAAATGATACATCTGCTTCGTTTTACGGCTAGCTTATGCAACGTAACGTTATTTTTTAGGAAAGATACTTTAATTGTTACCTGAAAGAAATTGCATATCGGGGCTAAAAAGTCCTACGAGAGTTATTCCGTTATAACTATGAAATTTAACACAAATATTGTATATATATTATCAAACAGTTATAATATAAAGTTTTAGAATATAAATCATTTTTACTATGAGTTTATCATTTACAAGGAAGCTTGAAAACTAATTAATTATTTCTTTATTTGTTATATTATAAATTCTTCATATAAGATAGTTTCAGTAGACTTTTAAACTGAGGGAAGGCGGTATATGTTTAAAAATCCTACCCGAAATTGACTTTTTTATGACATTTCACTCAAAAGAAAAAAATAATACAAGTTCTTATTTATTTTTATTGAACGAAAGTTTTTATAAGCAAAACATTTTTTTTTAATTATGAAATTTATTTACAAATGGTTAATTTAACATGTCACCAGTAAAAACTAAGAAGCTTTAATTAAAGAAATTTAAATTGTTCTTTGTTTGCAATCTTCTTGTCTTTGGAATAAAGTGTTCGAGATATCAAGCGGTCTTTATAGGCAGTTTGATGGTACAGTTTGGAGAATTTTATTTGTGAAACATTCTTTCGTATCAAGGGCGATAACTTTTTAAAAAAATGCATACGCGCAACAATGATTTAAGTAATATTGCTGTTTATTTCGTTTGAAAATTATGCACAGAATGTAAAATAGAATGCTTTTCATAAATCAAATCATATATTAAATTTTTGCAAAATCCATTAAAGACGTAAAACCCTCTTGCACATTTAGTTAAACATAATATGGTAAAATTAAGAATCCAACGAGAGTATTTTCGTGATTAAGACCAATGTCAGGCGGGCGTTTTTTATGCTGCTTTTTTGCTTAGGTATTATCCATTCACAATGCTATAGCATTGTGAATGGATAATACTTATGCAAAAAATACTCCCGTCTGACATTGGTCTTATTATCAATGAAATAGAAACAAAGTATTATGTGTATAGATTTTTAAAATATCATACAATTCTGGTATAAAAATTATACAATACAATTAATTCATTTTAAGGTTGAGTTTGTCAGTTGTAAAAACTTAAAAATTGATTAATCATTTCTTTATGTGTGATATTTTTAATTCCTCATATAACGTAGTTTCTCTAGATTTTTCAACTGAGGCAAAACGGTATATCTTACTCGAAATAGTCTTTTTTTATAACATTTCAAAAAGAACAAAAAAGAAAATTCACAGGAAAAAAAAACTAATATAACTTGTTTTTTAACGGAGTTTTCTATAATCAAGATTAAAATTATGTGTTTTTCATTATTTACTTTAAAAATGATTAATTTGGAGTCTTTATTGCGTAAAAATTAAAGTGCTTAATAACAGTATTGTGCTTTTCGAAATTACAGAGTTTTCAAGATTTCAAGCGGTCTTTAGGCGCAGTTTGGCAAAATTTTAAGTATTTTAATTTCGAAGCAATTTTCTTTATATTGATGTGTCAATCGTGAAATAGCTTGTAAGAAAAATATCTATGTGCAACAGAAGTTTAAGCAAATTTCAATATATTATCCACAGAGTGTTAATATAGAAGGGTTAAAATATGGGCGGTGTTACTTACGGCTTACACTGCATTCATTGTTAGACTCAACTGCACGATTATGTTTTCACAGATCAGCAAATATTTAACACGATCATAATCTTTTGTAACATTGTTACTGATTAATAGATCAAAAGTTGTTACATTCATTCTTTGTGCCCATCCATTTAAAGTATGTTCTCAACTGAAAACAAAAATACTGGTATAACACGAATTAATATCAACTTTTATTGATGACCGGTAATGTATAATAAATGAAAGTGATTCGAGGCGTGTATCCATGAGATGCGTAGGGGCAGAAATGAGACAGATACATAGATAGAAACAACAATATTTAATGAGTAAAAATGCATACAAGGTTTGTTTTAAAAAATCACCCATGGCGTTTAGGCAGGCATCCCATTGCTTAGGAAGGTTACGAATTCCGTCCTAATGTTGATGGCAATATTGTGAACAATACCATACCAATGAAAACGTTGAACTCAGTTGCGACGTCACGAATGTTTCAACGTCGATTTCCCTTGATTGCAGTGTCAATGTCCGTAATCATCTTCTCTGTCATAACTTTGTGCGCCTGACCGGGTCGCAGCCAATCAGTTGTCCTCTGTCGACCGTCGCTAAACATTCCCGCCCACCTCGTCATCGTGGGCTTTGACACATACGTGTCACCGTATACAGCCAGCATTCTGCGATGAATATCCACCGGCTTATACCGGGGCCGTCGCGAAACAACTTTCTTCTCTTACGGGCCTGATTCAAGACGAAAATGTACAGCAAGATGGCGGCGCAAGAGATCTGAGTAGCAAACGAAATAGGTAGGATAGTTGTGTATTTGTGTCAAAAAAAGTGCTAGAAATTTCCGTTTTAGAATATTTTATTGAGCAATTTGTGGCTTGTTTTAGATCTATTTGATTTATACATTCAATAATTAAACAGAGAAGGGTCATTAAACAGGTGCTTTTTTTTCTCCTTTGATTTAAAATATATTCAAATAAATTTGATTCGCCGTTTTTATCGGAGATTTTAACTTGAAATATATATTTATGGTAGAAAAAATCATGCATTAAAATTATCAACTTTATCATGAAAAAATAAAAATACAAAAATAGTTAAAGAACTGGGATTCATGGTATTTTTCAGAGAGTTTAACTTGAAACATACCTTTATGACAGGAGATATCATGTATTAAAATAACACAATTTTAGCAGATAATAATTAAATTTCCCTTTAAAAATAAATACGTCTTAATTTAAAAGTATAAATTTCAGGATTGATATTATATAAAATCAAAGATAAAGATATTAATTTTTTTAAACAATTAAAACAAAAATTCTATTTATCAATTAAAATTTTAATTTTAGAATGAGATTGCCCGAATAAAGTGTATAAGTACATGATGTAGGCAGATAGTGGTAAAATAAAATGGCTCCAGGAAATGTTATTATTTCTAATTGTAAATGGTTTTCAAATTTTTAAAAACTAATTATAATTAGTTTTTAAAAACACTTTTACAATAGTATATTTACAAAAGTACTTTCCTAAAATTCCAAGCGCCCAAAATCTTATTGTACAACTCACTATTGAAAAGACTGAAAATTTAGGTCTGGATTTCATAAGTCAATGCAAGTGTGGAAGCCAACGTTGCTATATATTTAAGGAAGCAGTTTACCTTTTCAACATTTTTTAAAATTTAAATTCAAATGGTGCAATAAGTCACTGCATTTCAATGTTCAACTAAAAGTGCATTAAAAAAAATTTTTTTTTAACTGCATATTTAGTTAAAAATTTAAAATAGTTTAAAACATTTTGAATTTTTTTAAATTCTACTTTTTTAAATATTAATATTTTTGCCCATTTTTTAAAAAAGATTTTCAAATGTGTATTACGCAAGACTGAGCATGGCGTTTTAGATAAATCAAATGTTACATTTAATATAATTTTTTCACTGATATACATAGCGTAAAAGAGTGAAATCTAATACATCTTCATATACTTTTATTAAAAAAATAAATAAAATAAAACCATGAAGGACAATTCCATGCTCATATTTTTCACATATATAATAAAGGACATGTGCAAAAAAGTTTAAATCTATATCTGAAATACGAAAAAAAAGGCCTTAGCATTTTTAAAACATGAAAGTGAAAAAAATAGGAGCATAGCAAAAACATTTAAAGTTGGTTGTTTTTGGGTAATTGAGCTGGGTGTATTAATGAAATTTACAATATCTGGCGTTATAATCGCCGTATGGGTAAAAATGAGGTGTCACAATATTCATAATTAAATAAGCTTCCATTTAATATTTTTTTAATATAAAAAATCGATTTTTTGGGTTAATTTTCAGGTGAACTGTCCCCTTAAGTTATGTGTTTGTCAGGAATTGCGAATATAATAATAAAATAAATAACTATGCAAAAGTCATGACAACAGAAAACTCACTTCTAATAAAATAAAATCACATGTATTAACAAACATGTAACAGTCGTTGATAAGTTTCCAGATATTTCAACTTCCTTAATACTTGTCTGTTTAAGTGAGATTATTTTTTTATGCAATATTAAATACCATATATTTTTTAAATTACTGTAAGTATGTGCTTACTGTTAGTGAAAAATGCTATTTTAGTTGTAACACCTACCAACGGAATGTGTATTTTAAGTTATGCATACATTATGAAAATTAATTTTTTTATTGATAAATAGAATTTTTGTTTTAATTAATAAAAAAAATATAACATTTTTATTTATGAGTTTATGTAATATCAATTCTGATATTTATAATTTTAAATTAAGGCATTTTAATGTAAGAAATTTTTAAAGGGAACTTTGTCATAAACGTATATTTCAAGTTAAAATCATAGATAAAAACCGCGAATCAAATGTTTTCGAATATATTTTAAATCAAAGGGCAAAAAGAAGCAAAAAAAGAAAAAAGAAAGAAAGTACTTGTTTAGTGACCCTTCGATGTTTAATTATTGAATGTTTAGTTCAAACAGCCATAACAAAATATTACAAAACGGAAATTTATAGCACTGTTTCTGATGCATACATACAACTATTCGACTTGGTTCGTTTGCTAACTCAGATCTCTTGCGTGACTCATCTTATTCTTGAATCAGGCCCGTAAGAGAAGAAAGTTGTTTAGCGACGGCCCCGCTTATACCCTTCCAGTGTTAAAAACTTAATTACAGCTCGTGGATCCGTTTTGGACGCAGTTGAATCCACACAAGCCATTTTTAACCCTTTAGTGCGCAGTTTTGCATATATGCAAACAAAACTGTTTTGAATATAATACTTTTTTTTTTTTTTTTTTTTTTTTTTTTTGTATGTACCTAATTCATAGCAGAAAATTAAAATAGCAATATTTGCTTTAACTAAAGAAACAGACATTCCGTATTTAAATAAAGCGAAATTAGCCATTGAAATTTTCTGGTGTATAGTCAGATTCTCTGAACTACGTAATTTCTAGAACGTATTTTATTATGGGAATTAAAAGGTTAAAGATTAAGTTTTATAAAATAAATAATTATATAAAATATGGCGTTTGGAAACATACTTATTAAAGTATTTACTAATTTGCATTATTTTAGCGTAAAACAGCCACACGACAGTAATTTTTACTTGTATTGCAGATGTGAAACAAAAGAAAAGGCTGACATATTATACGAAAAATATATGTCTGATTTTTCTCATTATTTTTCCGGTGTATTAAACCTTTCAGAGAATCATACATAATTTTTTCGAAACAAAATAAAAAATCGTGCATTTAAGGGTTAACTGAATGCCACGTCCTTACGAATGAAGTTATCACAAATCTGCTTGCGGTTGTGCACGCGTGGTACATACATCTTCATTATCGCGCTTATTTTACGAAAATACATTGAAAACTGTTCGTATGCAACGCTTCGAATTACTTGTAGTATTAAAAAAAAAAAAAAAAAAAAAAAAAAAAAAAAAAAAAAAAAGAAAGAAAGAAATAGTACTATATTGTGAAACTTTCCCTGTTTCTGGAAGATTCGGGGGAAATTTTTACACAATTTTTTGTTCACAATTAGTTTGGACATTTTTTTGTTCTTACATTACAAGTAATTTTTTAATGCAAACAATCGCATGACTACGATAGTGTATGTTACAGCGTTTGGAGAAGAATTTTAGTTTAATTCCGCTGAAAATAATTAACATAATAATAAAACAATATGCTGTATAACGATATGTATTGAATTCACTATTGATACTCCAATCCACATTACATACAATCTAGTCAAAAATATCCTTCATCTTTAAATTTTAGATTTTTTGTCGAATATCTAAATAATTGAGGAATTTTTTAACTTCAAGTACATAAAGAACATGTTTTACCTAATATCTTGATAATCGCATGACTACGCTAGTGTATGTTAAGAGCGTTCGGAGAAGAATTTTAGTTTAATTCCGTTAAAAATAATCAACATAATAATAAAACAATATGCTGTATAACAACATGTATTGAATTCACTATTGATACTCCGATCCACATACATACAATCTAGTTAAAGATATCCTTACACTTTAAATTTTAGATTTTTTGTCGAATATCTAGATAAATAATTGAGGAATTTTTGAACTTCAAGTACACAAAGAACATGTTTTACCTAATATCTTGGAGTAAAGACTTAGCCGTGAGGGACATTACGGTAACAACAACAAATTGAATATCAAATAATCGTTTCTTCTCCGCCAAATCCGGCCAATATGCACGGAATTTCTTGACATAATTCATATGCGCCTCTTTCATTGCAGCATTCTTTAACCACCAGACTTACATCACTTGCGGTATCAAAAATTATTTTCACAAATCTATCATTTATTGGAAAAACACTTATCTTTGTTCATGCCTTGGCGTCGTTTCCCGCTTTTCTTAAATTCAAGATCGTTTTCTCTGTGCCCTGTTCTGGTAATCGTAAAAGACTTAATTTCATATATCAAATATTGCATAGCCCGTTAAAGATCCTCCACCTATAATTAAATTTTGAGATTGCATGAAGCTTGATTTATTAACTAAAAAGCATAATTAATCAACTATATAATTGGAATATTTTTTTTTTATAAATTAATTTTAAAAAAAGGATCATATCAAACACTATGAAGTATGACTCTTTTACAGCATGTCAGTTGTGCTTAATAGTTTAAAATCTCATTAATATACTTTTTTTTACTATTGTTATTAGCTCCTGCTAAATCATAGTAGTTTCTTTAGAAGTTATAAATCTCTTAAACCTTTCCTGAAAATGCCTTTTTTTTTTTTTTTCATTCCGAAAAAATATTTATTGGAAGTTTAATATTGGTTTATGTTCTTTAACAAAATTTTCTATATGCAATAATTAAATTCCGTGTTTTTTAAACTGTGTATTACATATTTCATATTTCTTTAATTTGTTGTTACCAGAAAAAAATATAATCCTTTTAGTATAGTAATATAAAGTGTGGGTTAATGGTTGTTTCGATTTTAGCTATTTCAGCATGCACATGAGTTATCAAGATTTCGAACGGCTTGTAATACTTTCCAGCGCAGAATAATTCTGTTCATGAAATGATTAGCTGACACCGGAATTTACAAATGATTTTTTTTAATTAAAAACTTGTTATTTTAATCTTTCATTGTCAAAGAAAAATTTTATTAAAATATTCTTGGTGTCGTTTATAGGTTTGGATAAAAAAAAAAAAAAAAAAAAAAAAATTGTTTATATCGAATGAATGGCTTTTGGGAATAAATTTCAGCCATTTTGTCAAAATATGTAAATATGTGTCGGCCAACGTGTTAAAAAAGTTTTCTGGTTCTAAATACATTTGATCCGCAAAATATCGCTGGAATATTCGGTAATTCTACTTATAAGAATGGTCGTAATAGGAATAGGTCTAGCCTTTTGAAATATTATTCAAGATAGTTTTCTTTTACTCATTTCTGGAAGCAGTTAATGTGCAAAAAATTAATGCCGACGTTTGATGCAACAAATCGTCTTTCTCCTGATCTGCAGATTTAGTAGTAAATATTTACCCTAGAAACAAAAGATAGACACCTGTTCTTTAAATACATTTTCTCTCAAAGATTCCTATATCAAAAGTAAATGAATGTGTGACACTCCGTTGGCTATGAGCCATTTTTTGTAGACAGTCTCTACTTCAGCAAAAAAGCTGTGTTAAATGTTTATTTCAGATATGAACTTACAGATAATGAAAGCGACTTTTTTCATACGAAACTGTTTCAACAATGAATAAAATTTGAAGACCTTTAAGTATGCGACTTTTTGTCTCTTTTTAGGTGCGTTCGTAATTATATAAATACGTAGCACCTATAGTCGTCGTTCAGTCCGTCCGTCCGTCTGTCTGTCTGTCCGTCCGCATGTAACAGAGCAAAAACTACCCAACCGAATGGTCTGAAATTTTAAATATATGATTGTTGCAAAATTTTGTCGAGCCATTTCAAATTTTATGAAAATCGGATGTATAGTTTAATTACAGGGATAGTCAAAAGTTTTTCTTTACATTACGGCCAATGGGAAAAATTATTGCAAGTGCATTTTAATGGTGTTACAGCCTTCCGAATGGTCTGAAATTTTAAATATATAACTGTTGCAAAATTTTGTCAAGCCATTTCAAATTTTATGAAAATCGGATGTACAGTTTAATTACAGGGACAGTCAAAAGTATTCCGTTACATTACGGGGAATGGGAAAAAAAAATATTGGAAGTGCATTTTAATGATGTTACAGACTATGCACCTTATGAAGTGCAAAAAATTATACATTCAGTACAATATGGGGTGTAAAAAATAATTATAAAACTAGTTATAGTACGAACGCACCTCATTTGCCACGTTTGACGAGCAATTTCCAACTTGTTTAAAGAGATTTCGTTCAGTAGACAACCCGCTGTAAACTTTCATAAATAAACAACACGAAACCAAGTGAGAAAGAGTCGTAAATTGTTCGTTGAATGTGGAGCGTTTCTACAATAACAAGTTCTATAAATATTCAGATCTTGGTGCAATAGCTGTTGCCCTTTTATGCATAAATGCATGAATACAAGATTTATTACGGCTCTATAGATTAAATTCAGTAATACGGAAATAGTAGGACTCGGTCTTAAATAGGACCTCATCACCATGGCAACCTAGAAGCATTACCTATCACGGGATATCATTGATTGAATTACGTATGATAGGTTTAATAGAATGAAGAAAAGATTTATTAATATATTTTAAAGTTTTGTTTCGCTTTTCATAAAATTTGAAATGACTCGACAAAATTCTGAAACGATTCTATATACAGTCGAACCTCTATTTAACGAAGTCGCTAAATCCCGGAAAAAAGTTCGTTATATGGAAAATTCGTTAAATAGAAATTCACCTTTTAAAATACTTTAAACTGCATAAAACAGATTTTAAATTCATAAACACTAAATATTTTTACTAAAATTAATTAATCACATTTTTTTTATAAATTAAATCGATTTGATTTATTTATTTTACCCACCAATTTTCATCATCAATTCATTTTTTCTATGTGTTTAAATCTTTGAAATCTGCAAGGAAAACAAAACACTGCCCGGGAATACACTGTATTTTCTGTTTAAAGTAAATAGTTTTACCTTAAAAATAACGAATTTTAATGACTTTATCGTATTTATTATTATTATAACAAATAATTTTAACAATACCTTAAATTTGGTTTCTGAAAAACTCTGTTAATTTTGTCTGAGTTTTTTCTTTTAAAAAGTTCTTTCTCTCATAATACGTCTCGCATCTTTGCAATGCACCCAAAACCCCTTCATACGTATTTTCATCTAACTATAATCCGCGTCGGATTGTTTCAAATGATTTTAGCATTTCATCATACCAAGTTTTGTTAATTCCTGCATCATGATCATTTCCATCATCATCATATTCGTCTTCATCGCAATTCATTGCTGTATTGTTTTTATTTATCACACTGTCGAAAATATCCAATTCGGATACTGTTTCTGAGGTCTCAATTTCAGAATTAAATGAAATACAATTATCAATCAGCACATCATGGTTAATTTCTTCTTTTTTTTCTCATCTGTATCCACATTTTTTAAGTTACTCTGAGGGATTATCGTCTTCGTCCTCCGTACTTACCGAATTCTCACTGCTGACAAAGAAGGTGCCTGGTAAAAACAGTTCAAAGCCATTGAACATCATAAAATCTGTTTAAAGAAAGAATAAGTTTGAAATGTCCAGAAATATTTTGAGAAATGGGGAGAAAACAAATTTAGATCACAAGAAAAAGTTCGTTAAATAGAGAATGCACTTCGCTATTTGGAGGTTATTTTACGAAGAAATTCGCAAAATGTTCTTGGTTCCAAGGAAAAGTTCGCAAAATAGAGGTTCGTTAAATAGAGGTCCGACTGTATTCAATTCCAAACCATTCGGTTCGTTAGTTTATGCGCTGTTATATGCGGACAGACGGATCGACTGACGGACGGACCAGATGATGACAATATGTGCTACGTATTTACACAATTAAGAACGCTTGTAAAAAGTTCTGTTAAATGTTTATTTCGAATATGAATTTACAGATTATGAAAGAGACACTTTCCATACGTAACTTTTTCAATAATAAGTAAAATTTCAAGATCTTTAAATATGCGACTTTTTTATTTATTTATTTATTTTTAAAGAGAGATTTCGTTCAGCAGACGCCTGTTTCACTGTTAATTTTCATAAATAAAGAACACGAAAGCCGGAGGAAAAAAAGTATGATAAGTTCAAAAAACTTTTTAACACTTTACAAATTAGTTGAATAGTACACAAATATGAAATTAGACCGAAACGCGTTTCTAAGACCGAAAACGAAAATGAAACCGAATTTAAGTAATCTTCCTATTTTAGGCCCAAAACTAAACGAAAATGTAAAAAAAAAAAAAAAAAAAAAGGTTTTTTAAGTAATTAATACATACATAAATACACATAATTCTTAATTAATTATATGAATTTATTAAACATAAATAATTATTAATGAATTATACGTGTCGTCCAAGTTGGCTCTCTTTGCCTCTGACCAAAACTTTTTATTTTCATACAAAATAAAATGTAATTAATTCATCTATGACGCGGAATAATTTTCTAATTATACGAATTTCAACTAATTAAAAAGTGTTTGAGGTATACATACCTCGATTTATCTTTTATAATGATTTTAGTAAATAATCATCTGTTATACTAGAACTTTCTCGAGGAGTATTCGAAACACTTCTTCGGTTTCAAACTAAAAATTTTCTATTACTGTTAAGTTTGCAGCATTTAATAGGCACGTGAAAAGCGTCTTTAGTTTAGCCATATACGCCTTGTCTTTATTCAGCTATGACTGATAATTATAAACTGTAAAGTTCGTAACAGTAAATAAAGAGTGCCTCATTTGAGCCAATGAATAATGTTGAATATCTTCGGAAGAAGAAACGACATTTTTAGAATACAGATAGTTTCGGTCGAGTTTCAGTCCGGCCGAATTTTCGACACCATTTTCGCAGAAACTCTGATTTTGGGCCGAAACCGAATATTCGGTAAATCTGTAATAATAATGTGGGTAGCTGGAATTTGTGATTTGTGATTGAATCAAGTTGGGATATTGTATTTCGTCTTGTGATTTTGTTTAGTTGAAAAGTGTTTATGAATTCGGTTTGACTGTCTGTCACCCATCTGTTATATCTGTATCTGTATACCGTCAATATGTCCATGCTCTAACTAGCGTAAATGTGATCAGATTCACATTCAATTAATATATGTTATTGAAGATTACTATGGTACTATCCGCCCTTGCCCACCAGTTTGGTGTCCCGTAAAATTTATGTTTGGGAAAGCATGTTAAGCATTGTATCCTGTTACCTTTATTCGTAATTTAATTTACTAGGACCCCGTTAAATATAATTAATATAATCAGTTAAGTTAATATTAGTTTTTGTTGCATTAAAATTTCTCAATTTGTTGATTTTCTGTAAGCAAATAAACCCTATTCGTTAACAATGGAAGTCTATTGGAATTTGGCGAAATATTAGAGATATCGTTAAGTTGACGTCACTTTTGGCGGCTCGTTTTGGTCGCCATATTTTACGATATATCGCCAAGTTGGCGACAAACTTGGCGGCAAAACAGTGTCCCTCCTATGGTAACCCCCCCCCCTTATTTCACTGTAATTTGTGAGTATTATTTCGATTAACGCTGTTTTTTATTTTATTTTTCTGGAACTGTTCCCTTGAATGTGGTTTTTCGTTGGTGGTTGAGGGGTTTTTCCGCCGGAGCGTTGAACCTATGCCAAAGTTGGTGGGTACTCCGGTTGGGTGATCCCATGGTAACCCCCCCCCCCCCTTATAGGTATGGAGATGCATTAAATGCTGTTCAATAACCAATGAGATGTGCGTTTCATTCGGGCGTTGCCATTAATCAATTAACAAATAATCTCGATTTCTGTGCCACGTACTATAGAGTAATATATATATATAGATGTTCGCTATAAAACAATAATGAATGTAGCATTTGGAAAAGAGTTGGGCAAATTTGTAATCGTAATGATACGCAATATAATTACAATTTAATCGTATGTAATTAAGTGTCATTACAATTGCATGCAATAAAGAATTATTGCAGCACTGTAGACGAAACCTCACCCCCATTCCAATATTTGTCAAAGTTTGTGCGTTTGAACGTATGTAACTATAATAGATTACATACAATTAAATTGAATTATACTGCAGATAATTGCAATTACAAATTTGTCCAACTTTGAAGTGGAGTGCGTTTACAGGGACACTGAAAAGAATTCAGTTACATTACTATCTATGGAAAAGATCCTTTGAGGTGTATTTTAATGATTTTATACTGTTTTAAATAAAACGAAATGGATATATATGACTGAGGTGTGTTACAAGAACCTTACTAAGCTTTGAGAAGTATTTAAAGTTTATTTAGAGGAATCAAAAAAGAATTCAGTTACAGGTACACTCTATGAAGAAGAATTGCTGAAAGTGCGTTTTCAGCTGCAGTACGCATTTTAAACTAATTATTTGCATTTTATTTATTGTATAATATTCTATAGACCCACGGTCGAGAACAGGCGGACTGCGGTTCACACTCGGACCGCAGAAGATCGACGCCTGGACCGCTAAAATTTTTCTATTTAATTTAATAATTTATTTACATTTGCATATAATAGATAAGTTTGAGCGAAAGCTTTATTAATGTTTCTTATACAGGGTGATTCAGCTCGTCGGTGACAAACTTTAAGGATCGATAGAGCACACCTAGACGAACATTTTTGAATAGGGAATGTAGGGTCCCTGACGCGATGGTAAGGCGCTAGGCGCTTTCGAAAATTTGGGTGCCGAAATTCGAAACGTCATAAAAACTAGGGAAATGGTTAGATTTTCTTGCTTGTTGCGTCGAAATGATTCTGTTTGTTTAGACTTTCTTCAGTACCAATTTGATAAGCGTATCTCTTAAAACATGGATAGGGGGCGCTGCAGACTTTGGAGAGCTAGACAACAACTTTAAGCCCGTTATTTTGATAATTTAACACATGCTCGCCAAAGTTTATACTCTAACTTAAAGTTTGAACCCAAAAGTAGAGCCCTGCAAAAAGCGTAAGAGCCGGAATAAAATGTCAAAGTACAGGGTGGTCGAAACTCGAAGGCTCCTAAGAGATAAACAAACAGATTTCTTGACTTATGGCATGCATTTTCATGATTCTGTTTGCTGGGGCTCTCTGAAACTCAGTTGAACGGTACAAAAAGAAACATCGATAGGGGGCGCTTTGGGCAAAAAACATAATTCGTTGACATTTCGGACGCTAACTGGAAACGGGGCGCTACGATCAGTTAGTAATAATGAAAACACATTTTCTACCTCTGCTCAACACTTCTGAATAAATTTAGACCAAAAACATCAATGATACTGGAAATTTATTTACAAAAAATAACACTACAGAAGATGCTCGAAATTTCGACCTTGGGCCATGATGCAGGCTTCGCACCTCCGTCGCATTGAGGAGTGTGTGTTTCCAACAATGCCAGGAGTATCTCTGATCTGCCCTGCAGCTGCCACAATGCGCGCCACAAGTTCTTCAACACTGCTGACAGGTGTATGGTATACCTCGGCCTTCAGGTAACCCCAAAGGAAGAAATCCAAGCAGGTGAGGTCTGGTGATCGGGCAGGCCAGTGAACTGGACCCCCACGCCCGATCCACCGCTGGCCATACCTTGCGTTTAGATGGAGACGCACGTCGTTCGTGTAATGGGCCGGAGCTCCATGGTGCTGGAACCACATCTGGCGACGCGAACCTTCGGGTACGTGCGCCTCATCCAGAAGCTGCGGCAGCACTTGATCCAGGAAAATCAGGTAATTTCCACCTGTCAGCCGTTCAGGTAACAAATAAGGGCCAATGAGGCAATCCCCCAGAATGCCGGCCCACACATTTACTGAGAAACGCTCCTGGGCTGCTCGGCTTCTGGTTTCATGTGGATTTTCATCACACCACACATGACTGTTGTGGGCGTTCCACATTCCCTCCCGGCTGAAGGTGGACTCGTCCGTAAACAAAATGCTGTTTACAAAACGGGGATCCCTGGATCTCATCGCCAAGTACCATCTTGAGAATTCCACTCGAGGACCAAAATCCTGCTCTCTGAGCAACCGCACCCGCTGGATGTGGTAGGGGTGCAGATTCCGGGAACGTAAGATGCGCCACGCAGTTGCTTGCGAAATGCCAACATGTCTGGCGATATCTCTCGTGCTAAGACCTGGGTTGTCCTCAACCAGGTTAAGCACAGCCTCTTCGTTGTCGGGGGTGCTCACTGATCGCTCCCGTTCAGGCCTGCCTCCGTCGAAAGATCCCGTTGTGGACAACCTCTGGTGTACTCGAGCGAAGAAGGCATGGCAGGGGATTTGCCTGTTGGGGTAACGCTCGGCGTACAACCGCTGAGCGGCTCGTCCATTACAACCAGCAGCGCCATACGCCAAATGCATGTCAGCCAATTCAGAGTTTGTGTACCGTTCCATCCTACTACCGATCTGCAGACAAGTAACCCGAAGCTTAAGTAGGTACCGCACGTTCAAAAGACGTGTCTGCGCATACAACTACGTCATCTCGCGTTGTCGTCTACGCATTACGTATCTTTTGCATATCGATATGGTACGATATCTTTTGCATAAATCAGCAAAAAGCACCTTATGTAAATTTTATTGCGCGCATTGTGCATGATTGAAACCAGCTATGTTTGTTAAAAAAAAAAAAAAAAAACTGCAGTTTTAATAGCTTCTTATGATAAGTAAATTACTCTCTTGTTTTGTTTCTAACTGATCGTAGCGCCCCGTTTCCAGTTAGCGTCCGAAATGTCAACGAATTATGTTTTTTGCCAAAGCGCCCCCTATCGATGTTTCTTTTTGTACCGTTCAACTGAGTTTCAGAGAGCCCCAGCAAACAGAATCATGAAAATGCATGCCATAAGTCAAGAAATCTGTTTGTTTATCTCCTAGGAGCCTTCGAGTTTCGACCACCCTGTACTTTGACATTTTATTCCGGCTCTTACGCTTTTTGCAGGGCTCTACTTTTGGGTTCAAACTTTAAGTTAGAGTATAAACTTTGGCGAGCATGTGTTAAATTATCAAAATAACGGGCTTAAAGTTGTTGTCTAGCTCTCCAAAGTCTGCAGCGCCCCCTATCCATGTTTTAAGAGATACGCTTATCAAATTGGTACTGAAGAAAGTCTAAACAAACAGAATCATTTCGACGCAACAAGCAAGAAAATCTAACCATTTCCCTAGTTTTTATGACGTTTCGAATTTCGGCACCCAAATTTTCGAAAGCGCCTAGCGCCTTACCATCGCGTCAGGGACCCTACATTCCCTATTCAAAAATGTTCGTCTAGGTGTGCTCTATCGATCCTTAAAGTTTGTCACCGACGAGCTGAATCACCCTGTATTTTACAAGTAATAGCGCGATTCACTTGAATTTTTAATAGTGATACGTAGTTGCTATGATGTGAAACGTAATATACTGCGTTGGAGCGCAGGCGTGCCAGTCGGATGGAGTGACCTCATCGGCTACGTTAGTATATGTATGCGCAGCGGTGGGACTGGCCGGTTGCATTGGAGCGCAAGCGCACACTGTAAAAAAAAAAATGGTAACGTTCCATGTAAAATCCAGGAACTTTTCGCCTTTTCTCAGGTTTTCAGAACAATTTAGCTCTTTCCTGTGAAATTCTGGTTTTATAATCTGAAACGTTCCTGAACAAAAGTTGGAAACAGCAAAACGCTGCGGCCGCCATTTATTATTTTTTTGCTATAATCCGTTGCTCGCACGCGAGTGTCGAAACGAATTCCTTAAATGAATGTAAAAAAATGAATATGGAATGCAAATAAATCAATAGACGACATAATCCTTTACGTCTCTATTGTCAAGACCATTCAGATGAAAATACAATACCTCTGTGACATCGCTAAGAGATTATCTCTCGTACTTGTCTGTGGAATGTTTAACGAGCAGACCGTGTAAAAAAAAATACACCTATTATTTGGATCTCCATTAACCAGGGGACCATCAAACACGATTCTCACCGATTTTGATTAATTTAAAGTATGTTTTAGAGTTCTTATCTCTAATTATTCTTGTGAAAGGATTTCTTCAAATGGGCCTTAGATTTTCAGAAATTAGATGCCGAGGTTTAGCATACGTTTCAAATGCCCATTAGTTTGCAGCTCTCAATGTGTCTTTCGCGGTGTGGACGCAGAAGGCTCGCACGCCACCCGTACGGCCCGAGTTCGATGCTACCTCTTGACTTTTTTTTTTCTTTTTTAATTAATTTTATATTTTAACACTTTACAATTTGATTTAAATTTGATATATATTTGACACTTTGAATTGCTGCAAATTTGAATTTTTTTTTTTTCGGAAAAAATATACAATTACGTTTAGGATTTTTTTTTTTTTTTCATGAAAATTTATATGTATTTTATCTAACTTGTAAACTAACATAATTACTGACGAAAATCCAAAATATTTTATGTCTAGATTTTTTTTCTAATTATTATTTACATTTATATATTTTTATATTTTAAGCAAAGTTCAGAAACAATATATCATATATATATTTACTTTATTGAATTTTAACAGAAAATTTTATTTTTTCGTGTAAATTATAAATAATAATTTTGATGTCAATTTCAAAATATTTTTTCATTCCAACAAATAATGATAATAAAGCGAAAATTGTCAACTGGAAATGTAAAAATCGTCTGCGGATCCCGCATGCTGTGAAATGTCAGTAATGTTTTGCTGTCAACAGAAATATTCCTGGTATTTCGTAGGAAACTTACTGGCATTTCTGTAGAATGTTTTTAACATATACAGTAAAGTTCCAGTCATTTTCAAGAAATGTTTCTTGGAAATAATGGGCAACTCAGCTGCCCATTTTTTCCCAGGAACATTGCGGAATTTTTTTTAACAGTGCACTGGTGGGAGAGAGTGAACTGACCGGCTGCGTTGGTGCGCATGTGTGTTGGTGGGGCCAGAGATCCTACATTAGAGAGAGATTAGACACTGCGGCACCCGCAGATTTGACAAATTCGCCATTCAAGTTACGCTTTCAGTGTACTTTGTTATTACACTCTGATAAAAATTTGGATTTTGAAAGCTACCTTGTTTTAAATATTGCACAGGGCTCCCAAATGGTCCGCCAACTGAATACCAATAAATTTTAACAGAAAATTTTATGGTGGGTTTGCGCTGAAATTAACTTTCAAAGGTGATTTCGGGGCGGTTTGTAAGAAAAATATAAAAAGAAATTTTTTCTAAAAAAATATTGGTATACAGTTGGCGGACCATTTGGGAGCCCTGTATTGCATCAAGACGTGCTATACTGCAAATAGCTAAGTTGTTTCTGTTTACTTTTTAATATTTAGGAAGGTTTATTTGCTTTGTAACATATTTTAAACTATCCGAGACCAATTACTGTGTATGCGGTCAACTTTAAACAGTTTAATTATAATAAAAACAGCCGAAATGGGTAACATAAAAAAGGAATTCCATTTTTGTGTTTGTTGTTTTACATTTAAAATCTGATTTGTATTTAAATCTTTGCGTAGTGAATAAGCAAAACGTGTAAATAATTTCGACTTTCGAAGCTTGACAGTTGGCGATAATTGGCATCTGTTGTTGCCGACGAATTTTGTTTACATTTTGAAATATTCATTTGAAGAAAGTAGTACACACACACACACACACACACAAAAAAAAAAAAAAAAAAAAAAAAAAAAAATCTTACGCATTCTTTAAATTATGAAAATGTTTATAAATTATAAATATTTAAACTATTAATTTTTAATATTTCTTTTCTTTTCTTTTCTTTTATTTCTTTCTTTTTTTTTTTTTTTTTTTTTTTTTTTTAAATTCCGCTGAATTTAAGGGCACAGAAGACATAAGCATTTCGAAGTTTCAATTTTCCGCATAAAAAATAGCGCAGACTCAGACAAAAAAAAATATAAATTCAGAATATATAAACTCTAAAACAAAGAGTCTTTGAGTTCATAAATAAACATTACTAAGCATACGGGCGTAAATCTTTTTTTTCAGTTTCTCTCCGAATGTTTTTATTTTATTTTTTTATTATTTTTTTTAAGATACTTAGCTACACTTAGTATTATAAAATTTATTAAAGCTGAAAAATTGAAACTTTTTAATTTCATACAACCAATCAGTTTCTTCAAAACTATCTAAATATATGAATGTTAATACTATAATAGAGAAGATAACAGAATGTATTTAAAAAATTTACACTTTTCTGAATATTTCAGCAATTGTTTTTTAAATTTCTTGTTGCTATTAAATGATATATTTTTAACTTTCTTATAAAATTCAAAAGAGTTTCCTCTAATACACTTTATTTATTTGCTTATAAAAGTATACCTAATTGATCAATAGTAATGAAAATTACGAGTAGACAGAGGAAAGTAAAAAATAAATACCCACATTACATAAAATTACATTTGTAGTATTTCTTGTGTTATGCATAAACTAAAATATTTTTATTTTAGATGAAAATTCCAAAATACAGCAACCTCTTTCAAAATTTTCTCCTGCTCTCCGACCAGACTCTAAATGCTAACCCTGTATTTAATTTCAACAGAGTAAAAAAAAAAAAAAAAAAAAAAATCCCTGCCGGCTCGGGCCTACAGGCGGAGGTAGATTTCGATGTTAAGTACTAAATTCTCCAACAAAACTTAAATCAAGATTAGAGATAAAACCTAGTTTCTTCACAAAGAGCGAGCTGTAGGGAGCTAAACTTTTTGTGAAAATTGTAATATACACGAATACAAACACACATATATATGGAATAGGTTTAAAAAATGGCTACAAAAAATTCAGAGAACCTTAAAGTGTTAAAATATGTTAATATTTCCATAGTCGGGTTTTTATCATGTTTTAATACGTTTCTTCAAACTTACATGGCGTTACATATTCACCTGCTGAGGTCCATTATATTTCCAATATGACGCATTATATACATATTTTTTTAATTCGTCAAACTATTTATTTTGAGTTTTCATGCTGAAATCTTGCTCTAGGAAACTTATGACGTAATATTCAATTTGTTTTCAATTTTACACGTGAAAATTTTGCAAAAGAAAAGTAATTGTTGTGCTGAGAATTTTATTATTTGTTTTTTTTAATTGTTGGCAACAGCTATAACGAAAAACTTTTATTTTTTTCCTGCCATTGTTGTGTAAGAGCTGGTTTTATCAGAATCATGTTAAGACAGCATTCAAAATTTTGAACCCTCCCCATTTCCACCCTCTTGGGCCGATTTCGCCCATTTTCAATCCCCGCCGAGATATTAGCCATCTCAAAGTTGTTGGCGAGTTTGAAGATGATTCGTGCATAATTGCGACTTTTATCGTGCGGACAAAATTTAGTACATACATACATACATACATATATATATATATATAAACTTTTTAGGTGGGGGTGGTTTTGGGTTCCTGGGGTCCTATAATGAAAAGTTATGAAGGAATTTTTCAAAAGTCGCACCATGGTAACGATTGCAATAGGTAGTATTTCTTACGAAATCTACCTAAAAATGCATTTTCAGAGAATTTTTACTCATTATAATGGAAATGTGCTTGTATTTATGTTCTGAAAGACTGTCAGAAGGCATATCAAATTAAATGCTCATAATTTTAACAAAATAAAAAATGTTAGACGCTGACGAAAGTACATTGCGTTGTACGGCGTTCCATCCACTTTGTAACGGAAACGTCGGACATTTCGTCAATGTCCAATCTCTCTCTAATGTAGGATCTCAAGGTGGGGCTGGCCAGCTGCGTTCAAGCGCAAGCACGAGGATTCGTCTTGTCAGTCGGTCATTGCGATTTTGTGCGAAGCTTACGTTCATTTGCGTTGTTATTGTTTTGTGAATCAATTTATATCCTAAAATCTGTAAAGTTGACAGTGAAAAATAGGACGTTTCTGTCTGATTATGTGTATGTAAATTATTTCAGAACTTATACCTGCGTATGTAATAATTTTTCAGAACGAATAGTTGACATTTGTATTTTATATTATATGTATGTGTTTGTAAGACTAAAATTTAAAAGTTCTTATATTACTTATGTGTTTTTTCTCTGGACCTCGATAAAATTAAGAGCTAAACGATTTTCTTAAAACACCATCAAAAACTTTTAAATGCGCTAGGCCTTTCGAAAGATCTTTCTTCGCCAGGCGCAAAAAAGATATGGTTCTGCTATGAAAGCAGCAGCAAGACGCTTGTTTGATGATGGCTTGATGATGTTACGTATGCATAGCTGCCAACCTTTACGCTTTTTTCATACCACTGAAATTTTATAGAAAATATTATCTCATTCAATCGTCGAAATCTCATGATTAAACAAGGCGAAGATCTCCTTAAAATTTTAGTGGTAGCCAAAAAGCGTAAAGGTTGACAGCTATGTGTATGTAAAAAATTCAAGGGGAATGTCTTTCGTAGTTTCTGAGAAGAGGTAAATTAATTTAATATAGTAGGTATAGGGACTTTCATTTGCCCTGAAGTGGTATTTTCAACTGTGCTGTGCGTTTCCTAATTGGACTAAAATTTAGTATATTATACAGTATGTATTATGAATATATAGATCACACACAGGGCTGTACAAAAGAATTCGGGTATTTTTTCAACTATTGTCGGCAATGCCTGAAATTGTGTTTCCAAATGTGTAATGCGTTTTTCAGCTTGTTTATTTATAGTGAATAGAATTAATTTTGTAAACCCATTGGTAAAGGAAGCTCCATTGATGAATCACCCTATCATTTATACTGATGGATCGAGGATGACAACGGGTGTTTCGGCTGCTTTTACTGTTTCTCTGAAGAACAACACAATCTTTGAACAAAGAATTAAGCTTAATATTTTCAATACAATCTATCAGGCAGAACTGGTCGCAATTCAAGAGGCAGTTGACTGGTGTCGCTCGGCACCTTACAATAGTTTTCATCTGTACACGGACAGTCTGTCTTCTTACAGTTCACTACAACGTCTTTTCCCCACAGATGATATTTTGCATAATATTTTCACTAATCTTCGGTTGCTCCAGAATAAAATTATTCATGTAGGCTGGGTGAAGGCTCATGTCGGTATAGGTGGTAATGAGAGAGCTGATGAACTGGCTAAATCGGTGATTGTGGAAAATAAATATGACAAAGAAATAGACCTACCTGTTCCTTTAAGCCTTGTTAAGAAGTTCTTGAAAGATAAATTAAAACAGGATTGGCAGACCTATTGGGATCAAAGCACCAAAGGCAGAGACACTTATAGGATAATTAGAAAAGTAGATCAGGATTTTTTGTGTATTTCTCAGGTAAGTCTTTACTTCTTGACCGTACATGGGTCCTTTCCCGTTTTCCTTTACAAGATTGGAAAAAGAGACAATGATAGGTGTACCTGTGGTAGACAAGGTGATGTTAAACACTACTTATTTGATAGTTGTGACTTAGTACCTGCAAGGTTTGACTTTATAAGAAATCGCACTTTGGAGTGGAATATCCAAACTGTTTTGTTATCCAGCTCTAATCAAGTAAAGTTACGTGCAATTTACAATATTTTGAATAAGCACTATTCATTTATTCGGTACGTCTTCTGAGTTTCTATAACTTTGTTATTGTAACTATGTGATTGTCTATTTACTACTTAAGAGCAACATTTTGGGACATTTTGGATCAGACATCCAAATTGTGTTGTGATTTTATAGACTATTGATTAATTATTTTAATGACTATTGATAAACTATTTTAATGACATTTTTAAAGACATTTTCATTTGACTGTTTTATTTTTGCCATCTAAGCAGTGGTTTGAAATACAGGACATTATAAGACCTCTTAGTTTCTTCTTTAAAAGTGATTGATATTTATTGCAGTTTGAACTTATGCTCAGTTATTAAAACATCAATATTTGGAATGTTTTTTCAGTTGAAGTGATTGGTTTTCACTTTGAATTATATGTTATAACATATCTAGTATTATTGGGACTTCGGATATTCTTTTGTGGACTTTTCGTTAATGAATGTAGAACAGTTCAGTTAATATTTGTGCTGCAATTTGTGTATTAATTTGGCGTCAGTCAGTTTGACTGACTTTTGCACTGTTATTTCCAGTGGTGCAGCCTTGACTGTAGGCTCGTCTGTAATATCGTTTTTTTTTTTTTTTTTTTTTTTTTTTTTTTTTTTTTTTTACATGATATTGTACTTGTTTATATATATTTTTCATTTTCAGGCGCAGTGGCGTCTTAGTTTATTGTTCTTAATATAATATAATTGCCGTTTGTGTTCTGGGCCTTTTGCCTTGACTGGGCCTTCGTGGATGGTAGAGGGGACTTTTCCTCCGGGGCATTCAGCCTATGCCAAATTTGGTGGGCGCCCCGGTTGGGTGATCCTTGTCCTTGTTTATTTATAGACCGGGAGACTGTAGCACAGACAATCACCTCATCGAGTTCACGACAAAAATTCTAGAATTAGTTAAAACTCGATTCGGATATTATCTGTCTGCCAAGTCATATCTTGGTGGAAAACACCTGAAAACCCGATTTTAGTGGTTGACTCGTAGGTTTATCATTGCGTTTTCCTGCTCCCAGTCCTCCATGTTTTCATACCTTTGGGTGCAGGAAAATACATTTGTAAAGCCACGAGTCAGCCGCTAAAATCGGGTTTTCAGTTGTTTTCCACCAAGATATGACTTGGCAGACAGATTGCGTTTTAATGTGCGAATCGAGTTTTAACTAATTCTGGAATTTCAACCGTGAACCCGGTTCTGTGACTTTCTGTGCAGCCGGTCAATTGGGCATCATCTTTTACATCATTAAATAATGAGGTTTCGCTACAGTTAAGATCATAATTTTATTACCGGACTTTTATATACAATCAAATAAAATGGCTACATAAAAAAATCTTAAATTACAAAATATATAAAGATGTTTCATGACACACCGTGTCACCTCCTCAGTTTAAACATCTGTCGATAATCGAAAGAGAAAAAACGCAGAGAAACGGTCACAAAAGAGGTTTCCAAAAACAGTTGAGCATTCAATAGTTAATCATTGAATGTTTAACTGTTTTTATAACCTTTTTCTTTGGCGGTTGTTCTCTGTGTTTGTTCTGTGTCAATTGTCGACATATGTTTGTCGACAGAACTGAGTAGGTGGCGCGGTGTGTCGCGAAACGTCTTTATATTTTATTGTAATTTAAGCAAATTTTATGTAGTCATTTTATTTGATTGTATATAAAAGTCTGGTTTTAAAATTTTGGTCTTTAATTAAATTTCACTGGCCTACAGTGTTTTCATATTTTAAATTTCGTTATAGTATTCTGGATGTGTTGCAAAGTATTTCATATTGCATACTTGACGCATGATTTTTGTTTCTTGTGTAGTATTGATCTTTATTAAAACCAGTCGATTCAACACGTGTTTCCCAGGATAAATATGCTCGATATGCTATTCGTCCTACTGAACTTAAGTGAAAAACTGTTAATTTGAAAAATCTAAAAGATTTTTTACATTTATTATATTTTCTTAGATCACAATTGCTCAACAACTACACCAAAAATCATTTTTCATATTTTTGCAATAGCCGCTTGTCTAAGTTTTATCACAGCTAATTTCAAACAGCAAGTTTTTTTTTTTTTTTTTTTTTTTTTTAATTATTTTAGTATTTAAGCGCGGTAGTTCGATTACATGTCTGTTGAATTCGTATTTTATTTATCTATTTGTGGTGTTTTAATTTTGTTTGACGATTTAATTTCGGCGCAAGAAATCAAAAATACAGTATAACCTCGAAATTCCGGCATCATCGGGATCGACACTAAAGCAGATTTTTCAAAATTCCGGATTTCTGAAAGTATTGGTCGATCGGAAAATTGTGTCGTGCTAGGAAAATCAATTCGTTTCGTAAAATTCTGCCTGGTAATTATTAGGCATTAGATATCGGTATCAACGTCTAATAATTAAATGATAGAATTTTCCGGTACGAATTGATTTTCCTAACACGACACGACTTTCCGATCGACCCAATGTATCAAAATTACTTCTGATATTCTTAACTCTGCTGCTGGGTTCATTTCGAAACTACATTATTTCAAACCAGCAGATTTACAAGGCTTCGTTCGTGTCAACAATAAGGGTCCTCCTGGTTAAAATACATTAAAATGAAATAATACGGCAATGACAATAACTGAGACTGGTGCATTCCCGTCCACGAATCGTTAAAAAGACCAATAAGAAATATAAGTAAAATAGTCTTAATTGCGTCTACTATTAACTATACCATGATAATATAAATTCCAAACAAATGTCAAAACATATATTAAAGTACAATTGTTTGCTTAAAAGGCGTCATTTCAATAAAAAACACATTAAAAATTTACATGTTTCGAATCTTGCATTGAGTCATATTCAGAATATACAAAAACACTACAAACACAATGCCAATTGTGACATTATACTGATGATGGCAACGACCTAACCCATAAATTTTGCCTTTATTGAAATTTTTCTTAACTTATGAACATCATATAATTTCGTTTTTCACACTGTCGAATAGAAAAAAGTTCTTTCAAATGAAATTTATTTGAAAATTGCATCGCAATGTTTTCATTTGAATGGATTTTAAAGTAATTTTCAATCATGGATATTTTTTAATTTGCATGCAGCCATGGATGAGATTTCCGCATTTTTGTACACCAGTATTTTGTTAGAGAAAATGATGTCTCATTTAATCGGAACATTCTTGCGATTTAAGAGAACAAAATTTTCTATAAAAATATACTGGTGTGCAAAAACGCGGAAATGTCATCCCTACATGCAGCCCAATTACGAAAGATATACGGGGCATTCTCACAATCTTTTAACTTTCATGTCCCTGAATAATAATTTTTTATTTAATACACTTTTTTGTGTTTTTATTTTATTTCATATCCTTGGGAACATCCCAATGCATGATTGCACAACAATATTAACGAGATAAATAAGTTTTGGACGATGTTGGGGGTCCAAACACATGGAAAACTCATCTACCGTCCGGTGTCCCTGATGCTGATTTTGAAGTTTGGAGCTGTCTGGATAAAATTGTTTCAATAAAAATAATTCGATGTAATTTTTTTCTGAAACTGGAACTATTGTTTTATATAAATATGTAGCTATAAATTAACCTGCACACATTTTTAGGGTTGATATTATTTTTTTTAACTCTGTCCCTGGGTTTTAGATTCTTTACCATCCCTCTTCTAAAATGATACAGAAAATCACTTCAGATGCAGCGACGTAATTTTTTTCAAGTTTTTGTTCATGCGGAAGTATGCTAGAGAAAGAATATCTAAAATTCTTTGACAGGAAATTTACTGCAGAATATAAATATGCATTTAAATAACAATTTCAAGCACCGTGGCTTTATTGATAGTCTTACCGTCCGCAAGGTTTAATCCTACAATTTTCGAGGTAAATTAATTATTTTTTTTAATTTAATCCAATGTAAATAACTGTTTCTAAAAAACAATGAACATTTTCGTTACCACTTAGTCTTAACATGATCTGCCTAAAATAGGTGGTAAGTTTCCTTGCTGTTCCATCCTTACCGTCCCTTTTTTCCAATACCATTCCCTTTTTTTTACATTACCGTCCCTTCTTTAACACCCCTTTAAGACAATGTTATATCAACATTTTGCACTAAAAATACTACATTGTCATTATTTCTTATTTGAATGTCTTGTGGGTACTATGCAAATTCATTATCAGTAAAAAATTAGAAGAAAATAAAAAGTTATAGTGGTAAAATGGTAAGGAAAATTAAACTCGCAAGTTTAACTTAAACCTCAGTTAAATATTTTTTTTTCGCTGCTGACCATTTTTCTTTATTTTGAATCATTATAGCATTCGTCTATCAGAATGTTATTTTAGCAAGTTTAATTTCGCCAGATTTTTTTTCTCAAAAGTCAAAAGATTGTGAGAATGCCCCATACCTGTTTGCTTTTAATGCAGTATTATTAAGTAAAGACATTGCTATAAGTAACTCTAGCATCATATTGTTGGTGGAAACAACCTAACCCAACAATAAATTGAACTTTTACTGTAATTTGACCTTTAAACATCGCACATTTGATTATTCCAACGTCTAATAGAATACAAAAAGTACTTTCAGTAATATTTGTTTCAAAAGCTTATCTCAATTTAAAGATTGATTATCCATTTTAGATTAATTTTCAATCACGGAGATATTTTTAAATATACATGCAAAGCAATTAAGAAAGATAATCCGTTTGCTATTGATGCAATATTATGAAGAAAAGACATATCTATGAGTAACGCCTAGCATCATATTGTTGGTAGCAACAACCTAACCATACCATAAATTACACTTTTACTGCAATTTGAACTCTAAACATCATCCATCCGATTATTTCAACGTCTAACAGAAAACAAAAAAACACTTTCCGTAATTTGTTTGAAAAGTTTATCTCCACTTACAGATTTTTTATGTTTTTTAAAGTAATTTTCAAGCTTGATTTTTTTTTTTAAATATGCCTGCAACCCAGTTACAAAAGATTACCTTAATTGCTCAAAAACATTGTAAATAATTCAGTATTTGTTTGTTTTCGTGTGGGAATCTCATTCCTGCTGCTTATAACTTGGGTTCTACTGAAATAATTTTAATTATACTTGCACTATTAGTTTTTCTGTTAAGGTTTTGGTGCGTAACATTGTTATACGCTGATTATTCATAGAATTATAGGGGGAAATTCAATAATCATGGGGAACCCGATTATGAAATATTAGTCTTTTTAAAAATTCTGAATGGATTTCATTGGAACTTGTATTGTTTGTTAGATAATTTTACACGGATGTTTTTAAAATATTGCATATAGTTTTACGTCGCTTTGTTATAAAATTATAGAAGAGAGTTCAATAGTCAGGTGAGCCCGATTATAAAAGATTAGCCTTTTTGAAAAGTTCTACTGGACAGATTTTGATGAAATTTGCACTATTAAATTGCACCCAAATTTCTGGAATAGTTTTAGTATATAACATTTTGTTGTACATGCTTTCTTATAGAATTAGCTGAAATGTTCTATAATCAGGCGAAACCAATTCTGAATGATTAGCCTTCTAAAAACATTAGATAATTTTTGAGGAATAGTTTTAATATATTGGATATCCGTCTATCATTCTTAGACCAAATCCTACTGAAAATGATGAAAAAATTAGACCCTTAACATCCGAAATTGTGTCTTACATATTATAAAATATAACAGCGTAGTGACGATCGTATCGTTTTCAACCATACGGAAGGACTTTTGATACAAAGAAAGATATTGCTTAAAATGGAAGATCAAATTTGTTCGGAGAATTTGTCCGCAGCAGGAGAAATGTGCTACTCAGATAAATAAGTGATCGCTAAAAAGAAAATACCAAAAATACATTTCTCTGTAGTTGTTGAGAAATCTAACAAATATACTAAGGGTTAAAAATATATTCGTGTTTCACATTACAAACGATTTTTATTTATGTTCTATTAACGGGCAGTATATTAGGCATCTTTAGCACATGTATAGAAAGATTCATTGCCGATAATTTTTAAATGGAAACTCATATTTCCATTCATAAAATCCAAATCTGCAGCCGCGTTCAATCGCAATGTCACTCATGAAATTTTGCTTTAAAAAGAAAAAAAGCTTACCCTAAAAAATAGTAGCTATGTTATAATTTCTATTTAATATAAATCGGTTTTTAGAACCAGTTTAAAATCATATTAACGAAATTGACGTCATATCTAGCAAACGATTTTTTTTTCATTATCTTTTTCCTGAATTGAGATCTTGATATTGAAACGACTTCATTAAATTAAATTTTTAAACTTCAGAAACATTCAACTAAGGTACTACGTCATTTTAAAACATGCCTAGTTAAACCTTTTACATAAATATATGAAAAATGTGCATTTTCTTCTTTGGAGGTCAGTTTCCAAAACAGCAAAAATATAGTGAGGAAATCCAAATTCTTATTGGCTCATAAAGCAAAGTACTCAAGTTATCATTTTATTTTTAATTATTGAGCAGTTTTTTAGATGTGTGGCAACAAGAAAGAAACGATTTAATTGGAAAATTTAAAAAGGAGATATTCCTATAATTTTAAATTATGGAAGGTAGTAGAAAAAAGGGGTAATTATTGTTCTGATGGTTTTTTAAAGTAGACGGTGATATTTTCCACTTTCTAAAACGTATGTACATGAAGTTTCGTGTAAATCGGTCAAAAATTGAAGATTTGTATAAAGGACATACATACAGGGAACGGCTTTTATATATATAGACAAGAACTATGTACTCTGTGTATCCTTTCTTCAGTCTGCCAGGGTGGCCAACGTGGTATGCAGTTTGCTCTGCTTATCTGAAAGTATGTCTTTTTTTTATTTATTTTTTATTTTATTTATTTATTTTTATTTATTTATTTTTTTTTTTTGTCTGCCGGGTGTTGGCCATCCTGGTTCCCAGTGGTTCTGCACTCCTGAATGGTTCCATTCTTTAATTCAGCAGATATTATGCACGCCTGATTTTATAGTTGTATCTTTTTCGCTACACCGCTGCTACCATAATAATATTTATATATACCTACTTGAAGAACTACCCGGCTTCGCCCGTGTCAATTATAAGGAGCCTTGCATGTACAATAAATTAAAACAAAATAATACGGCCTTCACAATAACTGAAATTCGTGCATTCCCATCCACAAATCTTTAAAAAAGACAATCAGAAAACTTGACTTTATTGTCTCGCAACCATAGTAAAGTCCCTGAGCTTTAATAACAGAATGCGCTTTTTCTTTGATGGGTGTAAGAGAAAAACATGTGATTTTCCTGACAATACGAAAAATAAAATCCACCAAATCGCGCAGCATTTAGTGAAATTCTTGTTTGTATGATATATATCTACATTATAAAGTAAAAACACTATGTCAGTGCCTTAAATTGTGCCCCATAAATTGTAACCCATAAACTGTGACTTTGCTGCAATTTTTCTAACTCCTAAACATCACATAATTCCATTTCTTACAATGTTGAATAGAAAAAAGTTCTTTCAAATGAAATTTGTTTGAAAATTGTATCTCAATTTTCTGATTTTAATGGATTTTAAAGTAATTTTCAAGCATGGATATTTTTAAAGGAGCGTGCAACCCGAATAAAGCTCAAATAAATGTATAAAAATTACTTTCAGGTACATTCATATAATATAAGATTATTTAAAATGTGTTAAAAATATCTTAAAATGCATTAGAAAAACCCAGAGCGTTTTCAGCCATTACAAAGCTGTCACGAGTGGTATTTAAATCATTGCGTAAAGTGCGCATAAAAGTGCAGTATATAGCACGCGATAAAAGTGCAAAGAACATAATAACAACATTTAAATCCCACTGATGGCGGCCTTGTAATGGCTGAAAACGTTTTGGGTTTTTCCAATGCATTTTAAGATATTTTTAATACATTTTAAATAATCTTATATTCTATGTGTGCACCTGAAAGTAATTTTTGTACATTTATTTTTGCTTTTTTATATGAATTTTAATAAAATTGGTATTTGGATCATTCCATGGTAACTTACGTTACATTTAGAACAATTTACTTCAGTAATTTTAGCAATATCACACAAAAAATAACATTCAAAATGTAAAGTTAACATGATTTATTAATTAAAACTATTCAAAGCTCAATTTATATGAAACCTACCTAATTTTAGTGTTATTTCTCTAACTCTGGCAGTTAATTTTATTATGGTAACTGACATTACTGAAAAAGAAATGGAAGTTACCATAAAAATATAATTTTCATTCTCATTTTTTAAGTAATTTTTATCAAAATTGAAATTTGGATATGTTTAATTAACAAATCATATCAGCTTTACATTTGAATAGTTTTTGGTGTTATAATACTAAACTTACTGCAGTAAATTGTTCTACATGTAACATAAGTTACCATGGAATGACCCATTTATTATTGAGACTTACTACAAGATACATGTTGTTTAACATGATATGCATAGCATTCAGAGCCACACAAAAGATTCGGATACAGTACAGTATCAGAAGTACTGTCTTTAACCTCTTCAGTTCAGAAGCTAAAATAATAATACAAATGCTTATTCATTGGCTTTTTCCAAACAAAATGACATCGTAAATGACAGAACAAATATCTCTTCTGAAATTGATTCTTTAGGAGCTTAGTAATTTAGGTTAAAAAATATGGATCTAAAACTACAAAGCTCCCTAAAATATCAATTTAATAACCATTAACCTAAATAAACCCAATCACAAATTTAAAAGCTTTAAACAAGTGAATGATCTACAAATCCCTAAAATTTTTTATTGAAAAAGATTTAAGTTAAATACTTATGAAAATTTCTCGCTTTCTTGGTGATACTGTCTTTTGGGGCATTTTTTGGCATTTTGCAAACTCAGATGAAAATAACATTTATTTTATGTGGGAATCAAATTAGATGCTGCCATTTATTCTATTGCTTTGAACGCAAAAAACATTCAGTTATTATAAAGTGATGTGAAAATGTAAAAAAAAGAAAAAAAAATCGGACATTTTAGTATTTATAAAGAAAAGAACAGAGGTCCTCGTATAGTAACTCAGGGACCGAAGAGGTTAAGTTATAAGTGCTGGAAGTATAACTTCATTTATAGTATGCGTGTTTAAGTTTAACTGCATTTTTGCTTACCATGCGGTGTGTATAAATGCTATAGGCCATACACAGGGGTACACAAAAAAATTCTTAAGCATTGCGGATCATCAGCGTGAATGGCTTAAGGGGAACGTGGACCTTTTTTGAGCAAAAATCAACCCCAAAATGGAAAAATATTTTTGTGCATATTATTATTCTACAGTTTGTTCTGAATTGTTGGAGAAAACCCGATTGTTTTTCGCAAAGTTACAAGCGTTGGAATTTTGTATGTAAACAATTTTTTGCTTCTTTCATATACTTTAAATCTGTTTTTCTCAAAACCGATTTGAATGCTCCATGCGTCTAAAAAAATTATTTAAATAAAAATAGCGTCTCACAAAGCTTTAATATCAATAGGCTTCGATGTGTGCATCTTTGGTAGCACGACAAACGTCTAAACGGTAATCGAATTCTCCCCAAATGTTTCGTAGCGTATCAGGAGTTATTAGACAAATGGCTTCTATGATACGCTTTTTCCGCTCATCCACAGTTTCAGTTTTTTTCTTTTTTGTTTTTTGTACAATGTTTTAAAATCTCGGAGTTTTTTCCAATCCACAGAGGTGAAGTCTATTATATTCTAATGGGTAGTTCCGTTATAATAAGCCCATAACTTTTGGATGCTCATAGCCCGGACACCCTGTACGTGTGCATACATACACACATATATATATATTAGGGTGGTTCTTAAAAAATTAACTTTTAAAATTTCTATGGGGCACCCTCCTATTTTGTTCTATGTATAAAATAAAGACTTCCACAAAAGTTTCAAAATTTTAAAACATTTTTTAGGGGTCGCTACCAAGGTTTGAATATTTAAAAAAAAAAATTAAAAATTGACATATTTTGTAATCTGATAATAAATTATTACTACAAATCCATAGTCATTTCCAAATTGAGTCACGGTATAATATTAGGCTGTAAAGAATGTCATTTGTTTCAAGTTTCAACATATTTACACAGTCTATTGTCAAAACACAGACAGGAGTATTTCATGTCGACACTCCATTTCACCTCAACTTGGTAGCATTGTGAAAAGTAGAGAATCTGACATTCCGCCTTCAAAAATAGTTCTCCGTTATTTTTTAATCTTAAATAGCTAAAATGCGTAGGAATTTATAAGATAATGTTTATAAATTATAGGATCTGATTTTTTTTTATATTCGTAAAATGTCGTACTAAATGGCCATATTCGTATCTAAAGCAGAGCACAAAACTTAAAAAAAGAGTTTTCGGCAAGCGTTCCTTTGACTGTTCACTGGGATTGCAAAATTTTAGAAGACCTTAAATTGTAGACAGATTACCCATTATTGATTCAGGTAAAGGTACTGACCATTTAACTAGCTGTTCCAAAACTTCAATCAGGAACAGGTGAGGCAATAGCTTCTGCTGTTAACGAAACATTGGAGTTGTGGGGATTACAAGCAAGTAAAATGTATGACTTTTGATATAACCTTTGTTAATACCCGATTATCAGGAGACGCTTGTGCTCTTCTAGATCAGAATATGAACAAAGAAATGACTTGGATTGCCATCATCACATCCTTGAAATTATGCTTGAGGAAGTTGTTGTTAAGTCTCTCTGAGTTTCAGCGGAACAGACATACTGTTATTGAAACAATTTAAAATTTCTTGGATGTCTATCGATTATGGCATATTTCAGACTCCCATAACTGACAATTTAATCAATGAAAAAAACAACACATAATGCGTCAGAAATTACAAAATTTGCTCAAAATCATTTTAATGATTTTTCAACCAAGGGACGATTACAAGGAACTGATAAAGCTTGCCATCATTTTCTTAGGAAGAGTATCCGAAAGAGGCGTTAACATTAGAGCGCCAGGTGGATTGCATCGGGTTCCATGGATGGTGAAGGCCATATATTCGCTCAAGATTTATTTATTTAGAAATCAGTTTAAACTCTCTAAGCAGGAAGAATCTGGAGTTCATCAAGTTTGCTCGTTTGTGGTGAAAATCTACATTCACAGCTGGTATCAGGCCCAATGATTTATTGCTCCTGAAGAACTTGAAAAAAGACGAAAACGTAAAATGAAATCATTTCTTTCTGTGCTTTGAAGAAGTTCCTAGGACATTTCTGTACTTCACAGAAGAACTAGTTACTTTTGCATTTTTCGATGATAATGTCTGTTTTGAAAGTAAAAGAAAAATGGTGCATGCTTTTAAAAATGAAGAAAATTATGAACCCTTGAAACGTATACGTGCTGATCCTGATGTCATTCTCCAAAATGACTTGCAAGATTTTCTAACAAGCAGCACTCTGTGGTTTTGTTTTTTTTTTTTTTAAATTATAGATTTACCTTCACACTTTTTTGAAATAGACTAATTGGAATGAAAATGAATCTTACAAGACATGTAAAGCACTAGCGACTTCGGTCAAAGTTGTTAATGATGTAAGCCGAAAGTGGGATAGCACTCATGGAGGAATATAATAAACTTCATACAATACATAAAGAACAAAAACTGTATTTCAAGGATGTCAGTGGTGGAAAATTGGCGCAGAGGAGGAGCCTATTGACACCACTAAAATTTTATAGTATTCTTCACCTTAATAAAAACGCTGAAATTGTGTCATTAGATAAGACGAAAAATACTACTAAAACTTAGTGGTGTCAATAGGCTCCTCCTCTGCGCCAATTTTCCACCACTGGGATGTGATGATAGCAGTCCAAATCATTTCTTTGTTCATATTCTGTTCCAGAAGAGGACAAGCTTCTCTTGATAATCCGGTATTAACAAAGGTTATATCAAAACTCATACATTTTACATGCTCGGTACTCCCCACGACTCCTATATTTCTTTATCAGCAGAAGCTATTACCTCACCTGTTCCTGATTGAAGTTTTGGAACAACAAGTAACTGGTCAATACTTTTTCCTGAAAAGCTAATGAGATACACTATCTCTTCTCATTATCTGAAAAGATAATGGGAATGTCTACATTTTCAGATCCTGAAATGCCTTCTAAAATTTTGAAAACCCAGTGAACAGTCAAAAGAACGCTTGCCGGAAACTCTTTTTTTAAGGTTTGGACTCTGTTTGCTCAGTTTCTGATATGATTATGTCCATTTAGTACGACATTTTATGGATATCAAATAATCAAATTCTATAATTTATAAACATTATTTTATAAATTTTTACGCATTTTAGCTATTAAGATTAAAAAATAAAGGAGAACTATTTTTCAAGGCGGGATGTTAGATTCTCTACCTTTCACAATGCTGCCAAGTTGAGATGAAATAGAGTGTAGACATGAACATGAAATACTCCTGTCTGTGTTTTGACAATAGACTGCGTAAATATGTTGAAACTTGAAAGAAATGACAGTCTTTAAAGCCTAATATCATACCATGACTCAATTTGGCAATGACTATGGATTTGTATTAATAATTTATTATCAGATTACAAAAAAAGTCAATTTTCAATTTTTTTTAAAATATTCAAACTTTGGTAGCGACCCTTAAAAAATGTTTTAAAATTTTGAAATTTTTGTGCAAGTCTTTATTTTATACACAGAACAAAATAGAAGGGTGCCCCATAGAAAATTTAAAAGTTAATTTTTTAAGGACCACCCTAATATATATATATATATGTATACATAGCTGTCAACTTATACGGATTTTTGCTACCACTAAAATTTAATAGAAAATTTTGCCTAATTCAATCGTCGAATTGCAGTGAACGTTAATAATTAAATAATGCAGATTAAAATAATAAAACTTTGTAAAAAATCACCATAAAATAAAAACAATACATAGGATGCGTTTCGAGCTAAAAATATAACAGCTCGTCATCAGCTACAGTAAACACGTGTCCGTAAGCGGACAAGGGGCGCCTGTCCTTATATTTTTAGCTTGAAAAGCGTCCTATGTATTGTTTTATTTTATGGTGATTTTTTACAAAGTTTTATTATTTTACTTGATTCATATCGCCAGTTTTCGGTGCTGTTTCGCTAAATAATGCAGAAATTTCTGTTAAATTTTTGTGGCAGCAAAAATCCGTACAACTTGGCAGCTATGTATATATACATATATTTTAAATGCTAAAAGAAAGTTAATTTTTCCAACTTTATATAAAAAACTTAATTACTTATCTACCCTATATATGAGGACCCCAGAAGCCAAGGGGTATAAGTGACAAAATTGAAGAAAAATTAACTAAGTGCACAGACGACCTGGAAATATGCTTTTTTCTTTTCAGGTAAATAAATATACGTGATTTTTTAATTATGTGTTGTGTTTTAGAGATCAACCACTTTTGCCGGATAATAATCAATATTGATTAATTATAAATTTAAAGAAAATTGAACTCTACTTTTTTTCACATTTATTGAAATAAGAGTTCAAAGACTACTGTGAAACAAGCAGCAGTTTCCTATTTCAATTCAATCAATTATTATTGATGTTCAACTTTAACGTCAATTATCTTTAAACTCAATTTACATCAAATCGAAATTTTGTCACTTGTACCCCTTGGCTTCTGATGCCCTCATACCTCATAGTATATAAAATCCTAATGAAACGTATTTATGAAACGGATATTATGAAACGGCTGAATTGAAACGAATTTATGAAACGATTTTATGAAACCACTGATTAAACAACTGATTACGTTTCTTTCTCCTAAAATATGGAATACTTTGCTATAAAATTAACACCAAAAATCCGTATTGATCCACAGATCTCAAAACTGGTATTAGAATTTTTAAATTCGAATTAGTTTTCGAAATATTAATTTTTTTCTAATTTTAAATAATTTTCTCTAATGATGGCAACTCAAATTTTAACCATAACACATATTTATTTTCATATTTTAGAAAAGGTTATTATTTTAAACTAATTTGGCGACCAGTTTAGCCTTCCTTAAATGTATGCTAAGAACAATGCTTATTTTATTTTATTTTATTTTATTATCATTTTATTTAATACAAAACTTTCTTTTAAAACTGAAGCATTTAAAATTAATGGCTTTCACTTCTTTGTTTTTTTTAAACGAAACGAAAAGAAAATATTAGGCTCAGATGTCATATACGCACCGGGGTACCTAATTGGCGCCAAAATGGCGTTATTTTGCCTGACATGATAACCCGGCTATTGTTGCTATTGCATTAATTAATAATTGTTTATTTACATTTATTTTCTTTTTATTAGAAAAAATTTTATAAATGGTTTTGTTCTATAGTTATTTCATTTTAAAAATGATAGAAAATAATTTAAAAATACATATGTAACTGGTATTCGAAAACGAGATTTTCGAAAAATTCTCGTAAAAAAAATCCCTGTGCTTATATGACATCTATGTTAAATATTAAATAATGCAACAAATCACGACATTTAATATCAAATTCAAAGAAAATGACAATATCGCCAAATTATATAAATCGCCAAACCACTTGCCAAATTATGCAAGTTAACGTAATTTTTATTTTAAATAACGAAAGAACAAATAAATTAGTATAAAAATACAAATACAAATAAAGCGTCGATATAAAAATCACGTGATGGCATAAACACGTGTAACTTCCTTACAGTCAAGTGAATGGGACATTTACAATCAAACATTATTGGCATTTAATCTTATAGCCTGGCGATAGATTTTTGGTCGATGGGATAACCAAGTAGTACCGTTTTAATTTACCACTCGAAAAAAAAAAAAAAAAAAAGCTAACTGAAGAGTTAAAAAAAAAAAAGCTATTGGCGAGATTTGAACCCGGTTAACATAAAAGTACCAAGAATTCTTTGCGATTATTGCAACTTTTATGTAGTTTTATTCGAAAAATTAACTTTGATTCTTTAATCAAAATGGAAACCTTTCTTATGAAAAGCGACGTAAAATTTTGAAATCAGTGAATAGCACCAGCATTTACAAACAAATTTCGAAATACGAAAATGCTTTTGTTCACTTACTTAATAAAAGGAAATTTTCCATTCCAATATTCTGGTGCCAATGAGGCATTTAAGAATGAAAATTAAGTGGTCCAAAAATGAACCAACGCCCTTGAAGGGGTTAAAGCACTGAATTGTAGTAATTGTAGTAAATTATATTATGTCAATCGTTTTATAACGCTGTTAAAAAATACCGGTCGGCAAAGACTCTGTTTATGTATTTCCTTTTATTTTAGCTTCTTTTCAAATGTTTAACTGATCTTCTTTAATCAAACACGTAAACAACCATTGGGTGTCTTAACAGCAACTGATTCGGCCTTAAATTTTCGCAATCAAAGGAAATTGAATGGAAACCCGTTTACAGGGAGATCGCTATAGGTTTTTTCACTATAACTCAATCTTCTCTAATCTATTAAAAACCGATCAAACTAGCGTGATTTTAGATTCTGCGGTGTCTGAACTGGGGTTGGCGAGCGTAACTGACAGGGGACAGAGCCCCCTAGAATATATATAAAATCCTAATGAAACGAATTTATGAAACGGATTTATGAAACGATTTTATGAAACGACTGATTAAGTTAAACGGCTATTGCTCCTAAAATATGAAAGATTTGGCGGGTAAATTAACACCAATTATCCGCATTGATCCACAGATGTAAAAACTGGAAATAGAGTTTAAAAATTTGAATTAGTTTTCGAAATATTATTTTTTTTCTAATTTTAATTACTTTTCTGTAGTGATAATCTGTGGTGGCAACAAAATTACTCCATTAATAAAAAAAAAAAAAGGAAAACATAGAGAATCTATAGGGATTATTAGATTTCTTCTTTTTCGTCATTTTCAGATTTATAATGGAAATTATACCTATTGTTTCAATTGATAGTGAAACAATATTGAGATTAAGTTATGTTTTTCAGGAAAATTAAAAAAAATAAAAACATTTTTTTCACATTTCAATCATCTGGAATCACGTTATTATAGAAAACGAAATTCGTCTGTCAATTTCAAATTCCATAGACTGAAAAAAAGGTTTTTTCTGCAATTTTAAAGAGAAAATGGCATCAATAATCTTAAAAACAGAAAGAAAAATTTAAAATAGGAATTTAATCACCATATGTTAAAAGCAGAAAATAAGAAAAATTACGTCAAAATCATTACACATACATATTAAAAAGTACGAAAATTTTAAAATGATAAAATTATTACACACGAAACGCATTTAAATGTGATAGTTACGTCATTTGTAAAAGGCCCAAACATTAAATATCGTTAGAATTTAATTAATGCAGAATAATTTGCCTGTATTTAAAGTGCCTGAAATAATTCAATTGTTACACGTGAAAAAAATTTTTAATGGTGAATATTAAGTCATATTGAAAAAGCTCAAATAATATTTCCAAATGCTTTTAAATTAAATAATATATGTACCCGTGAATCTTAAAAACAAAAAATAAATAAAAGATAAATAAAATTAATAAGTTATTACATGAGATATGCATTTAATAGGGAAACTTACGTCATATATTAAAACGATACATTTAAAACGATTTTTATTCCGGAGGCTTTTAATCTAATGTCACATGATATAAAAGTAGTGCGCAAGCAAATTTTTTTATATATTAAATCATTTAATGCAGCATAAATACAGGTAAATGTATGCGCAAAAAACTCAATTTATTTTGTTCGAGTTACTATTCAATAAACACATATTAGAAAATTCAGATATTCGTATTAATTAATACAAACGGTACTAAGTGATTATCCCGTGGACCAATTTCGCCAAATTAAACAAACTCTCACACACACATATATGTATATATTAAATAAGCATAAATGAGAAAAAGGATTTTTTTCAAGCATGCTTTCATTAAAATTCACAAAAATGTAGTAAAAAAATATTTTTTTAAATTGCAATAAAAAGTAAAATTTTTAATTTCGCCAAATTAGCCAGCTATCGCTAAGATGGCTTCATATATGGCAGTTTATTTTCACGCCAAATTTGACGATATTGTGCCAAGTGGGTCAAGAATTGGCGCTATTGTGGTAACCCTTCCAGTAGCAATTTTCAACAATTACTCATTGTTGAAGCTGATACTGATTTCTCCATAGGAAATTAACCGTTGCGCCATCTCCGTTGGCTCCTATAGGGATCGAATTTAAAAAAAAATCAATATCCGATTCAATTTTCGCCCTCAGGTATACACATGTATTCCAAACTTCAAAGCTCTGTGCCAACAGGAAATGCGTGAATAATGAGTCACAAGATTTGACACACAAACATAATTGTAAGTTAAAAGAAAGCATGTAATAGTAACGAAAGAAGAAATAAATTAGCAAAGCATTAATAAAAAAACAAATAAAAAGTCGAATTAAAAATCATTTGATGACGTATCGCGTTTAATGTCAAGTGAATGCGACATTTACGATCATCCATTATTAGCATTTAATCTTACGGTTTGGCGATAGTTTTTTGGTTTATAATCAAGCAGTACCATACAAACAATATACATTGTTAAATTAACTTGAAAATATTCATGATGCCGTATTAAAATAGAGAAAAGATTTAATGAATAAGCTGTACTTGTTCTTGAAATATCTAAAACTCGATCAAGACATAAAATTTCAAAACACAATGCTTTTCAATACGTGGATCTGAACGCTATTCCCAAGCAGACGGAGTTTTTTAACCTCAAACCGAAAGGAAGAATATTATCCATATTAATATCCATAGCATCATTATAAGACTCAGAAAGATAGCGTAATTTTTAACCTAATCACTTTATAAAAGCTAATTTTCAAATGTGTAATTGATCTTACTTATCAATCCCGCAAACAGACGTCTTTTATTACGATAGCGATGAATGAAGCCATGGTAACCGAAAAATGCCATTAAAAAGCATGGCAACGCCATTCCAGAAGATAGCCGCTATTATACTGATAATATCATTCAATCTTCAGTAACTTGGTAATATTTTTTTAAACAGGGTACGTTAATGTATTTTCAGAGGCTGCTATGCCTGAACGGGGGTTGGCTGTCGTAGTTCGCAGGGGGCTGAACCACATAGATTGAATATACTCCTTGAGAGTTTTAATCATAACTCAATGTTTTAAAACTGAATTATTTCTGTAGAGATATATTAATTTAAATAATGCTTGTATTGTAGTGAAACCGACAGCTTAGTTACCGAATATATCAATCACTTCACGGCGCTGAGAAGGTTGGAATTTCAGTCGTCAACTCGATGATCTGGTGGTCAATTTCCGGCCATCTCCTTGTCTTATTAGGCGTGTATATTTCATCCCATTTAAAGCATTAATAGAGGACATGTGATTTACATTTTTATCTCACGCATTTTTTTATTCCTCTGAGCTCTTGTAATGAGTTATTAATTTTTTTATACCAGAAAAATTATGAGATTTAATTAGATTTAATGTTTTGTGCTGCACTTATTGTAAGATAACCCACTTTTCGGTTAAAATTCAAGAACTCGAGTTGCTATAAACTGCAGCTCTGAATGTTAAAGTAGAAAGCAGCGAAATAAACTGGTTAGACCGAACTCGATTACCATATTAAAATGTAACTGGTCTGCCATCTCATAACATGGTGGAAACCATCTGCAGGCGCAATTTTAGAGGTTGACTGGTAAGCAGTTTGATACATGTATTTGTCTAATTGTCCGATCGGGTTAATTATTCAATCCCGGGAAGTAATATTGCATTGCCAAAATGTGTGAATTCCTTGGAATTTCAAGGTGTATTGGATCACTATTTCAGATTATAAATTTTCTATTAAATATTTAAATCACAGAATTTTCTATCACTTTCTAAAATCGTAGAATATTTAATATTTTGAAATAAGGTTATATGTTTAAGTAAGTTCAAAAATATATTTAAAAATTGTGGTAGAATCGTATGCCTCTTGACATTGCCTAACCAAGGTAAATCGTAACGTTCTACTTTAACATTACGAGAACATTTGATAACTTGGTGTCTTCAATGAGATGAAACAGAGTTAGATAATTCTGTAACGTGTAGCACGAAAAGATAAATTTATATAAATATCATAATTTTTCCTGGTACGAGAAAGCTAACAACTTTTTATTACAGCTGAAAAAAATAAAGATATACAAGAGTTAATAATTGAAATTATAACTATATTCTCTATTAGTGCTTTAAGCAGCATGAAACAGACACACATAAAGTGTTATTCTCAACATAAATAGCATCACAAATAAGGGCAGAGACATTTGATCTTTAAATAACATGATAAATTGTATATGAAGAATTAAAAATATATATTTATTGATTTTTAGTAAAGAAAATTACCAATTCGAAGGCAGCACTGATTGTAATATCAATCTCATTATTATATTTGCATTTATTCTGTTTTTAGAGTTGCATAGTTAACAAGTAAAAAATAAGTAAACCATTATCAGATCACTGGTGCGTCTGTCTATTCCTCTGTCATAGCAGACCGAAAGTACTAGGAAATTTAAATAAAATGTACATTTGAAACTAATATATGTAGTACTACTATCTGTCATCTTTTACGTTAACTGAAAGCGTTTTAACGACCATATTGTGTCGTTTGTGATTAAAAGTTCATTAAATGATTTTTTACATTCCTAGATAAATTGTTTTGGCTGCAGTCTGTAAGTAATTTGCAGTATTAAAAAAATCTGAAGTGCAATAACTTGCAGCAGGTGTTGCGATTGAGCTGCCGATAGGAAAACATTATTTTTTGTATCAAAATAAATAGTTCCAGATAGCATGTACATTGTCAGCAAGTTTGATTTTTTACTGATATTATCTTGTCGTGACAAATTTGAATTGACAAATTCGCAACAAATCTCCCGCAAGGTATACCATCACCCACTTGCATGAGTAGTTTGTTATGAAACTGATGCAAGACTCTTTAATTCACGAAAGTGTCGAAAGCAAAAAAATCCCTCTGTTGAAAGAATAGACAATCAGCACCTGCGCAGAAATTGCAGAAATTGGGTGCTATTCAAAGGTAAGACACACACACATCATTGTTACTGTTATGGAATCTTATTTTCATTGATTGGTTAAGTTAAGGAACTAAAATGTATTTATTATTTTAACTATTCAAAAGTATTTATTTTTTGTAAAGTAACATTTTATCTATAATCTACAACTTATTTCATATAAAAATTCTTACAAATTAAAAATTTGTGTTAATTTACTAAATTATGTTTACGTCTTTCGCCGTTTAACCCTTTATCTACTGACGGTACTTATAAGTACCATTAAAATAACTTGTTATAAAATTTATTTAAGGGGTCGCTGGACTCTTAAAGCTTCAAATCTTTCGAAATGTTTATTTTTTTAGATGTTAGACTCCTATCTTTTCTGAACATTTTGACGTAATTCTTTCCTTGAAAATCCCATTAGAACAGATGTGACTGTTTTTAGAATTATGCCCGCTTAATATCTGAAGCAGCGTTTCCGAAATTTTCAAGTCATTTTTCTCCAAATGACGTTTTGGGCATAAAGCGCATGGTATCTTAAAAACTTCTGAATATATTTTCATGAAATGTTCAAAACATATGTTTAATGTTATTCTGTATAAACTGAACTTAAAATTTCCATTTATTGTTCAAATAAATAATTTTTTTAGGTGGCTGTACGGTTGAAATTTTGAAAATTTTGTATTAGCTAAATACAACTTTGTATTAAAAATATAAAAATGCTTTAAATACAAATTTATTTAGGTTCAGGGTAATTATTATAATCTGAAGTATAATTAGGCACAAAAAATTTCATTCTAGTTCAGATATTTATTTTGTAATCATGCGCGCAAACTGTTATACCAATTTTCTGCTCGACAAATGTCTGACAGTTTGGAGCCCTCTATAAATACTAATTATGTATCTTTTAATTTTATCAAAGAGAATACTTATATCTTTCGTCCCAATAAAAATTGTTTTTTGAAACCATGTACATTTTAAGATATTAAATGTTGAAAATCATCTTTTTTTTTCTCATTTTTATCCAATTTTAAGTCCTGAGACCCCTTAATACATCGGCTTATATATTTAGTAAGTAATTAATAATAATTAACATAACTGTTAATTGACGTGGCATATCGTAAACAGATAAACGTTTAATATTTATTTCACAAAACAAACACAGCATTTAAAAACGTCAATCACATGACGCAAAGCTCGAGAACAATTCTCTGATAATGAATTGTGGGAGGACAGAAAACTGTGGTGCTGCCATCTATAAATTTTAAATTGAAATACAAACATGACAGCTCTCCCCCACTTAATATGTCAGACGGTCAGGAGCTCTTCTGTATCTACTGGATCTTCTCAGTACCTGTGGAGAAGAAGAAGAAATAGCAGGGCTCCCAAATGGTCCGCCAACTGAATACCAATAAATTTTAACAGAAAATTTTATAGTAGGTTTGCGATAGATTTAACTTTCAAAGGTAGTTCCGGGGCAGTTTGTAACCCGTAAGGCATGGTGACGTCACGGCGACGTCGTTGTGAAGTCACACTGTGATTTTGTGACCGTCGATGTGACGTCACGTGACGTGGATGTGACGTCATAGTGACTAAAATGCGAGGTCGTTATGGCCGTTTTAGAGGTCGTTTGTGACGTCACATTGTGACCACTCTGTGAAGTCACGGTGTGACAAATTTGTGAAAAGTGTGTCATTTGTGACTATTTTGGCATTAACTTTGTGACGAACCTGTGACGAAAGTGACAATGCTTTGAAGTCACACTGTGACCAATTTGTGAAATATGTGTCATTTGTGACGAACTTGTCATAAACTCTGTGATGATTTCAAATGAAAATCAAATTTCAAATTAATTGCTTAAAAGGCGCAAAGGTGAGCTAGTGAAAAAGATTCCATGCTGGAACTGGAACCCGGGCCATCAGTATAGCGCACTGACATTCTACCGACTAAACCACATGGAACGATACCCAGCCTGGAAAATTTCTCGCTATTACATGTTGGAAAGGCTACACACGCAGCACAAGATGGAATATTTATCGTGAGCCACCGACATCAGGCAAACACGAAACTTAATTAAATCCAGCATCGATTGAAACTATATTAATAATTGGAAATTTTTCCAGAGGGAAACATTCGCCTTGCATATAATATTTCAAATGAAAATCAAATTTCAAATTAAAATTGCCTTTTAAGCTATTAATTTGAAATTTGATTTTCATTTGAAATACTGTATGCAAGGCGAATGTTTCTCTATGGAAAATTTTCCAATTATTAAAATAGTTTCAATAGATGCTGGATTTAATAAGTTTCGTGTTTACCCCATGTCGGTGGCTCACGATAAATATTCCATCTTGTGCTGCGTTTGTGGCCTTGCCAACATGTAATAGGGAGAAATTTTCCAGGCTGGGTATCGTTCCATGTGGTTTAGTCGGTAGAATGTCAGTGCGCTATACTGATGACCTGGGATCGAGTCCCGGCGTGAATATTTTTCACTATGTTGGCCTTTGTGCCTTTTAAGCAATTTATTTGAAATTTGATTTTCATTTGAAATATTGTATGCAAGGCGAATGTTTCTCTCTGGAAAAATTTCCAAGTATTAATACTGTGATAATTCTTGTCATAAACACTACGGTAATTTTAAAGTAAAGTTTTGTTTGAAATATAAAATCTTATCTTTTTACCGTACTTTTTAGCAAGATATCGCTATTTTGGAGTCCTATTCTTCTAAAATATTTTTAATTTTCCATTTAAAAAACAATGCTTATCAACTGGCATCTTTTTTTAATAAGTTCTAAGCTTGATCTTGAATTCAAGCTTAATATTAAGAATGTGTAAGCTTTTTAATGTGATGTGATTTGTCATTGCTTTATTAAATACGAACATGGAGTCTTACGGACATTAATACAACTGTTATTTACAGAACGACAGGATAAGCCCTATTTATTTAAATTTTTTATTCCCGTGTATATTGTATTTTGTGAATATGAGCTAATTAGATTTGGTATGTTTTATAGGAAAAGACTGATCTGGGAAATAGAAACAACAAGTAAGATATATCATGCGTTAAGAATAGATTATAAAACACTTTCCAACTCTTCCTAAATGTTTTAACAAGACATCGGGGGAAATAACGTAAATAAGATAACTAAGTAAACATGAAAACGCGTAAAACATTTGAAAAACTGATTTACGCAGTTACCATCCACAGCCAAATATGTTTTCTAATTCTTTTAAACAGTCCTGTATTTGATCTGTAGATTGATATATATATACTATATAATGGGAAAATTTAGTTTATCAAGGAAACGCATAACAGGTTGAAATTCTCTTTCAGTAATTTATACTAATATATGGGAACATACTTAAATAATTTTGTACAACCCTTTAGTTTACCAAGATCCTTTATTACACACCACTATTTAGTTAAAATTTAATTCAAACGAAAACACTCTTAAAACTGCTGAAATCACATTTCCAGAAATTATAATTTATAGACGGCAACGTATCCAATTCTTTGCGTGACCCTGTATATCATTTTATCTATATACTACAAACATTTCTTAGTAAATTAAATACAGTGCAGCGTAAAAATGCATAACTTATTTAAAAACTACCTTTAAGCAATACCCAGTAACCCTTACGAATACTTTTGTGTAGTCCTCTATATGAATTATAGCGTATATATATACACCATATGCTATGCATAAATGTAGTGAATCATAATTAAAAATGCATTTCCAGCAATCATCGCTAATGAACACTTCGGATACAATATAGTATCTGAAATATTTTGTGTGTCCCTGTAAATGCTATATACACTTCGTATTATACATGAAATAATTCATAGTATGTAAACCTCAACGACGTATATCAATTTCATTACATATCAAATAGATTAACATAAATAAAATACGCCGCAAACAATTCCCTCCACCCCTATATCATTATGTATTGGAATTCCCTTTTTAGCCCTGTAAATGAAAAATAACTATTCTTTTGCATCGCATATTCTACGGAATGCACATTTTAGTGCGCTTCATAAATGCATATCAATTTTATTCTGTTTGAAAGCGTGTAAAATCATTAAAAATCATTTGAAACGATTTTTTCCCACAGGCCGTAATGTAATGGAATACAATTGACTGTCCCTGTAAATGAACTAAACATGCTTCAAACTTCATTACAATTAGGGACCTTGCTATGGTAAACGTCAATAACATCCAAAAATTTCAGGTCAATCCGAGTATATTTACGAAATTTAGAGCACGGACAGACGGCCAGACAAACCGAAGTCATAAACACTTTTCATCTTTATCGGGCATGAAAAACACTTTATTTCAATGCTTAAATATTATATTTTATTTTTTAATGCCATTAAAATAAATGTATCGAAAACGTAGAAAATGAGTTTACAATCAAAGAAAATTTAATAACTGATTCTGAATGTCTACAATTAAATGTTTGATTAAAATGACAAAGAGAAAAAAAATGCTTAAATGCAATTAAAAAAATAATTATAACAATTTGAAAAACACTAAATAATTAGTATTTATAATTGTACTATTAAACAACAACAAACTATAATAGATGAATTAAATGCATTTAACAATTTCTCAAAAGTCTTTCCATCGCCATATTGCTTCTGAAAAGAATCCCAGCTCAGTCTCATTGTATATAACATACAACTATTTAACTCATGATAATAATCTATCAAACAGGAACAAAAAATTTAAATTAAATAAGACATACCTTTTAAGTTCCATAAATATTTTAATAATATCCGTATTTTATCCTAAATTGTCAGGCATATTTCTGTTAGCTTAAAAAATTAACTTCCCGAGTCAGTAGTTCTCTGATCCTTATTTTATTCTGCGGTTTAATCGAGCGCAGACGATATTGCAAGCAGGTGCTCCTACTGTATTATTATAATTTTTTTTTTTTTTTTTTTTTTTTTTGTACACAACAGGGAGTTTAAATGCGCAATAATTTTATCTTATTTAAGAGTATCTGTAATGAAAATTTTCTATTTGAATTAAACACCTGCCTTTTTTCTTTCCTTTTTTTAAAGTAAAGTTTGTTTAACACGTAATAAATAAATACGTATATTTTAAATACGATTAGATTTTAAATACGAATAAGTAATTATATCATGGGTTTTGCACAAATTTTGTATATTTCTTTTATTTTCGGAAAATGCTAATTTTATTTAAAACGTCTGAAAGCAGTAGAATTTATGACTTGAATGCAAATTCTAAAGCAAGAAATGCATATATGACTAAACACTGAGTATTCTTTCTACGTGCTCATTAAAAGATACAGACTTAACTGTAATAGAAAATTTTAGTTTGAAACCACAGAAGGGTTTCGAATACCACTGGTCGACAAAAAAAATAAATAAATAAATAAAATAAAATAAAATAAAACAACTTCCTCCCTGCAAACTAAATATATAAAGTGTACAGATTTAATATCCCTAATTCTAAATATGTTATCCAAATTGCTCCAATACGTACCATTTTTCCGAGAAACACTTTTATAATAATAGAAATCAGTGAAGGATTAAATTGCAATGGTAGATAAAATTGAAATAATAAAAAAGTATACTTTCACTGTCTTAAATAACAAATTGATAAAATATAGCATGAAAATCTAGTTTGTTGATACTTCTACCGTGCATTTTCCTTTTTCTGCCCCCCCCCCCTCTTTTCGTGTAAGAATTTACTATTTCCTATCCACTAATGTATTTTCATTCCTTATGTCGCTGTAACTCGGGCATGTAATATTTCTGTTCATTTTCAAAGATTTTTGATGTTCATATTTTTGTCACACTGTGACTTACAATATGGTGATTTTTTTCGTAACATATGTGACGTGACGTACGTTACTTGCAGTGTCATAACAGTGACGTCACAATTTTTTTTAATTGCCAGAAAATATAATTTTACATAAAAAACATGTTTTGAATATTTTTTGTAATTTTTTTAAGTTTTCTAAGAAGTTCACATCTCAGTCACAATGTGACATCACTGAGTGGTGGCATTTTAGTCACAGATGTGACGTGACCACAGTGACTCACAGTGACGTCACAACGACGTCACCGTGACCATGCATGCTATGAGGGAAGAAAAATCTAAAAAGAAAATTTTTCTAAAATAATATTGGTATTCATTTGGCGGACCATTTGGGAGCCCTGAAATAGTTTTTAAAAGTTCAGCAGCATCAACTATTGAACTAGTGGAGACAGAAAGTTTTGGAAGTATTGGCTCATCTTGTTTCACAATTGCATTTTAATTCTGGGATTTCCTGTATCCCTTTCTTCAAAGTTTGTATCATTAACTAAAGAAATCTCTCAACCTACATGTGTTATTAGAACAACATGCCTTTTCCAAATATTCGAACCAACTTGAACTTTACAACGTAATTTTCCTTCTTTTGCTATTATTTGACTAATTTTCCACTTGGCTTCTGGAGTATAATTTCTTACAACTACTTTCTGGTTAATTTCAAATTCGTTTATTTTAACTTTGGACTTTTTCGCATCTTGTTTATCATGAACGAAATTTGTAACATTTGGTACTATCAAATCTATTTTTGTTCTTATATGACATTTTAGAAATAGAGATCCAGGACTCTCCCCCGTTGTAGCATGATGTATCATCCTATATTGCAAAAGGAAGCTATTTAATTTCATTTGTAAAATACCAGGTTCGGACACTAAGGCTTTTAATCCACGTTTGAGAATTTGCACATATCTCTGCGCCTATCCATTTGTAGTTGAATGGTATGGAGCCCTAAACTTATGTTTTACACCAAGAGTTTTCAAAAATATCTCAAATTCTGCAGAAGTAAACTGTTTAGCATTATCTGACTCTAAAGAAATTGGAAAACTGTATCGTGCAAAAAGTGAAGAGAGACAAGTAATTGTATTTTCTGAAGTTGTACTAGGAACAGTAAAACTTCTGGCCATTTGCTATGGGCATCAGCCACTAAAAGAAGCATTTTCTCCATAACATGACCAAAATAATCATATTCTTTGCCATGGAACTGTAGACCATTCCCAATGATGTGTATCAACTTTGGGAGGATTATTTTTCAAATTTACACAAGTAGTGCAATTTCGTGCAAGATCTTCAATATCTTTGTCTATACCTGGCTGCCATACAAAACTACGGGCTAAAGACTTCATTTTAACTATACCAAAAGGACCAAAGTGTAATTCTTTTAAGATTTGGTTTCTATGAATTCAGGGGATAACTACCCTACATTCTTTTAAAATACAACTATGTTGAAGAGTGATTTCTGCTTGTTTACCACCAAAAAGTAAATTTTTAGGAATTTCAGAACCAGAAATGAGGTGATGAAAAATTTGACGTAAAAGTGGATCAAATTTTGTAGCTGAAGCAATAGATTTCGAAGTTAATGGTAAGATAGAGAGTTGATTAATTTGAAGAATTTCAGATTCATCATTTGCATCATTCGAATTTAATTGTTGAGGTAAATCTTCACTACGTAAAGGAAGTCGTGAAAGAGTATCAACATTTCGGTGATCAGTAGTTTTCTTATAACGGATATCATATTGTAATGTTTGTAAATAAATTGCGTATCGTTGCATTTAGCAGACGGTAAAACAGGATAACTTTTAGAAGGAGAAAAAATAGACACTAAAGGTTTACTGTCAGTAAATAAGGTAAACCTGATGACATACAAATATTGAAAAAAATTCTTCACACCAAATATAATAGCTAATGCTTCTTCATCAACTTGACTATACCGTTTTTCTGCATTATTTAAAGTTCTGGACACAAACCCAATAGGCTATTCAGTGTTATCTGACATCATATGCGGAAGAACTGCAGAGATACCATAAGAAGAAGCATCAGTAGTTAAAACTAAAGGTAACTTAGGATTAAAGTGAGTAAGAACCCTGTCAGAAGTAATTTTTTTTATACTTTTAAATGCTTGTTCACACTTATAAGACCAATTAAATTTAGCATTCTTTTTAAGCAAATCATTTAAAAGATTTGCAATAGTAGATAAGTTTGGTACAAAATTAGCATAATATGTAACTAAGTCTAGAAAAGCTTTAACCTGAGATACATTTACTGGCCTTGGAGCATTTAAAATTGCCTTAATTCTATCTTGTGTTTTATGAATACAATGTTTATCAACTCTATAACCACAATAAGTATCTGCCATAAAGAATGATTTTTTTTTCCTAATATTATAATCCCTTAATTTTTCTAATACTTGCTACTATCTTTGTAAATGAATTTCATCTATTTCAGCTGTAACCCCAATATCATCTATAAAAATTGTAACTCCCTCAATTCCTCTTAAAATGTGCTCAATTTTTCTTTGCCATATAGCAGGAGAACTAGCAAGACCCATGGGTAACTTAAGGAACTGGAATAATCCTTTCGGTGTATTAATGATTAATAATTCTTGTGATTTTTCATCTACAGGTAACTGAAGAAAAGCTTGATTTAAATCAGTTTTTGTAAAATGTACACCACCACCTAATGTAGCTAACATATCTTCTATTTTAGATAAAGGATACTTTTCAACTTTCAGAAATGTATTTGATGTTACTTTAAAATCACCACATAACCGAATTTTCCCATTAGTATTAACCACTGGAACTATAGGAGTTACTCACCTGTCGTTTGTAACTGGTTTAAAAATACCTGCGTCTGGTAAATTTTGTAATTCTTCATTGACTGCTGCACGTAGTGCATGACAGTCCTAGCTTTGCAAAATATAGGTGTAGCATCTTTTTCAAGATAAAGTTCTGCCTGTAAACCTTTAATCTCTCCAGCCTTATCAGTAAATAAATCAGAAAATCCCTGTAACAAACCTTGTAATGTATCAGAATAATTTACAACTTCATTCACATATATTGATTTTTAATTATGTGGGAAAATATCAAATTCAGATTCAGATATCCAATCTCTACCAAATAATAATGGAAAATTATCTTCTTTTATCAAATACAACTTTACCTTTCTAGTTTTATTTTCATAAGTAACATTTACTTCAACATAACCTACAGGCTTGAAAATTTCACCAGTTGCAGTTTTTAACTGAACATCTGGAGGAAAAATTTTATGATAAGGAAAAATTCAGAGAAATCTTTTTAAAGGAACTGCAGAAATTCCAGATCCTGTATCTAATTCCATATCAGCTCTAGCCTTGTTTTCAATGAAAACAGACAACTTAATAGGATTTGAACCTTTATCATATTTAACAGTTAATACATTTACAGAATTTAAAGAATTTACCTTTTTTTGAGAATTTGTACTTCTACATACCTTACTTAAATGGTCTTTTTTTCTACAAAGGTTGGAAGTAACATTAATAAATATACAAACATTTGCTAAATATGAGGCATTTCAACATCGATAGCACTTTAACTTATTTTTATTCATGTCAGAATGTGTATTTTCTACATTTTGTTTTTGAGAACAATTTTGTAATTTCTTATTTTGTGCATTTTTCGTACTGGAAATTTTATTTACATTGAAATTTTTATGCTTAATTTCAGAAATTTCAATATCCACATTATATAAAGCTAAAGCTTTCTCAACAGCTTTTTCGAAATTTAAATCATCAACTTGCGTAATCGATTTATTCTGAATGCTTTGAACTTTCAAACCATGCAAAAACTGTTCCAGTAAATTTTCATTTAAAGCATCACCAGTAAATGAACAAAAGGTCGTACCCTTATTTTGATCTAGCAGCAAAATGTTGAATTGATTCAGTTTCATTTTCAAAATGTTTTCTAAATTTAATGGGCTCAATGGGTTTATTAGGGGCGGGGCTTAAGTTTTTAAGTAGAATATCAACAATTTCATTATATTTTAAGGTTTCACAATTCTTAGGTACATATAAATCACACAATAAACCATATAATTTCGGTCCCAATTATGATAAAAGAGCAGGAACTATTTTATGTTCTGTTATGTCATGCAGAACGAAATTTTGGTCCAGTCGTTTCACGTAAGTTGTGAAACTTTCCACCTTTTTCATCAAACTCCTTGAAATGTGTTAACATTTTACTTTATTAAATGCAGAATAGAGAAAAAATGTGATAGTAAATGTAATGTATCACTTATCAAAGCCGTAAATACTGTAGAAGACTATGAAGTATTGATATGCATTGCAGTATTGCACCGAACCGTAGAACATTTAAACCAGAAGTAGAAAAACTATTTCCCCCGACACAATTATCATTTTCGGTAAACTTTTTCCGGTGATAATATACCTTATTTTCATCGTCGCCACTTCTTACATATTTAGTAATTAATTAATAATTAATCAACATAACTCTAAATTGACGAGGCATATCGTAGACAGGTAAACATTTAATATTCATTTCACAAAACAAACACAGCACTTACAAAGGTCAATCGAATGGCACAAAGCTAGAGAACAATTCTCTGATAGCGAATTGTGGTAGGAAAAAAAAATGTGGTGCTGCCTTCTATAAATATTAAATTGAAATACAAACATGACAAATCGATTAGTTGTAATACAGTTTAGAATGAGTTATAGATAAATTACTTTATCGTGTTCCAAAAGCATTATTGGTTACAAATTATTTTTAAAAGGATGATTTATTTTGCCTTTTCACCTTTTCAGCTTTCTTGGCTTTGGGGGGGGGGGGGGGGGATTTTTCAAATCGTAAATATTTCTATTGTAAGAACATTATAGTTGTACATTTCCTAATTCTACAAAATACTAAGATAAATGTTTAATATAAAAGATTTGAGTGGAATTTTTAATATTGCACAAAATCCCTATAAATTCAGATTTAACTAATCCTTCTAAATCCTTCAATTTTTCTAAAATTTATTAAATGCTTATGTAAATCTTTTAACGTTGTTTAAACAATTCTCGAAAAGTGTTTTAGAAGATAAATTTTTCATGAATTCATAATTCAGTACATAAAAGGTTAATATTTATATTGAAAATCTTAAGTTTTAAATGAATTCTTCACAATATTATTGGATTTTTCTAAACTATCGTTTTAATTGATATTTATTTATATTTTCCTTTAACTCCATTCAAGTCTATGTTTAACCCTTTCGGAACTGCATCCTTACATAAATTGTATTCGGTTGGCACCGCTTTTTTAAAACGCTATACTTATCTAATACCAAAAAAGACACGAAATTAAAAGTGCAAATATTACCTTTATTTGTTAATGGTGATAAAAAAAATGCATGCGCTTTCTGACGGTGCGTATACATCAGAGCGTATGCATAATATACCTGAAGGGATTAAACAGATAGTGTGGCATGAAAAGATTACTACTTTGAAATAAGTTTGCAGTATTTTTGACAAGACACAGCTAAATTTTCTACTTGTTTGCCGTTAATTTGTAACAGCGAGAATTTAACTTGCACGACAAGTCAGTTGCAACTTCAAAGTTTAATGATTTCGGCGTTTGCGTTATCTTGCTGCAGTCTTGTTATGAACTTTCAGTCTTCAGTAGAAAGAAATTCCTCTTTTCTCGGCACTAAAAACGGAAAGATACGCTTTCGCGCCGGAAAACACTAAACATTTATAAAAATCAAAGTATCACGACTCCGTAATTTGTGATTTCTAAAAGGTCGCTATATTTTATGTCCTAATACCTAATACCTAAACCCTTAACCCCTTGGGGACGAGCGGTATGTATACGTGCTGCTTGAAGCACTCAGAATTCTTGTTCTCCCTCACCAGTAAAATTTTACTGTAAAATTTGCCTTGATTTCTTGATCTCCTTGTTTTCTTGATTCAAGAAGACACATATTTCTGTTTTTAAAAAACGGTGACAAAAGATTAAAAAATTCTTAAAAGGCTCCCGTCCCGAAGGAGTTAACCCGATAAAAATGTGCCGTAAAATACAGGTGTCCATAAAAGATTGCCCCAATTATACCTTTTAATAGTATCAACTGTAAACGTTGCAGAGTGTTTGTTTAAGGACAGAAATAAAGAGAAACGCAAACAGTTTTAGAAAAGCAATTTAACAAATTACAACGACCATTTGGAAAATGATTTTTTCAAAGACTAAAATTTAAGACACCAAAAATAGCACGGAGTTGATCATACATTACGTACGCCATGGATTAAACATTAATAGTGTTATTACGCGTAAAAATTCCCAGCGACAAAGATCGCCTGCGACTCGTACGTATTATCCACCTGAAACTTACGTATTATCCAAGCATTTCATTAGCTGTTCGGTAAAAGGCTTTTCCATAGTCAAATTTCTAAGAAATCTGACGACCCAATTTAAATGAAATTTCATACTTAAACTTCTAAACATCCCACACTATTACTTTTTACACCGTCCTATAGAGAAAAAAATGTACTTTTAAATGCAATTTGTTTGAAAGCTGTATCTCAATTTGTTTTTGAGTTATTATTTTTTTTGTAGTTTTTATTACTTTTTGTCATAGTGGCAACAGAAGTATCCATCTCTGTTGAAAGTAAAGGGAAAATACATATTACTGTATAAACCAATCAGAAAACGAATAAAATGCGAATTCAAACAAAAAAAGACTTCAGATATGTTTTGGATTTCCTACCCTGACAGAGAACAATAACCATTTTTCCAAATGGTGAATAAGCGAATGCACGCGTACTGCTTTGTTGTTTACTCGCTTGCAGAGCCACATGCTCAAAATGGCGACTCCTGAGTAGAACGTTATGGCTCGGCTGAAGGTTTAAAAGCCGTTAGAACCACGCAATTTTTTCTTTTAGGGTTTTATAAAAGATAGACTACCTAATGAGAATTTTCCAGAGTTGAGACACAGAATTAAAGAGGCTTATATTACTTCTGGCATGTTAACCGAAGTGTGGGAAGAATATAACTTTAAGTTGGATGAGTGCCGTATAACTAATTTGCACCTATTGAACATTTGTAAAAAAAACTAGGTTAGTTTACATCCAATTTGATGTATGATTTGATGTTAATATTCTGAGACATTCTTTAATACACGCCCTGTATTATTTTTCGTATTTTATTATGTATACTCTTCTTACATTGTAGGTCTCCATACAATCATACTCATAAAAATCTGAAAAAATTGCAGAATGTTCTCGTTATGTGGATATATATGTTTATAAAAAAAATCCCTGACGTCTCGGCCTACTAGATTTCGAAGTTAAGTGCTAATTTCAACTACAAAAACTAAATCATGATTAGAGATAAACCCACTTTAACAATTTTATCTGACCACTTTTGACGAGTTTTTGTTTCATTTTATAGCTGGTTTTATCAGAATCATGTTAAGGCGGTATTTAAAAAAAATACTTTTCCATGCTCAACAGCTCGAAATTTTCTGGCATGTTTTCAGATCCATTTTTATAAGAAAAAATATGAAACTTGCTGACGTGATTTTTGAAGAGATTTATAAGCGATCTGAGTTTTTATTTTTCGATCAATTCATTAAAACTTGATTTGTAAACAATTATTTTCTCAGTAGGACAATATTTTACGTTTCCAACACAGTTGCTTCGAGAAATGGGGTTCAAAATGCCTACTTTGACATCATTTTTTTGAAATATATTCTGCCTATATCAAAAAATCGACTATTACGGTACATTATATAGTTTCTGAATAAAATAATCTACCAATTGGATGCGTTTGAGAGCAAAAATGAATTTAAAAATGAGTCAGAAAATAAGCAGTTTGGATTTGAATACACCCTCTAATTCGATGATTTATTTCTTCAACCGCTATGTATTTTTAATTTGTTTTTGCTGTAAGAATTGGTCCTATTAAAAACTCGTCAGTATAAATATTGTAGATAATATTTAGGAGATATATGATAAATTCATGGGGATTTTATATCTTGTGAATTGACGAAGTCATGGATTTATTTCTTCTTCAACCCCCCCCCCCCCCTTTTAGTTTTCGTTTTTATTTTTATTTTTTATTTTATTTATTTATTTATTTATTTTGCGGTACGAATTGGTTCTATCAAAAACTTGTCAATATAAAAGTTGAAGAGAATATGAAAAAGATTTATAATAAATTTAATTGGATTTGATATCTTGAGATTTGACGATGTTATGAATGTTTTTCTCCTTTAAACCCTGCTTTTTTTGCGCCCCTTGAGCCCATTTTTAATTTTATCAAAAATCTGTGATACATAAATTTTTGGCCCTATTTTTAGAAGAAATAAAAACTTTAAACTGATTTTATATGTACAAAAATTACGACGTCATGGGGTTTTTTCGGTTTTCACAAAACCCCTCCCTATTTCTATCCCCTTGGTCCGATTTTGCCCATTAACGAACTTGACCGAGATTTTATGCTCCTTGATTTTATGTATCAGTTTGGAAAAGATTGTGCAGAATTACGGAAGTTATCGTGTCTATAAAAAAGTGATATATATATATATATCGATAGATAGATAGATAGATAGATAAAGTTTTTTACTGAGGATGGATTTGGGTTCTAGGTGTCACGACTGCAAACATTTTTCCAAATTTCCAACATAGGGGAGAAAGTAATAGGTCGTATTTCATACGAAATGTACCTAAAAAAATTTCGGCGGCGCCTCGATACAGTGTCCGTAAAAAATTAATGAAAATTTCGGTTATCTGGCGATTTATCTCTGATTGGCGATGAAATTTTTTTTTTAAATACGCTTTTATATCTAATATTCTTTAAGAAATTTTTTTGTTGTATTTGTTTAAATATATTTAATTTAAATAACTTTAGTTTTGTTATTTTTGGTTTGTTTTAACTACAGTTTTGTCAGTTTTAGTTTGTTTTATCTGTAGTTTGGTCATATATATTAATATGCATTTACAATAAAGTTTAACCATCATATTTTACGACTTGAAACAAAATTTAAATTGATTTTCAAGCTCAAAAATAAGTCCGATTGAGCACTGTCGATTTGATTTTGTTGCTATAGAAACAACGGCTTCTTAGGTATGAAAATGCACAGCGGCAGAATCCTTCATGTGAAATTTATTTTTGAATATCGGTTTAAATTAATGCCCCATCAGTGGCTGAGAGGTTCTGCTCTTGAAGCTAGTACACGGGAGGTGCTGGGTTCGAACCCAATCACGCCCGTCGGCCTAACCGTTCGGAGATTTCGCGGTTTTCTTCGAACTTTGGGAAACCTTGTGTAAATACGAATTAGGTTCCCTTAGAAAGACCGCCTCGGAAGGCACTACTCTTCGGAAGGGCCTTACTCGGAAGGGCCTACATCCCTCGAGCAGAAAATCGGCCGTCAAAAATCAACACAACCCAACCCAATCCATTTAAATTAAAAAATATATGGGAGGATAAAACAAAGGCAAAATTTCATTAAAATGGGTAATAAAAAGAAAAAAGAAAATTTTAAATTAATATTTCTGCAAATGAATAGTAATACTCACAAACGTACACTTTCTTTAAATACTATTTAAGGTATTGTTAAAATAAAGTAAGGTAAAGAAAAAGTATACAACCATAGAAATACAGTTGTACTCGCTTAATACAAGAGGAAAAGTAGTTATGAATGTCCTCGTATTAAATGCCTCACATAATATCCATAGTAGAGTTGTCAGGTGTCCCGCGTAAATAGGGGCTCGAAATGCTCTGGACGCCACAAATTTGTCACTGTTTATTTAACCATCTTTAATCGCAGATAATTCTGCCATTAGATAAGGCGAGGAAAATTATTTTAAAATACTGGTGTCCAGAGCATTTTGAGCCCCAATTTACAGGGGATACCTTGCAACACTAACCTATGATTATAATTGGAAGGTCTTGAAAATACACTTATAATTAAACTAATTACTATTATTAATTGATAAAATCTCAATTTTTAAATTAACTTCATATCACAAAGTTAATATCAAATATTCAGTCTTACCTTTGAATTCATTAGGCGGGTCTTTTCATTAGACAATATCACTGTATAGAGGTCAAAGCCTCAAAAACAATAACAATTGCAAAGGACATGATGAAGTATAACAACGTAAATGAAATAAAGTAACTTATCTTTCCCCTTTTCCATAGAAAAACTTGGCTAAGGTACAATAGTCACTGCAATTTTCGAGCTAATGATTTCACATATCATTTTTATTTTAACAGTTCAATAAGAGACATGGTAAGGCTGGTTAGTATGGCCCAGATACCAGATTGGAACAAAGAAACACATAAAAGTTTCCTTCTAAGCTATTTTCTTTCCATGGCTCACTTGAAAATCTTACACTCCCTTATATCCGTCTCTCTGTTTAAGCATAGATGCCAACATCTCTTAATTATTCCGGAGTCTGATCCAAAATTTGCATGTTCAAACCGAAAATATATATATAAGAAAATGTGTGTTCTTTCTATGAGGTGCATATTTTCTGTTTCATTTTGAAATTTTTGGTTAAATAAAATTTCCGTTTGAAAACGTGTTCATCTTGGATCAGGCTCCGGAATAATTAAGATATGTTGGCATCTATGGTTTAAGCTTCGTATACAAAACAAGGACCGTACATCTGTAATCACACAATCCTAGCCCTTCCCTTCTTTGTTAACTTCTTCAATACCTCAGAACATTACTTTGCGTTTTCTTGGATGGAGATTTTCTTGAATGTTTAAATTCTATCTGGTAAAAATGTTAAAACACTACATTTTAACCCCTTGAGGGGCAAGTAATTGTGTTCCGGTAATGTTGAACTCACACTGGAATTTCTGAAAAAATTCTATTTCAGAATAAATAAAAGCAATTTTACGACATTTTTCCGCCAAAGTTAGAAAAGTAAAATTTAATAAAATTTTTCTGGTGCAAATCTTCATTAATCGTAGGTGGGATAAAATATGCCCCACCGCCTCTCAAGGGGTTAACTTATACTTGTAATGTAGAAATATTGCTGTTGGGAGAGGAAAATGTTCGAATGGTTCAGCATGCGGATTTGAAGAAAGACACAGATAAAGGTTTTCTTCTATGCAACTTTCTTTCCACGGTGCAGTTGTAAATCTTACAAAGGTTGATATTTGAAACGTCCTCATCTGTCCCTTCCCTATTGTTAGAGGGCTACTTTTTTTTAATTCGGTTTTCTTGATTGGCGCCACTTTTTTTCAAATGGTAAAATTCGCCTTATGTAATGACATATTAATTAAGGCGAAAACAAGATAATTTTTATCCTTTAAAATAGCCGTGCCAATCAAGAAATCTGAATTTCTAAAAAGCAGCCCACTGGCAACACTGTCCCCCTTCTGTTTCGATGTCTGTTTTGCCATCATGTGCAAAAAATTACCGTAGCGACTGTAATCACCCAATTCCACCCTTCTTTTCTTTCTTTGATTCTTATAAAACCTCAGGATGTTACTTCACATTATCTTTGGTGTGGGATGTTGAATGTTGAAATTTTGTGGTGTAAAACTAATAAATTACTGCATTTTGACAAACAATTGTAATGAAGTAATATTATCAGTAAGAGAGAACACTCACTGGGCGAGTGTTAGATAAGAAAGAGATTTATTTCCTATTTTCTCTCAACATTTTGCCAAAAAACACTTTGAAATGAACATCTTGCTCGTATTAGACGTGATTCTGCTTTTGTAAATTCTAAAATGTGAGAGAAACTGAAGATACTTTAAATAATAAACCATTTAGCACAGATATTTCTCGTTGTAACAGTGTTCCTATTAAACGAGTGCAACTAAATTATATTGAAATTTGAAAACGGTCTATTATCTATAATTTTTTAGATTATACCAATATATTTCTACCATCAATGTGCTTATACAATGGTTCGTTTTTTAAGATGTGTTATATAAGAAAGAGATTTATTTTCTATTTTTACTCTTTGTTTTGCCAAAAACCACTTTGAAATGAACATCTTGCTCATATTAGACGTGATTCTGCTTTTGTAAATCCTAAAATGGGAGAAAAACTGAACATTCTTTAAATAATGAACCATTTAGCATAGATATTTCTCGTTTTTACTGTGTTCGTATTAAACCTCTCGCTGCGCAACCCGAGATTTTCTCGGGAATGCATTCTTTCCGTCTAATTAACGCTCCTTGATTATTCCCACCAGTTATTTTTTTTGTTGTAAATTTTGCCTTATTTAATCGGAACATTTTCCCGATTAAATTATATAAAAATTTTTGCTTTGAAAAACCGGTGACGAAAGAATAAAAATTCTTAAAAGACGCTCGTCGCGAAGCTATTTTGATAAAACAATTGCACAGCGAGAGGGTTAAAAAGAGTTCGACTAAATTATATTGAATTTGTTACACTGAAAACCGTCCATTATCTACAATTTTTTAGATTATACCAATATATTTCAACCATCAATGTGCTTATACAACAGTTCGTTTATAAAGATGGGTAACTTTTATAACTGTACATTTAACAATGAGTTAAGAAAATGTGCTAAAAAGTTTCGCGTTGTCCAGCAGGGAATTTGAGAATCGCCTTAACCCATTAACCACCGAAACTACAGTGCGTCTCATAAATATAAAGACACAGAGGTTTTTGAAATTACATTTTATTAATTCAGTTAAACGAAATTAAATTTTATACCTCATATTAAGAATACTGAAGTGAATCTCTTATAGGGGTTTTAATTTAAATAAAATATTTTCGTCTCGAATAATGATAATTGAAAAAAATTACGCTGTCTCATAAATATAAAGACAAACTTGATACTGCTTCATATGCAATTTTTTTTCGAATGCCCGCGTACAGAATTAATGCGCACGCGCAGAAATACACTTTAACTTAACCAAACGAGCAAAGATGTTTGACTTGTTTCAATTGCAAAGATGCCGTGGAACATTGAAATTTCTAAAGATGAAATTTGTAAAATACGTGAATTTAAAGCTAATGGCCTAACATTTTGTCAAATATGTAAAAAAACCGGGAGAATCAATGCTGCACTTTATAAAATTTTATCAAAAACTTACAATTTATGTTCGCGAAAACGATCTGGCAGACCGAGAAAAACTAGTGAAAGACTCGATCGCAAGATCTTACGACTTGTTTCGTCGCAAAAATGTTACTCCGATAAGTTTCTCAAGGAGTTTATGGTATGGTCCCAAAGGATACAGTACATCGTCACATAAAAGAAAGAAAAAAACATTGTATGCCGACATACGTGCAGATTTTCTTTACTGATAAAAGAACACAACGAACGGAGGTTAATCTGGGCTAAAGATCATATGCACTGGAAGGACGAATGGATGCAAGACATTTTCTCAGATGAAAAGAGATTTAACTTGGATGGCCCAGATGGTTGGAATTCCTATTCGCACGATTTAAAACGTTAATCTCGAACCCTCTTCAGTAGGCAGAAAGGGGGGGGGGTTCTGTTATGGTGTGGGGTGCTTTCTCTTTTAATGGAACTACGGATATTGCTTTTCTAGAAGGTAAACAGACATCTAAAGAGTATATCGAACTGCTTGATAGTCAGTTGTTGCCAATTGCTGAAACTCTTGGTGGTCGGAATTATTTGTACCATCAGGATAATGCATCGATTCACACATCAAGACTCACAAAAAAATGGTTTGTCGATAGCAATGTTCATGTCACGGTGTGGCCCGCACGTAATCCTGATTTAAATCCAGTTAAGAATCTTTGTGGCACTCTCGTTCGCAATGTATATATATGCATCTGGAAGGCAATTTTCAAACGTCCTTGAGTTGAAAAAAGAAATTGAAAGAAGTTGGTTTGATATAAAGCCAAAATACAACTTAATAAAAAGCATTCCAGCTTGAATATTTTCTGTAATTAATAAGAATGGATTATTTATTGGACGGTAATTCAAAAGTATGTAAAATGTCTTTATGTTTATGAGACAGCAAATTTGTTTACATTTATCAATTTTCGAGTTGAAATTATTTAATTCTAATTTAATTTACTGTAAAATGTTTTCTTGGCACATACTTTTCGTTATATGCATAAATATAATTTTGAATACTGAATCATTAAAATATTATTTCGAAAATATCAGTATCTTTATATTTATGAGACGCACTGTATTAGGTAGGGAATTTTAACTTTTTTGCTGAAAAACGTTTGCCACCACAAATTTTGAAAGATAATTTCCGCTTTATTTAATTGTCAAATATTCTACTATTAAATAAAGCAAATTTTGTAATTCAAAAATAGTGGTAGCTTGATAGTTAATTTGAGCATGCGCGTTTATTTTTACTGTTGTGTCAACGCAACATCAGCGAGTAATGGGGTAATAAAGATTTCGTTTGAAAAAATAATTTTATGGGGGTGAAATGTATTGATGTTACCAGTTTAATTTAGCACCTTTGACGTAATTTCTTTTCAAAATTTCGAACATTGAGACAACACCATTTTGTTTCTTAAAAGAATAGGTCGTTTTGGAAATTCACGTATTTTTAGAGTGTTTATATTTTTCAAGCTTCTGCCTTTATTTCGAATATCTTTAAATATTTTAGATGACATGATTTTCACATACGTTAATCTCATTTAATCATTAAAATAATTAAAAAAAAGGACATGTAAGACTAACCTGTCTGAAGCATGCATAAACTGAAAAAGTATTGAATTAATAAAGGTGAACATACAATAAATTTATATTTTATACAGATTTTATGAGTTGTTTTAGTGGCAACAAAATAGGGAAAATTCTGAAGATGATTTCAATTATTATTTTTTAATTAACTCGAAAAATAATGTAGCAGTTTTCAAGGATCATTCATTTATATATGAAAAATCACATATATAAATATAAGTACTATAATGAGATCGGTATCATAATTTGTACTGCCATCAAATCGGTAACTTTTACTAGAATTCGATAAATATATTTTTAATTTGCTATACACAATTAATTTATCATGTTATTTATTTATCAAATGATTCTTAACTGATTTGTGATGGTATTTACTTTAAGAACTATTCTTTGTATGCATCTCTATATCATCATATTTAAAGCAAAACTAAAGAACATTTTTATTTTTAATGTGAAAAGTTGTTATTTTGCTTCACCAGAAAATTTATAAAATTTTATTAAATTTATATTTTTATGCTAGTTCAATTGTATAATCCGAATCTTTGCTTGTGTAATCAAGAAACGAGCTGTTATTATTTGCTGCTCGTAATGTTAATTTAACCCTTTATCTACTGACGGTACTTATAAGTACCACTCACTTTAAACTTTTATACCATAGTGAATATTACTAATATTATAATGGTACTTTACAAAAATCGCTCTTTTAACTCCACTTTATCCGAATACATGGCAGCGGTAGTTCTAGGTTTGTTATTTTAGAGAGGAATGAGGCTATCTTTGAAGCAGTCGATGTGTTTTGAGCCGACTTTTTGTACAGATTGCCACGCTCGTCTTTTCATTGCTGCAAACACAGTAAAGGATATAAGATAAGTGTTGAATTTTTTTATGTGTTCATTATGGTCTTAGAATACAGTTTGACTAGCTATTTTAGGTGAACGGTGTATGTATTGGATTTAACAGTTGAATTACTCGGTGGTACTTATAAGTACCGTCAGTACAATGGGTGCTAAAGAAAAACTTCTTGTTTACTTTTCGTCTGTGTAGTTATCCATCGTTTTCATCGGATTTAAAATGCAATTAGTAAAATGTAGTGCAGTAGTGATTTCCCTGGTATTTCTTTTCTGTTTCATTGTTATTTTTTATAGGAAATTGAAAAAGTTGTGGCACCGGCTGGTTTTTGCTATGCTAAAAATGGCATATGTAAACTCATATATTGCATATGTGGAGATGCGAGAGAGCATGTTGTCCCTGGAATATTGACGTCGCAAAACTAAAGGACTGCTAATAAGATCGAAACATTAAAAAAAAAAAAAAAATAGTTTTTTTAAACCCTTTCAGGAGCAAAGCCTTTCAGTTCTAAAGTGTTGAAATAAATGATTGGCACCGGAATTTGACAACCAATTTATTTGTAAATATGAAAAAGGCCTATATTTTATATACTTATTAAATCGAACATATTTTCTGGTGCCAGTTGAAATAACTTGTGGGTTTTCTGTTATGATAGTTTAGCCATAGTGTACTGACGGTACTTTAAAGTACCACTTTAGTTAATTACCTCTAAATAATTAAATTTCTCACGGGTGAATATTTTTTTTTATGTTAATCCTTTAATTTTCATTGTAGTAACTGAAAAAAAATATTACTTGAAAAAAATTGAAGTAGATCATAATGCTGTAGATAAAGGGTTAAAAAGCAGCGATATTCGCTGGAAACGGAATGCACAAATGTCCGTATAATTATCACACGATATTTTAATTGATTTTTCACGTTCAGTACTGCAAATTACATCAAAATCACAGGATTGACAGCATGCCATAGCCATGTTATCATTACTGTAATAGTTTCACATTTTCACTCATATTATATCATGCCATATAAATTAAAGCACCATTTTTACATTTTCGAATGAACTACATGTGAAAAAGCATGTATGAAATTTACATTTTGCACTTCATTAATACACAATAACGGACACACTTAATTTCAAAATTTAGTGAATTAATAACACTTAAATAAAGTAATGTATGGCAGTAACTACTTTTCTATTTACATCTTTAAAGCGGTATTTGAGTAATTTTTTCTGTAATTTTAATTTGAAAAATTAAAATTACTGTTAACTCATTGCCGACGGGCAATTTTTATCAAATCAAAATTTCAAAACAGTAGAAGCGCCTCCCTGTTCTAAAAGTCTTTTGTAAATTGGTGTTCTAGATAGGTTTCCTAAGTTTATGCATCGGTAAATATCTTTCAATGTACGACTTTAATATAAAATGTCTTGCAATCTAAAAAGATAAGGACAACATGATATAAATGCATTTTTTGTAAGGTAGAAGCCACGCTCTTGATCAATGATGTTTCTTGAATGAAAACGAGAATGCTTGTTTCCCGTCTTGAATGTGTTAAATTTTCATTACAGGGTTGCCAGTCAGGCCTCCATTTTTCTACCGAAATTTCAGATCGGAACTTTTTGAATAGGAATTTTTACTTTAACTCCTTGAGCAGGGGTCGCATTCTATAGGGAAACTTTTATTGTTACTACCACTATTTTGAAAATAATATCTTCATCGCACCTTTCTTTAGAATATGTCAAATAAAATTATCATGAAGGTAACTCATTAACCCCTTGGGGACGAGCGACACGTATACGTGCCGCATGAAGCGCTCAGAATCCTTGTTTTTCCTCACCAGTAAAATTTGACTGTAAAATTTTCCTTTATTAATCAGCGCATTTTCTCGATTCAAGAAGAAACAAATTTCTGTTTTTAAAAACGGTGACAAAAGATTAAAAATTTCGTAAAAGGTTCCCGTCCCGAAGGGGTTAAGGGTTCTGGTAGGAACAATAAAATGTTCCCTATATAATGCGACCCCTGCTTGAGGGGCGATGGTATATATATATATATATATATATCCCACCAGAAACTTTTCATTAAGTTTTACTTTTATAACGCTGAAAGATTGCATTTTCTTATTTTGCAATAACTTTTTCCAATTTTCTCGGTTCAGCATTACTGAAACACAATTGCTTCCTCCCCAAAGAGTTGAGTAATGAGAAAAAGTCTTACATTAAATAAATCTGAAAACACTTTTTGCATTTTCTGGTGTGAATCCTAGTTTTTTTAATTAACCCTTAAATGCCGGGTGTTGCATTTTGGCAACATGCCCAATTTAGGCTTATATATACTATTAGAATAATATTGAAGTTATAATTCCTAATGTTGCCAATAAAATACATTCTGAAAATATTATTAAATCGATTTTCAACACTTAGACGGCAACACTTGTGCTGTTTAAGAATAAAGATAGATTTATTTTTTCAATTGTTAATACAAGTTATTTTTGTTTTGTTTGGAAGCTTGCGAAATACTCTATTTTGTTCTAGAGTGAGCGAGTAAAACTTATTTCTTATCATAGTTCTCAAAATTCTTGTGTGTTTAATATTATAGAATTTTATCAAGGAAAATTATTTTTTCAATTAAACACCTGTATTAGCCGATTAGTAACAAACAGTTTTTTAGCCGTAAACCATACTTAAAACAAAATATGATTTTTTAAAGTATTTTTCCCATTATTTATTTAAAAAAAGAAAGCCGAAAAACATTTTTTAAATGATTTTTGAAAACTCAGGCATTTAAGGGTTAAAGGGAAGGCCAAACTGGCAACCTGCAATGTTACATCATTCAAAACCACACAAAAATGATTTTCTTTGTTCTCCCACGAGTTAGAATTTCTTGTGATTTATATTGGGAAATGGTGCGAAGACATATGAAAGGGATATGGAAAATGTGATCAAGGCAGAAATATATTACATAAACATTAAAAAAAAAAAAAAATTTAACAAATTACAACGATAATTTGGAAAATGATTTTTTCAAAGAATAAAATTTAAGACATAAAAAATCGCACGGAGTTGATCATACATTACGTACGCCATGAATTAAACATTAACCCTAGAACTACCGGAAATTTTACTCAAGTTTTATAAAAACATTCTACACCAGAATTTTTACTTAAAACTATTTAATTTGTTTATTTAACTTATTATTGTCTGATTTATACATTTAGTTTGTTTTGAAGAAATTTCTGGTTTGAATAAATATTTTGAATGTACATGTCGGGTCCATTGGACCCTTCTGGTAGACAGAGGGTTAATAGTGTTATTACACGTAAAAATTGCAAGATTTCTTGAAACTTACGTATTATCCACCTGAAACTTACGTATTATCCAATCATTTCATTGGCTGTTCGGGAAAAGGCTTTTCCATCGTCAGATTTCCCCAATTTTAAATGAAATTTATTTCTTAAACTTCTAAACATCCCACAATATTAATTTTTATATCGTCGTATAGAGAAAAAAATGTACTTTTAAATACAATTTGTTTGAAAGCTGTATCTCAATTTTTTTTCTGAGTTATTAAATTTTTTTTGTAGTTTGTCATAGTGGCAACACTCTGTTGTCCATCTCTGTTGAAAGTAAAGGGAAATACATATTACTGTATAGACCAATCAGAAAACGAATAAAATGATGATTAAATCAATAAAAACATTCAGATATGCTTTTGATTTCCTACCCTGACGAGGACAATAACCATTTTTCTAAATGGTTAATAATTAAATTCACAGGGGCACTTAAAAATTCAAAGAGAAATATAAAAATACAATAAACATCCTCGCATGTTAAATTCGGCATGCTGGATAATCCAGTTAGAATTTAATAAATACAACTTAATGGAGAATAAATAAAAGAGCGGGTTGAAAGCAGATTTGGATGAGTCGGCAGAGAAAATTTTGACAGATGAGGTCATCATTCAGAGTGTTATTAACTCAATAGCCCCCAGTGACGTTTGCTCAGATGATGATGACGTTGACTCTGATGAAGATGATGCGGACAAGTCAAATAACATCAGTTGGAATCAGACAGCTGATGCCTTTAATATATTTATCAAGTTTTCTGAGGGCAGTCGTTCATTTCAACGATACGGAAGTTATGAAACTCCACATAATACGAAATGACTTCCTAAAAAAAGAAGTGAGAAGACCAGTACAAAGAGAATATTCGAGACTTGTTTAACCCTTTGAAGGGCAAAGTACTTATGTTTCTAAAATGGTAAAATGACAGATTGACACCAGGCTTTACAAGAAAATTTATATGAAAGTAACTAAAGGCGTTTCCTCGAGTATATAGTGTAAATCAAAATTTAGTTTTAAAATGCTGGTGTCAATGCGACATTTGGGAATTAAAATTGAGTGATATATATAATATACTGGTGCCCTTCAAGGGGTTAAGATGGCTTCAACGAGTAAGCCTACCGTATAGACCTACAGTGCACGTTGTAATTCACATTATTGAGTATTTTTTTTCTACTCGAGCTGTTTAGAGAATTAAAAAACATGCTTTACTGTCATTTTTTGTTTATTTCTGATTTCTACACGTTTTTCCCGACATTCATTCTGAGATTCGGAAAATTTCGTAATGCGGCATGCTTCAAGTCACGAACGGTGCCGATTAGAGGATGTTTAGTGTAATGTTTTAATATTATAATACACAGAATGATTCATGGCCTAAATTTACAAACGGAGTTGCCAATTTTTTTTTATTCAAAATTTTTACGAGAATTTCCTAATAGTAATCTTTTCTTTATTTAACGACAACCATTCCAAGATTAAATAAAGCAAATCATTACATTAAAGTTCGAAATTTCTGGTAGATATTGTAACTAAAAATGCGCTAATTAAGTATAAAAAGGGTCTTATCTGCATCTGTCTAGAACAGCTACTATAATAAATTGGTCAAATATCAAGATTATTGTATTTTTACAAAAGAATACACAGAAATTGCTTTTCTATTAAATTAATTTTTTTTAACCGTTTAGAAAAATGGTTATTGTTCTCGTCAGGATGGGAAATCAAAAGCATATCTGAAGGTTTTCATTGGTTTAATCTGCAATTTATTCGTTTTCTGATTGGTGTATACAGTAATCTGTATTTCCTTTTAATTTCAACAACGATGGATATTTTCCGTTGCCACTATGACAAAAAAGTAATAAAAACTGCAAAAAAAAAAAATAATAATAACTCAGAAACAAATTGAGATACAGCTTTCAAACAAATTGCATTTAAAAGTAGATTTTTTTCTCTATTCGACGGTGTAAAAAGTAATATTGTCGGATGTTTAGAAGTTTAACAATGACACTTCATTCAAAATTGGCCGTCAGATTTCTTGGAAATCTGACGATGGAAAAGCCTTTTCCCGAACAGCCAATGAAATGCTTGGATATTTACGTAAGTTTCAGGTGGATAATACTTAAGTTTCATGAAATCTGACGGGTCGCAGGCTATATTTTTGGCTTGCAATTTTTACGTGTAATAACACTATTAATGTTTAATTCATGGCGTACGTAATGTAGGATCAACTCCGTGCGATTTTTTATGTCTGAAATTTTAGTCTTCAAAAAAATCGTTTTCCAAATGGTCGTTGTAATTTGATAAATTGCTTTTTTTATTATTTTTTTTTATTATTTTTTTTTTTTATTTCCTGATATCTATCTGGATATTTGAAGATCCGGCAGACTGGAGTTTAGATAAATGAGTTTTTTACTATACATCTGATGTATTCTTTATTAAATATTTTGTATATTATGAATTCAGAATTTTTCATGTTTATTTATTACACTGAACTCCAAGGTTGCGTGTCATTGTCACCATTGAAAGTTTCTGTTGTCTCCACCGGGAGAATACATAGTTTAGTAAAAAATACTACAATGTTTTGTGCCAAGTGATATTGTGCCAAAAGTTGACAATGCTTCTTATAACAATACTGTCGTTCCTTTTAGTGTGTTTCTTTAGTTTGTGAAAAGGTAACCTGTATACAAATCGTGTGGTAAGTACTCTGAGTACGACTTATGGTGCAAGACGTAAACTTTATGACGCAAGGAAACTGCGTAAAATTTTTAGAAAAATGGATGAGGTATTGTAAATATTTATTACTTATTTGAAAATGTTTAATACTGATTACAAACAAAATTTCGTGTTTAAATTTATCGGTAATGTCATTTATCTTACATTGATTTTTTTTTTATGTTGTTACTTATCAAAAACGACCCTTTAACCTTAAACCCCTTCGGGACGAGCGTCTTTTACAGAATTTTTAATCTTTTTCACCGGTTTTTCATAACAGAAATTTTGGCCTAATTGAATCGATAAAATGCTCGGATTAAATAAGGCAGAATTTACAATAAAAATTTATTGGAGAGAATAATGAAGGATTCTGAGCACCTTATGCGGCGCGTATACCGATTGCTTGTCCCCAAAACGAGGAAAAGGGTCCATAAGCTGCGTTTTTGGACCATGAAATATCACTAAAATTTGATTGTTATACTGACTTAATTATTTCACTTTTTAATATTAGAATGTACATATTGTACGATTTTAACAATAGATTTTGTATTTTGTTCGGATTTATATTACTTACACAAGTTCAAAGCTCGTACAATTCGTAGTTTTTATGAAAAATACGCAATTTCTGCTATTTTTACTATCAATTTATTCTCTTTTTTTATGTTTTAATGTGAGCGCTGCTTTGCAACACTTTTATTTTAACATACTTTGTACATTTTGATGTGTTTTATAATATATGTAAAAAAGAGAGTATTGCACGATTGCGCTCATATAAATAATTGAGGTAAAAATAACAGAAATTGCGTATTTTTCGTAAAAACTACGAATTGTACGAACTTTTTGAGTTTGTGTAAGTCATATAAATCTAAACTAAATACAAAAACTATTATTAAAATCGTGCAATATATACCTTCTAATATTAAAAAAAAAAGAAATAACTAAGTCAGTATAACATAATCGAATTTTAGTCTATTTCATGGGCCAAAAACGCGGCTTATCGACCCTGATCCTTTGCATAATACACTGGAAATATTGTATCAGCTTATCAATATTAGATACTTAAATCAGCATACTTTTATGTTATCTTGTTTTTGCACATCTGCTTTTTTATTCTTATTTGTAGGTGCGTTCGTAATTATGTAAATACATAGCACCTACAGCCGCAAGTACAGTCCGTCTGTCCGCATATATCAGTGCAAAAGCTACCCAACAAAATGGTTTTAAATGTAATATAAACTAGCAAAAGCCATGCTTTATTTGGATTCGCGAAGCATTATTTAACAAGATCAATATTTGAAATTAACAATATTCTTTATATTATTTTTGCATCTTTATTACGCAAAAACGTTATTTTATGTTTTGACGCATTTTAATTTTAGAAATGTAAATTCAGCCAAATAACTAAGAATATCCTCTGAATTTTTTATTTATGATATAACGAATTTAACAATTAATTTTATTTGTTTACAATTCTTTTGTTGCCCCTTTACAAAAAAAAATCATAATATAATTCTTTTAAAACGCGTAAGTATCGTCTGCGTAAATGATTTAACATAATAAGGATAAATTGTGTACTGGAATTCTTAACACTGAAAAATACTTTTAAAATTAAATGTAAATAATTGAACAATTTTCAACAATTGAAGAATTTTCAACAATTGAACATTTTTTGAATTTTCACAAATTTTAATTCATTAAAAATGTGCTATAGTTTTTATAAAAAAGGTATTTTAAAAACTTCATAAAAGAAATCGTGAAACTATTTAATTAAACATGATTCTATCTATAAGGACTAACTCCATGATTTATTTTTTATTTTGAGAATGCATATGTCTCATTTTTTATTTGCAAAAATGCGTCCGTAATGGAAAAATATGTAAAATAAATTAATTAAAATAATAAATTTTTTTAAGGTTATCCTGAAAAAAAAAAATAATATTGTGCAAATCTACAGATCATAATTTATTTTTATGTTTAATTTCAAGTCAAAATACTGAATAGTTTTTTGTAAAGTGTACGAAAAAATGTAATTTGTGCAGAGTAGTAGAAGATTCGCTTCGCTTATTCTAATGAGGACGTGAATTTCAAAACTCGCCTTATCCAAAAAAAAAAAAAAAAAATCGTTTTTTTTTTTAACAATTTATTCTATTGTAAACCTGCACCGAAAAGACTCAGAAAACTTCAAAAAGACAAGTTTTATCTTATTTTATGGCATTGTAAAATCTTGGTTTACAATGAATGCAGTTAGACGGACGCCGTTTCCCAAAATCTGATTTTCTGGATAAGGCGAATTTTGTAAATCATGTCTTCATATAAGGGTTGCAGAATTTTGCCGAGTCACTTCAAATTTTATGAAAGTAGAATCGAAACTTTAAAATATATTAATAAAAGATTTCTTGATTCTATTAAATCCTATCCTACGTTATTAATTCAATTATATCCCATGATTGGTCATGATGCTTGGTTGTCAAGGTGATGATGTCCTATTTAAGATGAAGTCCTTTTATTTACGTATTACTGAATTTAATATATAGAAAAGTAATAAATTTTGTATTCATGCATGTAAGCGTCAGAGCGCAACAGCTATTGCATCAAGGCATGGATATTTATAAAACTAGTTATAGTACGAACGAACCTCATTTGCCACGTTTGACGTACAATTTTCGACTTTTGGACTTTTGTATCCCCGCATAGCTACCAACTTTTATGATTTTTTTGTTACCACTAAAATATAATATTAAATTTTTTCCTATAAAACTGCAAATTTAATTTATTTTTTTTTACTAAATAAAAGAAAAATCATTATTAAATTTTAATCATAAGAAAAGTGCGTTAAAAGTTAGAAGACATATATAAGTTAGAAGTTCCATTAAATTGCATAAAAAAACAGACATATGACAACGTTTAAGCCATTGTTGAATAAACACATATATAAATAGTGTAAATAAACCCTTTAGCCTATTCTAAGTCAACTGCATTGAGCTGGTAATAAATAACAAGTTATTCGTAAGTGAAATCTAAAAGTAGTAGATTTAAATTTAAATTCCGTATAATTTTCAGTATTAAAATAATCCGAACAGTTCGAGATTAAATCGTTCTGAGAATTTAATTTGCTTAATTTAATTGCCTGAAACCATAAGGAATATTAGAAAATTAATTTATTAAGTTTTAAAGTGAATTAAAAACTCGAAAATAGCACGTTTCATTTAATTAGCTTTTTGTTGAAATAGACATATATTCAAGATTTAATTTCGCTAAGAGATTATATTTAATTCTCCAAGTTTTTAATATTATTATGATATTAAAAAAAATTCGTTAAAAAGAATTAAATAGTTTAGATGTTTCAAGAATTTGATTTCTAGGGAGTTTTATTTTAAGAGAAAAAGAAACAATAAATAATATGGAAGAATTTTCAGATTTTATTATACAGGGTGCAATATGTTATCTATCGCCGACCTTTAATTTCTCAACCGTTGGTCGTAGACATATAGTTCCAATTACAAAAAGTTTTCAAATGAGGTAAATATTCATTTTGTGGCATTATTTAAAGTCAAAAATCAATTTTATAAAAATTACGAAAACTAACTTTTTATACGGTCCCCCAGTACCTATAGTTATATTTAGTAAAAGTTTACACATATCATAACAGATATAACACAAAAAGTTTGACATCTGTACTACAAAAATTGACACAGTTATCAAATTTCAAAGTTTGAGATTTTTGCACATGATTTTGTCATTGGGGATCAGTTAAAAGACGAATTAAAGTAATTCGAGATCAAAATCAGGGTGCAATCTCATTTTTACGGCGAAACCACTTTTAGCCGGTATCGTCGGTACTTTTGAATGTTGTTCGACCCATAAAAGTGAGCTCAAATTTTTAGATAAAATAACCCTATTTGGTGATTTCCCGATTTGGTGATACCGGCTAAAGATGGTTTCGGAGTAAAAAGAACATTGCACCCTGATTTTGATCTCGAACTACTTTAATTCATTTTTTAATTGATCCCTTAATGAAAGACAAAATCATGTGCAAAAATCTCAATCTTTGAAATTTAATAACTGTGTCAATTTTTGTAGTACAGATGTCAAACTTTTTGTGTTATATCTGTTATCATATGAGTAAACTTTTACTAAATATAAATATAGGGACTGGGGGACCGTTTTAAAAGTTAGTTTTCGTAATTTTTATGAAATTGATTTTTTACTTTAAATAATGTCACATGAATATTTACCTCATTTGAAACGTTTTTGTAATTGGAACTATAGTTCTACGACCAACTGTTGAGAAATTAAAGGTCGGCGATAGATAACATATTGCACCCTGTATATCATGAGGCAAAAAAAAAAAAAAATTACAACATACTTTAGTAAAACGAATAAACTATTTTTTAACGAAACATAAAAAATTTAAGTATTTCTTATTTGATTATTTTCATATGCAGAGTGTCCATAACTAAGCGACCCTATTTTAAAGTTGACTACAGGCAAAACTATTGTTCAGAGTGTTGTGAAATTTTGTGGAGGACATAATAAATCTTGGCTAAAGATGGTTTCGCAGTAAAAAGAACATTGCACCCTGATTTTGGTATCGAACTACTTTAATTCATTTTTTAATTGATCCCTTAATGAAAGACAAAATCATGTGCAAAAATCTTAATCTTTGACATTTAATAACTGGGTCAATTTTTGTAGTACAGATGTCAAACTTTTTGTGTTATATCTGTTATGATATGAGTAAACTTTTACTAAATATAACTATAGGGACTGGGGGACCGTTTTAAAAGTTAGTTTTCGTAATTTTTATAAAATTGATTTTTTACTTTAAATAATGTCACAACATGAATATTTACCTTATTTGAAACGTTTTTGTAATTGGAACTACATGTCTACGACCAACGGTTGAGAAATTAAAGGTCGGCGATAGATAACATATTGCACCCTGTATATCATGAGGCAATTAAAAAAAAAATTACCACATACTTTAGTAAAACGAATAAACTAATTTTTAACGAAACATAAAAACTTTAAGTATTTCTTATTTGATTATTTTCATATGCAGGGTGTCCATAACTAAGCGACCCTATTTTAAAGTTGACTACAGGCAAAACTATTGTTCAGAGTGTTGTGAAATTTTGTGGAGGACATAATAAATCTTTAAGAATTTGTGTGAAACAAAAAATTAGTTCACAATTTTGCCACCAGAGGTGTTTTTTAACGGATTACACATTTAATATATATTTATGAGCGTTTACACATTTTATTACAACCAAATATATTCCACCTGACGGTCATCATTTTCAGATATCATCTAGATCTAGAATCATAAAATATTATTTTCCACACTTGATGGCAGTGTATTCTGTCAAATTCTAAGAACATTTCGTGAAATGCTGTTTTTAAGACCAGGTAAAGTTAATAAATAAATTTTCTAACTATCGTAAATATGTGTTAAATGTCTAATTCATTAAAAAACGCCTTCTCCTGGCGAAAATTTGAAGCATTTTTTTTCTTCTCTTAAACAAATTCCCATATCTTTATTATGTCTTGCACAAAATTTCATAACTTTTTGAACAATATTTTCGCCTTTAGACATCTTTAAAGTAGGGTCGTTTAATTATGGATACCCTGTATACGAAGATATTACTAATCCGACAGAAACAAATTTTCACTATTTTAAAATATACGAGGGCAAGTCAGCAAGCAGGTCACAAAAGCCAATAAAAAAAAAGGAGAAACCAAGATACACACTTAAAAGGTATATTTATTTCTCTATATAATCTACATTTACATCGATACATTTGTCCAATCTCTTTATGAGTTTTCTAATATCTGCTGCATAAAAGTCTTTGGACTCCGCTCTCAGCCATCTGTGTACCTCACATTCAACGTCTGCATCCGTCGGCTGTAGGCTAAACGATGTGAACACCCTGTTGCAGTTGCTAATGCTGTCTATTGTTCTTCTCCTGTCAGCTCTAACCATTTCCTCAACCTTCCGCACTGTATTTTCTGTCGCAATCTCAACAGGACGACCACTTTTTTCTTCGTCAACAACTTTTGAACGCTCCTGCTTATCTTGTACAACTGTTGTCTCATAAATTCGAAATTGACATCTTTACTATTTTTTCACCTCTCATATCGGTTTGTGACCTACTTACTGATTTTCCCTCGTATTTACTCTTATAATATGTATCTTAGCGTATAATAAATGTCTACGAGTTTCTGCGTGCTAGAGTGTTAGCAGAATAATTAAATACCGAAGAGAAAACGGGAGTATCAAATGCGAACCTGGAAGCGATGTTTTAAAATTTTGATCCTGAATGTTTTTATATTTAACATCTTGTATGTTTTTTTTTTTTTTATTGAATTATCTATAAAAAAGCTCAGATTTGTGGAAAACAGAAATTATTGCCTTGTTAGAAAGAACGACAAATTTCCATTATAGATAATGATTATTTTAAATCATTAAAACTGTTTTGTTTTTAACACTTTTCAATATAGTTGAAAAGTGCTTATGATTTCGGTTTGTCTGTCTGCCATTTGTGCGTGCTCTAACTCCCGTAAGTATAGTCCGATTACCCTGCAATTTATAGATGTTATTGGGTATCGCTATGACCTGTTCGGAACTGAAAATGAAGTGTGAAATGAAGTGTGCCTTACATTACTGTCTATGGAGAAAAATGATTTGCGGTGTATTTTAATAATAAACTATTTTAAACATACTGAAATTTATATATATCACTGAGGTGCACTACACGGTGCTTACTGTAGAATTTGGTGTGCATCGAATTTTTTAAACATTTACAGGGACACACTAAAGAATTTGGATACAGAAGAAATTGAACAATAGTTGATCTATCGAAGCACATGATCAATAAGTGCATTTTCAGTTTTGGTAAGCGTTTTTAAATTGAACTATTTTTATTAAGTATTACCTTAGTGTGTTTTAATTATGTATATCATATACAGGGCTGAAAAAAAATTCTCAAATATATTTTCCTTTATTCATGGAAGTTGTTGAACGGTAATTTTCAATTCCGCTATTTGTTTAACTGAACTAACTTTTAGCATACTATGTCGAAGGGGTGCGTTCACAAAGTTTCAAGACTGGTCTGAAAATACAAAATTTATTAAACATTTTTGTACAGTGAAATAAATTCTTCAAAATATGACCCTTGGGTCTCTACATACCTCTGCCAGCGTTTTTTTCCCATTATTCACAGGCTCCCTGGAAGCCTTCGCGCGCAAGGCTATTAAGGGATCTCGTAGAAGCTGCCTGGACAGCTGGAATCGTGTAGAATCGCTTCCCTTTCAGATGTTTTTAGATCCGTGGGAACAAGCAAAAGTCGCTGGGAGCGAGGTCAGGGCTGTAGGGAGATTTCCGCAGTACTGCCACGTTAAAATTAGCCAAAACTTTGGCGGCCGAGAGCGACGCGTCAGAGGGGTGGGGGGGGGGGGCATTGTCATGGTGAACAATTCAATCGTCTCCGATATCTGGGCGGTCGCGCCGGGTCAGGTCAGTTTTACGCTGGAGTGCTCCTCCATTTGAAGGATACTGTCCGGCGCGTCCGCCCAGACATCAGAGACGGTTGAATTGTTCGCCACGTCAATGCGTCCTCTCATATGTCGCTCGCAGCCGCCGAAGTTTTAGCTAAGTCACTGCCAAACTCGATTCCCCTTATACGGCCGTAACAAAAAGTCGAAATCCCTTTGTTTTCGGCGAATCAGAGTTTCGCTCCGGAGAATTGTAGGGGGCGCTTTTACCGACTGTGTCTAATGAAGAATTTCCCTTGCACGCTTGTGTTTTCTTAGGTATAACTCAGCTAAAATTACGATTTTTGATTTTTTTTTTTTTTTTTTAGTAAAAACCGGCTCATTGCTGTGTTCCATACTACACTTACGATTCACTAAAAAAATTCCAGAAATTTCCTTTCACGAATTTCCTTCAACTTTGGAGTACAGGCTGTTGAAAGAAAAAAAAAGATTTGTTGATCCTTTAAAATAATAAAACCTGAAATAAAAAAAAAAAATTATTATTAGTTTTTTTATTCTCCGTATTTCATGATCAGCGCCTGCAATATTGAAATTTACAGAAAATTGTTCACAATGTTCACATACCTGTATTTTTCTAGATTAAGAATCGCGTAAATATCCATGTTTTTTTCTTTTTAAAGAAAAGAAAAAAAATCGATGCGATTTGATTGCCGGATATTGGCGAAAAGACCTGCTTTTTTTGATATTATGAAACATATAAATATATTTATATTTTTATCGTATACTTTTATACGATGACTGTCCAGAATTAGAATATTTAAATTTATATGTGATTTTGTAATTTTTCTATATGCTTGTATAATTATGATTATCCCATATAAAGGTTAGATTTCTGGAAAATCGTTCGCACTATACTGATGTATATATATTTTCTAAAAAAATTAAGAATTATGTAAATATCCATGTTTTGAAAAAAAAAAAAAAATCGATATGATTTGATTGCCGGATATTGGCGAAAAGACTTGCTTATTTTTTATATTATGAAACATATAAATATATTTTCATTTTAATCGTACACTTTTATACCATGACTGTCCAGAATTAAAATATTTAATTTTATATGTAATTTTGTATTATTTGTACATGCTTGAATATTTCAGATCAATACCTATAATGGCCAAATATATTGAAAATTGTTTGCAATGTACTGACATATATATTTTCTTAATAATTAAGAATCATGTAAATATCCATATTTCTTTACCCGACTGCCAAGGAGGGTCATGTGTTTCACGCGTATTTGGGTATGTGGATTTCCTTATACCCTCGAAACATCCCAACGTCTGGATGGATTTTGATGAATGAGGTCTCTATCCATTCGACTTAACCGTCTTATGGTCATAGGCTAGGTTTTGTTTTCATAAATTCAAAATGACGGCCATAAAATAGAAAATGGCGGTAGACACGAAAAAAAAAATTATGCACCCTATTGAGTGAGATATCATTGGATAGGTGTTTCAAAATGAAGACGATGTTACCTAGACTATTTTACAGTCAGAAGCTCCGTTTAAATATTTCATAACCTGGATTTGTGTAGGTGGGATCTCTAGCTTTACTGCAACTGTAACCATAATAGACATCTATAGGCCTCATCAAAACAGTTTTTATAGATATGAACAAATAATTAAACACAACTTAAAAGTCACCAATACAAGTAAATAAAAAAAATTGCTAAGTAATATAAAAAATAGTTTAACTTTGATGAGAAATAATTAATTAGTTCGCTTTTTACGCAGTCGGGTTTTTTGATTTTTTAAATTTAATTAATAAAAGTAATTATTATAAAAAAACTCGATATGAGTTGATTGCCGTTTATTGGCAAAAAGGCTTGCTTATTTTATTGATATTAAGAAACATGGAAATATACTTTTAATTGTATGATATAGTTTTATACCATGAGTGTCCAGAGTTAGAATATTTAATTTTACGTGAAATTTTGTTATTTTTCTACATGCTTGAATATTACAGATCAACCCATATTATAGCCAAATTTATTGAAAATTGTTTGCAATGTACATATATGTATATTTTTTAATTAATTAAGAATCGTGCAAAAATAACAAATGTTCTGAAAAAAATATTTCATTATGAGTTGATTGCCGGATACTAGCGAACTTGCTTATTCTCTTAATATTTTGCAAATATTTTTTATTGTTTTTTTTTTTTTTTTTTTTTTTTTTTTTTTTGCACTATGACTGCCTAAAATTCAAATTCTTGTTTTTATAATTTCCCCTGTTTTTTTATTTTTTTTCTCTAAAAATGATAGAAATCTATAATTATTATTATTATTCTATTTCCCTGTACATTTCATTTTCAGTACCTCTAATGTTTACTATTATCCAAAGTTATCAGCAATCAACTTTATATACCTGTATTTTTCATCAAAAGTCTGGTGAAAAAATAATTGAATGATTTAAAAAGTTATCTTGATTTGAGGAGAATTTGGTTTTTGAAAAAGTTTTGGTTAATTTTCTTAATATTTTGAAATTAGTAAATATTATTTTTTAAATTTTTTGCTCTATATTTTACGGTCACAATTCCCAATGTTTCAAGCAATTAATATTGAAGTATAATTAAATGCAGAATTTTACTTATAATCTTTATTTTCCGTGTTATATTAGCGTGTTATTTAATATATTTTTAGTTGCTTATTCGTAAGGGGGCTGGTCACTCAGCTTCCGATTTCCCGTCACTAATGTAAAATCAATGGGCATTTGATGCATTCGTATATTTAAAATATCTCCTCGGGAAATTAATATTTTTAACTTCTTTTTTTGTGTGTGTGTGTACACTTCCTAAAAGATGTCTCTTTTTTTCTTAGTTCTCAAAATATTTCTAAAGTATGGACTTAATTTTATATGAAGTGTTAAAATCTTACTCACAGTTCGCCCTCTTTTAACACATAAAATATTAAATTCAGCCTAGATTTTAGAAATATTTTGAAAACTAAGAAAGAGACATCCTTTAAGAAGAGTACACAGAAAAACAGATGTTAAAAATATGAATTTCCCGAGACGATATTTTAAATATACGAATGCATCAAAAGTTCATAGACTTAACATTACGGAGGAGAATTCCGAAGCCAGCCCCCTTAACCGCTTGAGGGGCAAGCAAAAATGTCTCTAAATATTGAATTCTCACTGCAATAATCGAAAAAAATTATTTTTAATTAAGAAAAAGCAATTTTTCAACGATTTTCCTCCAAAGTTAACAATATAAAATTTAGCTAAATTTTTCTGGTGAGAATCTGTTTAAATTAGGTGGGATATATTTTATCCCACCGCTCCGTTAAAGTATTGTAATTTTTTATTTTATCTCCAAATCTTCCAGTTTTCCCTTTGTAGTATAAAAAACGCCGAGGCAAAATGTACGTATACTAGCTGCCCCGCCCGGCGTTGCCCGGGCCTATAATAATATTCTTAAATAAGCCTGAAATTCGTATCGCAGGTCGGTACAGAGGGGTGGGGGGGGTAGAGAGGGTGCAAATTACCAGGGCCCGGCTCTTGTTCAGTTGGAAAGATGTGTAAAGTAAGTGGTTAAGTTTTTTAATTTTTATTTGTCTCACACTCTAAACTCTTATTCAGAATTAATTGGTGAATTCGATTAAAATTTAATTATGATTTCAATATTTTAAATTTTTATTTAAAATCTGTGGAGGAAAAAGTAATAACAAATGCATCATAAACTGTAACACTGAAAGAGAAATTATAAAATTGCAAGCAAATACTACTGTATAGATTTTTAAAAATGATACTATCCAGCAAATTTATTTTCTTATAGAGTAAAGCCTGTTTATAACGGAGTCGTGCAATAAACTGAACAAAAAAATAGATAAAAAATAAATAAACAGGTTTCAGCTTTCCTCCCCCCCCCCCAAAAAAAAAAAGATGTAACGATGCTTTGTTCAATTTAAAGAGCCTGCATTAAACGGACTTTATCACTGGTCGTTGTGATTCCGTCTAAGAGGGTTTTATTGTATCTTACTTCTGGTGGGGGCCCTGTATTGGAAATATTACCGGAATGGACAGACTCTTTCTATGGTACAGTTTGTATCATTTTATATCTTTAGACAGTTTTTTTTTTTTTGGTACTATTAGCGAGGGTTTTTATAAGTGAAAGAAATGTTTTTATTGGTATAGATAAAAAAAAAACCCTTAAAATTGCAATATATATATACCGGATGTCCCAAAAAGGACTGACTGATTTTAAAATTCAATAACTTCCAAACGGTGACAGATATTAAAAAAATTCTTGCAGGAGGTTTATGCATAAAGTCAAAAGTTTTATTACAGTGATTTTCGATTTTAGTTCGAATTACGAACAATAGATGGCGATGTAAGCAATAGTCGCTAAATACAGGCTCGAGTTTTGGTCCTTTCTGTTGTTCCATGCAGAAAAAGGAGATGGAAATGTATTATCCGGGCCACGAAGTACCAAAAATCGAGCCTGAATTGAGCCTCTATTGATCGCAGCGTCATCTATTGTTTGTAATTCGAACTAAAATCGAAAATCACCGTAAAAAAACTTTTGACTTTATGCATAACCCTCCTGCAAGAATTTTTTTAATATCTGTCACCGTTTGGAAGTTATTGAATTTTAAAATCAGTCAGTCCTTTTTGGGACACCCGGTATATATATATAACAAAATTATTTTAATTAAATCGATTGGACAATGTAAAATGTAGTTTTCTTTTATTATTCGATTAATTTATGTGCAATTTTTTTCTCAAATAATTCAACTGAATCACAATTAAAAATAATTAAAATTATTAAAATTGTAAAAAAATTCTTTTAATTAAATACGTTGAACAATGATATTTATAAAATGTAGTAATTTTTTTTTATAATTCGATTCATTTATTTGTAGTTTTTTTTTCTTTTAATAATTCAATTGTTTTAAAAATAACAATATTTACTGTATGTATTTATTTACTTATTGCCACTTTTTTCACTTTAGATATCCTTAAAAGAAGACGAAATCCTTAAAATAGCAAAAATATACTAACTCAAATTTCAACGTTGCCCTGTACAGTTTCGAACCAGAGTATATTCGTACAGAAAACTAAGGTGTTAAACGTCTACGTCACAAATGCTACGAATAGTTTAGTAAATGAAAGTTCCGTATCGGAGCGTAAATCTTTTCTTTTCTTTTCTTTTTTTCTTTTTCTTTTTTTTTTTTTTTTTCGCGTTTTTATGCTCCCTACAGTTATGCTCCGGAACGTTTAAATCAGTAATTTGGATTTCAGAAACAACGCGTTCGCCCATGCGACAGTTATTAAGCCTATTTATTTTGGCAATCGCTTATGCTCTGTGATTGACGGCGCTTTAGATCATATTTCGATTTTCTCTTCTTCACTTTCAAGCATTCGCCGAGATCTTTTACAGGCATTTCTAACGATACTGTGAAGTTCCAGCAAAAGAGAGAAGGGAAACGTAAACAAACAGGATTTACTTCCGACTAAATCTTGCCAAAGGACTTTCACACAATAACCAATGAGAAGCGTTTTATTCGGGCGTTGCCATTCAACAATTAACAAATAATCGCGATTTCTGTGCCACGCACGATAGCGTAATATATATATAGATTATCTATACCTTTTATAACGCACATTCAGAGACGTTTTTCGTATTTTTATGTATGAAAGTGACACTTAATAAGCATTATTTACGGTAGGTATTCGCGACATCTGGCAGCGACTATAGTTTTTAACGATTCCGCAACTAAGGAATATTGTGAAAGCCGTATAGGCAGGCGATCGAGTTTGGCCGTGACCGAACATGCCATAGTGATACCCAATAACATCTATAAATTCCATTACGTAATCGGACTATGTTTATGCGAGTAAGAGCACGGATAGGAGGCGGACAAACAAATCGAAATCGTAAACGCTTTTCAACTATTTTGGAAATTCTTAAAAATGTAGCAAAATTTGCAGGGAGGCAGAAGTGCAAGGCATCAGGAAAAATTAAGTTTTAGACATTTTCTTGTAGCATTATATTGTAATTTTTTCTACTTTCCGAATGCGAATGAACTTCTATTTCGATAATATATTATGGACTACTGTTGAAAGAACTGCAAACATTTTTATAAAAGTCGCCGACGTATTTGGTGTTTAATAAAAGTTATGTTATTTCGTAATAAGATTTCGCTTTTATTATTATTTTTCACAAAATAGTCCAGGCAATAGGGGATTTTAATGGCAAAATTGATGGTAGTACTGGAAATCGGCTTACTTTATATTCTTTGGATCTCTGAATCCGAATTTGCAACTTCCCACCAAAATTTCCCCCGCCAATCTCCCCAAATGTTGGTAAGATGCCCCCAAAAAAGGTTTCTATTAAAAAAATCAATTTTTTTATTGTTTTAGGGGAAAAGTATCTAGAAATTCAGGAAGTAGACAAAATTTGCAACAAATAAGATACATGACATTAACGGGGAGGATAAACGAAGAGGGGGGATCCGCCTTTGAACATGCGCCGCGGTGCTGAGTAGACTAAGTTGCGCAATTCAAGTTAACCACTCACATTGTTTACATTCGCCATCCCTCTCACCTCCGAACTTTCCCTATAAGGTTTACTTTAAGTTTTTTGGGTCGCTGGATCCGAATTTTTAAATTCCCCCCAAAATCACCCCTCCGCAACCCCTCCCAAAATATTTGTTTTTAAATAAAATTTTTTATTGTTTTAGGGGAAAAGTGTGTAGAAATTTAGAAAGTACACAAAATTTGCAACAAATAGGATATATGACATTATCACGTAGGATAAACGGGGGCTGCCTCCTAATATTCCCCGCGCGCAAAAACCAAATCATTTTGGGGGGGGAGGGGGGGGGGTTGCTGGGTGAAATTTTGGTGGGAGGTTACAAATTCGGATTCAGCGACCCAAAAAACATAAAGTGAGGCGAAATCCAGAACTAGCATTAATTTTGCCTGTAAAATCCCCTATTGTCGGAACTTGCAAAACTTAGTGCACGTAGCGCCGCAGTGCATGTTCAGAGGCAGCCCTCCCCCTCCCCGTTCATCCTACATCATACTGTCATACATCCTATTTGTTGCAAATTTTGTCTACTTTCTAAATTTCTACATACTTTTCCTCTAAAACAATAAAAAATTTAATTTAAAAACAACTATTAAGGGGGGGGGGGAGGTTGTGGGGGTGGAATTTTGGGAGGAAGTTAAAAATTCGGATTAAGGTACCCAAAAAACTTAAAGTAAACATTATAGAGAAAGTTCGGAGAGGAGACGGGAGGGCGAGTGTAAACAAACGATGTGAGTGGTTAAGTGGAATTGCGCAACTTAGTCCACGCTGCACCGCGGCGCATGTTCCGAGACAGATCCCCCCCCCCCCCTACCTGTTTATCCTATGTAATAATGTCATATATCTTATTTGTTGAAAAGTTTGTCTACTTTCTGAATTTCTGGATACTTTTTCCCTAAAACAATAAAAAAAATTGATTTTTTTAATAAAAACCTTTTTTTGGTGGGGGGGAGGGCATTTTACCAAAATTTGGGGGGGGGTGAAATTTTGGTGGGACGTTAAAAATTCGAATTCAGCGACCCAAAAAACTTATAGTAAGCCTTTTTCTAGAACTACCATGAATTTTGCTAGGTAGAGCCCCTATTCGGTCTCTATTGCCTGGTCTAAAGTAGACTTGTCCCGCTTTTAAATCATCGGCTCATATAGAAACAACAGAACACGAATCATTTCACTTTTTTTCGACCAAATTTAAAGGCTTCTGCAGAAGATTGCCCTTTTGACACGAATTTAGCGGAATTTGATTAATTTGATTTCGCTATTGATAAGCTTGTTTCATTAATAAAGATATTACTTTAAACTTTTACTGGTAGGAGCTATTATTAATTATAAAAATTTTAATTCAGTATTAAGAATAACTCAATTATCTAATGTACACTCAAATTATATTTCTGTTATAATTTACGTTTAATTAATATATGTGATAAATATATATGTATAGTGGAAATTTGTTTTTCTCCCTTTTTTATCTGTGAAAGTAATTCCTGTTATTTAGAATTCATGGCTACTGAGACAGTTGCAGAACAAGATATAAAATATGTCGTCAGAATTAATTTCCGCGGATCATTCCCTCCACCATGTCTGGATAAAATTGACGATGGTAAGGAGGCGCAAATTGAAGACTATATTTGGATGCAAAAATAAGATGTAGAGCAAAAAATTTAATTATACCAAATGTTCAAATAAATTATTTAAAGGGAGAAGTCAGACATGCAGTTTTCTCTACCTTATCTGGTTTAACGAAAATAATCGTGTGATTTTTTCCTTATCGAACGAATTCCTTAACACGATTCCGAAACTAAGGGGTGATTGTGAAGCCCGTATAAGGAAGGAGGAGAATCGAGTTTGGCCGTGGCTAAGTTTAACGTGGCAATAATGCCGCAAGTCCCCTACTCCCCATCCCGCTTAAACCCGATCTCGCTTTCAGAGTTTTTTTTTTTGTTGTTGTTTTGTTTTTTTTTGTTCCCCGGATCTAAAAACGCCTGAAAGGGAAAGGGGAGTGATTAGACACGATTACAGCTATCTAGGCAGCTTCGACGACGTCCCTTAAGGGCCTTGCGTGCGAAGACTTCCAGGGAACCTATGAACAATTGGAAAAAAAAAAAAAGCTGGCAGCGGTATGTTGATGCCCAAGGGTCATATTTTGAAGAATTTTAGTTCGCTGTACAAAAATGATTAATAAATTTTCTATTCTCAGACCAGCGTTGAAACTTTGTAAACACACCCCATACATACATACATAATCTATAGATCATATACAGGGCTGAAAAAAAAATCAGACATTTTTTCAAATATTGATAGTAACGACAGAAATTGCGTTCTCAAGTACTTTATGAGTTTTCCAAATTGTTTATTTAGATATCATATTTCACCTTAATAAACTGTGAAAATTTGTTACGGTACACTGAATGTGTTGGAAAGTGTTTCATAATTTATGCTGGACGCATGATTTATTTATTTATTTATGCCTAAGCGGAGCAAGATCACCAGATCGCTAGTATCCGGTGCAGACCCTATTTGCTTCACCCGGTAAGATCCACGGAATGCGGGGATTCATTACATAAACTTCCAGTCCTGAGACAAAAAAGAAAAAAATCTCCTTTATGAGTGGGCGAACCGATGGTCCTTCCTAAACACAGTTTTTGTGAAAATTTCGGAATTGATTACGACAGATTTGAAAAAAAAAATGCAATTTAACAAACTACAACGACCATTTGGAAAATGATTTTTTCAAAGACTAAAATTTAAGACAAGAAAAATCGCACGGGGTTGATTATGCATTACGTACGCCATGGATTACATTTTTCGGTATTGAAAAATTTTTAAACTTCTGCTGAGCTGGCCATACATTACGTACGCCATGGATTAAACATTAATATTCCTGGACCCATTTTAAATGAAATTTCATTCTTAAACTTCTAAACATCCACAATATTACTTTTTACACCGTTGTATAGGGAAAAAATGTACTTTTAAATGCAATTTGTTTGAAAGCTGTATCTCAATTTGTTTCTGAGTTAATAATTTTTTTTTGTAGTTTTTATTACTTTTTTGTCATAGTGGCAACAGAAGTATACATCTCTGTTGAAAGTAAAGGGAAAATACAGATTACTGTATAGACCAATCAGAAAACGAATAAAATGCGGATTCAACTAATTAAAAGCTTCAGATATGTTTTTGATTTCCTACCCTGACGAGGACAATAACCCTTTTTCCACATGGTTAAAAAAAATTAACACATAATAAACAAGCCGCTGGAACACTAAACTCCTTCGCGACAGACAGCGGTGAGTTGATGCTGGAGAAGTCCATAGCTGCCAACTCTTCCGCTTTTTCAGACCACAAACATTTAATAGAAATTTTTGCCTTATTTAATCGGCAGATTACGGCGATTTAAAAAGGTAAAATTTACTATAAAATTTTTGTGGTCTGAAAAAGCGTAAGATGTTGGCAGCTATAGAAGTCCATTGATAAAAGAAAGAAAATTTGAGGATCATGATTCAGGACCACTACGCCACGATGGTATGCACGTCAGTGGCCTGCTCATTTGCGACAAGGGGCTCTAGGACTGCCAGGGCTGGACAAAGGCTCTAACGCGACAATGGGCGAGTCTCAGGACTGCAGATGCAGAACAGCTAGGAGGTAAGATTGGTCAGGTCCATGGAATAAGGAATATAAATTGAGGACGTGAGTTTCAAAACTCGCCTTATCCAAAATTTAAAAAATCGTGTTTTCTCTATCAATATATTCTATTGTTAAACCTGTATCGAAGAAATGCTACAATCTGCAAAAAGACTAGTTTTATCGGGTATTTATGGCATTGTCAAATCCTGTTTTACAATGAAAACCAATGGACACAGTCAGAGGTTTTTCGCGATTTCCCAAAATTTGATTTTCTGGATAAGGCGAGTTTTGAAACTCACGCCCTCAATTAGTATCCTATATCTATGGTCAGGTCCATCAGGAAGCAAAATATTTCTGCCAAATGGCGGAGTAGTTTTGGGCGGTATAAGATATTTTTGAGCCAAGTATCAAAGCGGGAATCTGGGTACCTAAGGTGCCAGGCCTCTGTGAGTGTGCAGAAGGAATAGTAATGGTCTGAGGACCCAAAAGCCATGCTCTCACAGACGTCCGTGCCAGAGCTTTTAAAATATTTTAGTTTTGTCCTGAAGGGACCATGACCGGAGAGGAAAGCTAATGTGGGAGGGAAGAAAGGGGGGGGGGGGGAAGGAGAGGAACAGTTTATATGAAACTTTAGGGATTAGGGAATAGAAGTGTCTGCCTTAGATCACCGGTAGAGTTGCCAGTCTGAATGGACGCATAGTTGTCCGTTCTTGTTTTTTTTTTTTTTTTTTTTTTTTTTTTTTTTTTTTTTTTTGGAGGGGGGGGGATGGATTTTACAGATATTAAATTTACTCTAAATTTATATTTTTAACCTGCCACAATTGCATGCCGTATAACCGAGATTTAGATTTCCTAAGACCCTGTATTTAATTGTCTCTTTTCAATAGTAGTGTAATATTTAACCCTTTGAGGGGCGGTGGGATATATTATATCTCACCTAATTTAAACGAGATTCGCATTAGAAACTTTTAACAAATTTTAAATTTTTAACTTTGAGGGGGTGTGAGGGGGGTAATATTGAAAAATTGCTTTTTCTTATTTAAAAATAAAATTGTTCGATTATTCCGGTGAGAATTCAATATTACACAGACATTATTGGTGGTTTCTCAAAGGGTTAAAATATCTTTCAAATGCACAAAGGTTGTTTGGTGGTGAATTGTTTCGTTCTCTATAACATTTTATTTAGAAAAAATGAAAAAAATATTTTTTTGAGATACGTTCATATCGCTAAAACCTTTTCAGTCAATTTCATGCAATTCTTCAGCTAAACAATGAAAAATATATCTAAATATAGAGAATAATTATTCTCACATACACAATAGTATAATTCTTTAAATTTAATATTATAAAATGGAGTCAAACTATTAAACTACCCCCTCAGTTTAATTTGATTAAATACTTCAATTTAATTCAGTGTTTGTTGGAATTAATTCGAACTATTCAAACACAAAGGGATCTTTATTCCTGTTCATATATTCATATAAGATTTCATTTTGCATTGGAATATTCGGAAGTAAAACTATCACAATTTGCACATGAAATGCGATATGCTTATTTCAGAAATTTAATGTTCAATGAAACAAACTTTACACTGCCGGCTTAAGAATATTTTAAAGTAGTTAGAAATTTAATATTTCGCCGAAGTGAATAATTTAATAATTATTTTAACAAATAACATTACATTCATTATCCCATAATTTATTTAAGAAATTCCAAACAAGTATTGGAACTGGATTAATTTTAAACAGAATTAATCAATTTGGTAAATAAATCGTAACAGTTGTAAATTTCCAAGTTGGTGAAAAAAGTCAGGGCCACGATTCAAACTTGGGATGTCTTGACTGAAGCCACCAATGTTCTACCAGCTGAGCCATACAAAATCTATAGATAGAGGATTAATTCACCCAACTAACTTTATTGGCCGTAGCATCTGGTCTGATATTTGAATCAGCTCATAAATATAAGGTTATTTTTGGAACAGTAGTAAATGCTGCATGCGCACTTATATTAGATTAATTTTTAACACAATTATTCAATTAGTACATAAGTCATAACAGTTGTAAATTTCCAAGTGATTTAGATATCAGAAGAGATGCTGTGATCTTTAAAGGTTAGTTGGGAGAATTAGTCCTCCAGATTTGTCCGGGATAGTTCAGTTAGTAAAGCATTGGCGGCTTCAATATAGGGCATGCCTCCTTCGAATCCTGGTTCAGACTTTTTTGACCTACTTGGAAATTTACAACTATTAAGTATTGGAATGTTATTTAACATAATTTTAAGAAATTTGATATGTTATAATATACGAAAATTAGACGTTAAAAGTAAAAAAAAAGAATAAATAAAGATTTTCTTTAATAATTATCATATACAATACTGAGCTAAATAATCAAAGGAAGTGTATCTATCTAAGCTAAGAAATATGCAATCTTAATGATTCAACATTTTCCAACGAACAATAAAAAGTTTACATATTAAAAAATTCATAATAGTTATCTATTTAATAGCATTATAGTTATCACTAAATTAGCATTATTATGTACACATTTAAATACATTTTCGACAAAATAGAATTCTTAAATTAAATCTAAATCCTGTTTGCGTCATTTTAATTTTCAAAGAAGAAGTAAGTTATGTATTTTGTTATTCGACGCGATTCTACAGAATTTGTAATTTTTTTTTTGAAATATTTTAAATTTTCAAATTATTTTTTAATTAATAAAATATTATTTAGTCTCTTTCAATTTAAACGTGCGTTTGAACGTAATAAAATATTTTAGAATTGTTGACAATTCAATTGCAAGAATTATTTTAAAAAGTAACATGCAAGCTTAAGAATTCAACATTTTCAACAATGGAATCCTTCAATAGTAAAGAATTCTATATAGTTATATATTTATAGTTCTAAAATTATAGCTATAGTATTTTTATAATACAAATTTCAATATATTTTTGACAAAATAGAATTTTGACATTTTTTATTCATCCCGATTCTACAGAATATTTTTATACAACTCACGTTGAATTTCCAAGAAATGAGAATAAATTCTTGTGACATTTTTACATTTGCCGTTAGAAATATTTGATATTTCGTAATGTAATATATTCTATGACAGTTAAAGGATCTAATCCAGAATCATACTTGCCAGCCTTCCGGTTATTTTAAATTCACAAAACGTACTTTGAATCAGAATATTTATTTAATAAAATGTGTTTTACATCCATATGAAATCCATTTGATTTCATTTATTAAATAAAATTACAGGTTCAAATATGTTTATTTGAACGAAGGGAAGGAAGGGGGGGTGGTCTCTCCTTAAAAAGGGGAAGGGGTATCATGGAACAATGACATAAAAAAAAAAATATTTGGTCATGTTTGTACATTTTTTTTGAACCAGTAAAGATTTAATAGGTATATTTTTTGTTACATAAAAAAAGTCATTCAAGCGTACCGCATAAGTTTAAGCAGAGGTGCCAAGTTGCCACTAATCCTCCGTAATATGTGAGTTAATTTAACCCTGGTTTAATAGACTTCGCACCACAATTTTTTTTCAGAGATGAAATTAAATAGTTTCCACATAGAAAACGGGAATTATATAAATAAAGATTCATCAAATATATTTTCTGGTTCGAAATGTTGTTAAACTGGGTCAAATTGATCCACGCATTACGGAAGATTAGTGGGAGCTTGGCACCTCTGGCTTAAGTATTGTTTCAAGCGTACAGCATATCGTCGCTTGAGAGAAACAGTCATACATCTACACTGATTATCAAATATTATGGAAAAGTCACAAATTGCTAATTTTCAAATACGCGAACACTCAAAAGGAAATAATATAATTCGAATAATTACTATCTCTACAACACAGCTAGCCCATATAACATCTCATTCATGTCACACATGGCCACAAGTATCACAGTCACTACGGTGAAGCAAAAAAAAAAAAAAAAAAAAAGGAAATTCCATACATCTCATTATGAGTCTCAAATGATCACTATATGTGACTCCACTGAGAAGTCAGTGTGACTGCTGCTTTGTGACGAGTCACCAGGTGACTTTATAATGTAGTTAAATTGTCACTCTCATGTGACTGTCATTTTTAGACTCAATTTCAAAGTCATCATGAACGTTGCATTATGATAAGTCACCAAATAATATATTATTGTCACATGGAGACTTTTCCCAAAAGAGCACAATGGTGACTTCACAGTAGTCTCTCTGTCACCTGAAAATCATCATTTGACTTTAATGTGACATTATTTGGTAACTTATCTCAATACAGCGCTCACGATGACTTTGAAATTGAGTCTACAAATGACAGTCACATGAGAGTCACAATGTAACTACATTGTAAAGTCACATGGTGACTCGTCACAAAGCAGCAGTCTCAGTGGAGTCACATATAGTGATCATTTGAGACTCATAATGAGATGTATGGAATTTCCTATTTTTTTGCTTCACCGTAGTGACTGTGACACTTGTGACCATGTGTGACATGAATGAGTTGTTATATGAACTAGCTGTGTTGTAGAGATAGTAATTACTCGAATTATATTATTTCCTTTTGAGTGTTCGCGTATTTGAAAATTAGCATTTTGTGACTTTTCCTTAATTTTTGCACACCAGTGTAGTAAAAATCGAAAATGAGATGTCTGACTTACTGCTATGAAAAACTGTGTCTGCATTTAGCGGAACAGTACGGAATTTTTATAAAACATATCTGAGATATAGTATTAAACATAACTTTGTGTTTTAGAAGTTGTTCCGCTGGATACAGACACAGTTACACATAGCAGTAAGTCAGACATCTTATTTTTTATTATTACTAGATGTCCTGCTGTTGCTTTGAGGCTACGATATGTTCAACTGCTGGTTTAAAACCCTTTGAGCTCTGATGGGTGATTTTTCACCCACTTAATTTTAATCTCCAAATGTCACATTGGCACCGGAATATTCAACCAAATTTATTTGAAATTTTATAAGTGCGTTTTATCGTGTATCTGATAAGCCGAATCTTTTGTTTACAAAATACTGGTGCCAATGTGACATTTGGCCATTTTGTAGAAATTCATCCCCAGAGCTCAAAGGGTTAAGTAATATATCGTGAAATAAAAGGTTGAAAAATAAACTATAATAATATAGGGCACTACTAAGCACTTGGTAGCCGTGGAATACTTTCGAGAGTTTTTTCGAATAGTAATTTATGCTTTATTTACTACAGAATTTCTACACTAAATAATAGGACACTAATATTCAGATTAATAGTATAGATATTGCGGTATACCCTAGTCGAGGCATGTTTCCGCTGTGCTATTTGCCTTAATCTCGCCTGACACTTAAATCCATACATGCCCAAATTCATAATACGGAAATAATAGGACGTAATCACCACGGCAACCTAGAATCATTACCTATTATACAATATCATTGAATTAATTAGTATGATAGGATTTAATAGAATGCAGAAAACTTTTATTAATATCTTTTTAAATGTTGATTCGATTTTCATAAAATTTGAAATGACTTGACAAAATTCTGCAACGATAATATGCATAATAAATTTCAAAACAATCGGTTGGGTAGTTTTTGCGCTGTTATATGTGGACAGAAGGAGGCAGACGGACGGGCCAGATGACGACTATAGGTGCTAAGTATCTATAAGTTAAAGATATTGCTTCATAGACCATATTGTAATGGTATACTTTTGAGTGTCTCTGTAAATAAACTATGCACGCTATAAACTTTACTTTCAATACCGAACATAACGCAGTAAATCTCAATTACATATGTATTTTATTTTCTCTCAATTAATGTGACAGAATTATAATAGACTAGCTGTTTAACCCGTTCAATGCACGAGAGTTCATAAATTTAATTCTAAAACCAAAATAAAAAATAACTATTCGATTTAGTAAAATATTTTTCTACTACTGTGCCTTTTTTTTTATGAAATTTAATTTATCATGTTACTATGGCAGCAGACGATAAAACAATATCTTTGGAATAAGGGAATAAAAGTTTTGTTGATGTTTGTGATAAAATGTGTTTCTTTATTTAAAAAAAAAATGTAATAATTAAGCGCAATTACATAATCTCTAATTATTTGCACGTGAGGTAAATGAATTATCGTAATACCCGCTAGAGCTTCGTCTTGCAGCGTGGCGTACGTAATATGTATAACTCCAATTATTTGCATGTGAGGTAAAAGAATTATTGTAATACCTACTACAGCTTTTTAGTATTGCAGCGTGGCGTACGTAATGTGCAATGCGTCTTGCAATAGAAAGGTAATTGTTGTGGTAAGAATGTTACTGTGAATTTTTAATTGTTGGCAGCTGCTATAACGAAAAATGTTTACATTTGATAGGAAATTGCCGAAAAATTGGTGGTTTTTTACTAATTAATAGTTAAATATAAATTATTTCGATTCCGGATTACTTTAGTTACCTCTGCCGTGATACACATGTACGTAACATTGCACAATTCTCGCTTCCAAACTGTGGATTTGTATAGCATTACAGACAGACAGACAGACAAATTTTCATTTTTATATATTAAATGTTTTAGTTCCAAATGATTTTAAATGAGGGTACTGCACCATTTCAATACATTTAAAGAAAGTTTTAAATTTTTATACGAAATCTGCGCAAACATAAAAAAAAACTCCACCGAAGATGTTAAAATTCGACACCGAAGTGCTTTACGTTTTTGAAAGCGCTTGGGTATCGAGTTTTAACATCTTCGGTATTATTTTTATGTTTTAAAAAATCTATTTGATGTATTTTTTATCACTTTTGTAGTAAAATAAATGAAAAGATTTGATTTTAAATATTTTATAATTAACTATACAAGAGTAACTGATCTCCCTAAGTGTGACATACACTTCGTTCCCCCCCCCCCTACTACACTAAATACCTCAGTGGAATAAATTTATATATTTTTTAATATTTTTCTAGGCTTTGCTCCAGAGCCGACTCAGTATGAAAAATTACTTAGATTAAACTTTTCGCCGCTCTACACCTTTAAAAACACTCTAATTTATATTCAGATCTTAAATATTTAGCTTTCTAAAAATTCCATTATGCAAAACAATCTATGTTTTATTGTTGTTGTTTTTGTATTTTCAACGATGCTGTTAAGTTTTTCTTTCACATTTTGTTTGTTTGTTTGTTTAGTACAGAACATTCTATAAAATAAGAATTTCGCCTGAATAATTTAACAATAGTTTTGTCTCCCTGCTTCTACTTCTCTTTTCTTATTTTGTCTTCAAAATCTTTTGAATAAAAGCAAGTAAATAAATAATTAGTTTTGTTTTTAAGATATATAAAATAGTAACCTGCTACAATAAATTTATTCTAAGATTATGAAAACTTGAAACATTTTATAATACACGTCATCAGTGAGGAATAAGAGTATAATACAATTTATGAAAGAATGTAACTGTACTGGGTGTTAGTAATATTTTATAATACACATCAGCGGTGAGCAATAAGAGTGTAATATAATTTATGAAAGAATGTAACTATACTGGGTGATAGTAATATTTTATAATACACATCAGCTGTGAGGAATAAGAGTGTAATACAATTTATGAATGAAAGTAACTAGACTGGAAAATATTAATAGGGGAGAGTAGCCGAATTTGGACCACTTCACATATTTTCAGGTGTAACTCACTTAATTTTTGGAATATCTGCAAAACATCATTACACGAGGTCAATCTATTCATCTACTAACTAAATAAATCTTTAGATCAATTTCTTTTTGAAAATCTTAAATTTTCTTCTAATTTGAAGAATTTGTCAAAAATGGTTCAAATTCAGCAACTGGTCACCTAAGTTAGACCCCCAGTCTCCTAAATTGGACCAAATAATATCAGGTTATTTTAATGACTAGGGAATATAACAAATTTTATTAAAAGGACAGTTTGCGATTAATGAAACAATCAAACAAGATAACAGCAATGAAATATAATGAAACCAAATGCCTCAAAATAAGAGTAATTGTTTTAAATAAAAATGTATTCAAAATATAAATCAAAGTTATCAATAACTAAAAATAGAAATTAAGGAACTAATTGTCAGTTACTTGAATATCATGTAAGGAGTGATGCAAAGCTTACATATGAATTTCGTTTATTGATTTTTTTTAGCGCACACAACATGGAACCGTATTTGGCAATCTGAACACTGAATCATTTCTGCTATTTATTTTTCTTACAAATTAGGCAAAACTAATAATCACTGACTAGATTTTTCTTTCTAGATTCTGAATTATTAGACATTTTTTTTCTTTGCAACAGAAGTTTTCTTTACATTATATTCGTAGTTCTTCCCTTCCACCATTTTCTTGCTAATTGCAAGACGCGTATTTTTAAAAACTTGAAGTTTCAAGTGCTTTTGTGCTGTGATAGCTTCCTTTTTGCCTTTTTTTGTTTTTTGTTTTTTGTTTTTTCATTCAAGGTTTACTTTATATGGCGACGATGTTAGCACAACTGTTTATTGGCTTCCTCTGTACTTTGATTTAACTGAATTTAGTAAGAGAGATGACATTTCTAATGATTTTTTGACTTTTGGGGAAGATTTGTAGCTGCAACCTTCTTGCAGGTAAATTTCTTCACAACTTACCCTCTCCTTCTTGTTTCCTATATTTTTAACAGCTTTTTCTGTCACGGGTGTTTTTCTTCCACACAGTTTGTCTGTGTCTTTCTCAACATTTTCAATATTATATTAAAAAAGTGTTTAAAAAATATCCTCTTTTGAAAAATACGCTATGATTAATCAAACGCAAACATTATATATTCAAACAGTGTTGAATTCAGCACCTCCCCCCGCAGCCTTGAAATAACCACTACCCCCTGAAGGTTTGAGATTTTATGTGTTTTAATGGCAAAAAAAGTGTAACTCCACCCTCCAGAACTGTAAAAAGTCTGCCATCGCAAATATCCTCTTGCAGGAAAATGTTTGAATTCAACTCTGTAAACCTAATACCCCTTAGAATTATGGAATTCAAAGAAAATAAATACAAATACATACAAAATAAAAGAAATTGCAAACACAATTTATTGCATAAACATGTAAAAATATTATTATGCTTATATAGGCCTAAACTGTATAAAAAAAATCTATCCAGATATACAAAAAACTTACATGGAGATAGTAATCTATTATAAAATATTTAAAAAATTAAAAATAATAGTATACAAAGCGTATCGCTCTCGAAATTAATTACTTACTTTTCAAATTTATGATCGCATATCTGGTCCAATTTAAGCAACTTAAATTGGTCCAATTACGGCAACTCCGCCATTTTTTAAAACGGATAATCTCAAGACTAAGAACAAAAACAAAATGAAACAAATCCGCGTGAAAAATATGCGCAATAAACAGATGAATTCATATATGTATATGAAAACATAACAACTTACCTTAGTTTTAAATTATTCACTTACGTTTAGTAGGAAAAAATTAGATCAAAACAGCTAACTTTAGGTTTTTTAAAATTGTCTGAAAACAGCACGTGGTAGGCGGTTGCTTCTTCTAATCATGAGTGACGTCATTCTGATGAGTATGATTTCAGCAGTAGATAGTGTCTCTTCCTGTAATTAACGACAGAATGACAACGGTCCAATTAAAGCAGCGGTACAAATATCGCTACTCTCCCCTATTTTATAGTACTCATCAGCGGTGAGGAATATGAGTCTAATATAATTTTTGAAATAAAGTAACTATACTGGAAAATAGTAATATTTTATAATACACATCTGAGGTGAGGAATATGAGTGTAATATAACTTAAGAAATAAAGTAATTATACTGGTGATAGTAATATTTCATAATACACATCATCGCTGAGAAATAAGGCTGTAATATAATTTATGAAAGAATGTAACTATACTGGATGATAGTAATATTTTATAATACACATCAGCGGTGAGGAATAAGGGTGTGATATAATTTATCAAAGAATGTAACTATACTGGGTGATAGTAATATTTTATAATACACATCCGCGGTGAGGAATGAGAGTATAATATAATTTGTGAAAGAATGTAACTATACTGGGTGATGGTAATATTTTATAATACACATCAGCGGTGAAGAATAGGAGTGTAATATAATTTATGAAAGAAAATAACTATACTGGGTGATAGTAATATTTTATAGATTACATCAGCGGTGAGGAATAAGGATGTAACATAATTTATGAAGGAATGTAACTATACTGGGTGATAGTAATATTTTATAATACACATCAGCGGTGAGGAATAAGAGTGTAATATAATTTATGACAGAAAGTGACTATACTGGAAAATAGTAATATTTTTAATGCACGTCAGTGGTGAGGAATAAGAGTATAATATAATTTATGAAATAAAGTGACTATACTTGATTATAGTAATATTTTATAATACTCATCAGCAGTGAGGAACAAGAGTGCAATTTAATTTATTAAAGAAAGCAACTGTACTGGTTGATTGTTATATTTTATAATGCACATCAGCGATGAGGAATAAGAGTGCAATATAATTTATGAAAGAAAGTTACTGTACTGGGTGATAGTAAAATTTTATAATACAAATTAGCAGTGAGGAACGAGAGTGTAATATAATTTATTAACCCTCTCCCTGCGTAATTGTTTTATCCAAATAGCTTCAAAAATTGCGTATTTAACACCTTCGAGACGAGGGTCTTTTAAGAATTATCATTCTTTTGTCACCGGTTTTTCAAAACAAAAATTTTTGTCTAATTTAATCGGGAAATTTCTCCAATTAAATAAGGCAAAATTTACAATAAAAAAATAAATGGTGGGAAAAATCAAGGAGGATTAATTAGACAGAAAAAATGCATCCCCGATGAAATCTCGGGTTGCGCAAATTTTGCTACTTTTACGTTGCCCGAGGAAATCTCGGGTTGCGCAGCGAGAGAGTTAACCGCTTGACGATCAGCGTCCTATATACGTGCCACTTAAGATGCTTAGAAACCTTCATTATTCCCACCAGTTATTTTTTATTGGAATGTTTACCTTATTTAATCGGAGCATTTTAGCGATTCAATTACAGAAAATTTTCTGTTTTGAAAAACCAGTGATAAAAGATTAAAAACCACTGAAATGAACAGAAACAAAAAGGCTGATTGTAAATAGTGATATTTCGGCTATTTCTTTGGCTGTTAACTCCTGAAGCACGGCCAATATGAAAATATCGCTTTTAATTCGTTTCAAAGCTTTATTTGAGCGCATTATTGTTATTTTTCACATAAATATGATTTTTAGTATTGTTAATGGTCACTCTAAAAAATATATTAAATGTATTATTCTAATACTTTTTAAGTATTAGAGTTATGAAAAAAATGTCTACCCATGTGAGGCTTTCTCTCTGCAATCTTTGAAATTATTTGCATATGCGCTTTTTTTTATTATTAATTTTTGATTAATTGCAATTTTTTAAAAATCAAACAACGTGTTTTAAGGAAATATAAGTATACTACGTCAAAAACCGCTTTCGGAACGTTTCGCAAAATACCTTATTAATGGCTGTGTCTTTAGTATGTGCATCCTCTTTTCTCTGCACATACACTGTAAAAAATAATCAGTAGTTCTACAGATGTAAAGTTACATGCTTACTAAACTTCCATCTGTAACTGTACAAAAAAGCTGTAAATCTACAAAACTAGTTTTTGCAAAGCTACAGACATCTTTAGCTTTACAAATGGATTTGCTAAACTTTCAGTAATCTTACTAAAATTTTATCTGTAACCCGTGTTGCAGTTACATGAAAAGTTCTGGCCTCCCAGTTTCCTAAAAGTTTTTTAGTAACCTTACAGATTTTTTTTTTTCGGTGCAAAAGTGTACCTGTTACATGAATTTTTGCTGTTGTCGTTACATAAAAAATTCTAGGAATCCCAGTTTCGCACATAACTTTATTATTATGGAGAATACAAAAATATATTGTAACAGTCATTAAAAATATAACTGAAGATAAGTTTCATTATTTTTTACAAAAGGAATACTATTTAAACAATGATGAAGTTTCATATAAAAACTACTTTAATAAAAGAATAATATATTAATTACATTAAAAAAATAAGTAAAAATATTAATAACTTTTTTTATTCATCTTTGATTAACTGCAATATTTTTTAATCAAACAATATGTTTTAAGGAAATATAAGTATACTTCGTCAAAAACCGCTTTCAGAACCTTTCGAAAAATACCCCATTCATGGCTATGTCTTCAGTATGTGCAGAGAAAGGAGGATGTGAACATCATAAATAATATATATCGCTCACCCGCTAGAAAAGTGACACATCTCTCAAAAATTCGTTTTGCGTTCTAATCAACTAATAGGCTTGTTACAGGTGCATCTTGCGACAAAAATGTTTCATAAGTGTAGTTTTACGGAAAACTACATTATTACGCTATATGTCCATTTGTGACCTCAGAAGAGAGGTCGATTGCGTGGGGAGGTAAAATTACACAACCCTCCAAACCTCACCCTACGTTTTCATTCTTAAGGGTTTTACGCTTTTATGCACCCTTTTATTCCTGCATGCAGAGCTAAGTGCTATAGTTTCATGTTACAGTAAAAATCACGCAAATCCCCCCCCCCCCCCTTTTGCCTCTCCTGTGAAATTTACTTCTGTGGAGATGTGTCACTTTTCTTGCGGGTGAGCGATATGACGGTTTTCACCAATATTCTGTAACCCGGGAAGCGCGGATTTATCCCCTTGTATTATTAAATGCGCTAAAAAATATTGTGACCATAAGATCTGGGATACCTATCATATAAATTTATGTGGCGTATAAAATTTTTAAGGGGACAGTTTACCCCAAAATTGATCAAAATATTGATTTTCTTTTTTTATATTAAATGAAAGCTTGGTTAATTGTGAATATTTTGACACCTCATTTTTATCCATATGGCAATCATATAGCGAGATATTGTAAATTTTGTTAATATACCCTGTGCAATTACCCTAACAAATTAAAACTTTAAATGGTTTTTTCTTCATGTTCATATTTTCATCACTTTCCTGTTTTAAAAATGCTAAGGTTTTTTTTTTTTTTTTTGTATTTGAGATAGGGATTTAAACTGTTTTGTACACGTTCTTTATTATATATGTGCTACATGTACGTAAAGAATTAGCCTTCAGGTTTTTTGTTATTAAATAAAATAAATGTACAGTAAAACCTCTTTTATCCGAAACTCTTTTAACCGAAACTCTCGATTAAACAAAATCCATTTTTAAAGCCGCCTTTTTTTTTTTTTTTTTTTTTTTTTTTACTATCACATTTCTTGTATGCAAGCGGTCCTTTCCGAACCATGAATACCGATAAATATTTTGGATCCCTTTTCTTAGAATTTCTGTGAATTTAACTTGAGCTCCGATACGAGATTTTTACGGTACGAGATTAGTGTAAAGATTTTCATTTTTATCATGTGTACAAAAAGAAAACGCATTACTTTAAGTATAGAAGAAACAAAATATCATAAATCGTGTAGAATCGGGTGTGAGTATGACAAATTAAGCTCAAGAATACGGCATTGGTATTACAGCGGCTAGTGTTATGAAGAGAGATGCTGCAAAATTAAAAAAGATTTATGCAGAAAGCTGCAGAAAGACTGTGATACTGGTGAACCAATAGTATTAAAAAAACTTCGTGATAGAGTTACAAAGCAAAGGCATTCGAAACTGCAACAAACAAAATTTTGTTTCAAACCCTTGTGAAATATGTAAAAGATACTTAATTTCAAAATTAAAATTCAGATAATTTATTCTTGTTTCTATTTTGCTATTAATTTATTTTTAATAAGCACGCGTTACCATAACATGAAATAACGCATATATTTGCCCTTAATCTTAAAATTGAAGTATTCTCGAAGCATTATCGATTATCCGAAAAATGGTCAGTCCCAGTTGCTTCGGATAATTGAGGTTCTACTGTATATGAAGATGTGTTAGATTTCATCGTTTATTACTGTATACATACATCAGTAAAAAAAATATATTAAATGTAATATGAGATGTATCTAACAATCCATATGCAGTCTTGTGTAACATACATTTGATAATCTTGAAAAAAAATTGGGCAAAAATATCAATATTTAAAAAAGTAGTAAAGATTTTAAAAAATGCAATTTTTTTAAATATGCAATTTAATTTTTTTTTTCAAAATTCACTGTTAGTTGAACATTGAAATGCAGTGGGTTTACCATTAGAACTATATTTTAAAAAATAAATAATATTGTTAAAAAGATAAACTGTCTCCTTAATACGTTAGTAATTAAAAAGAAAAATATTGACATGAATGCTTGATTGCGAGAAAAAGCTTTTAGTTGTTTATGCGTTTTTCAGCTGAATTAAATTTTAATTTATCTATGTAATATGCACAAGATTCTTTGGACTACAACACATTCGCGGCTGTACAAGAGAATGCCATGCGTTACAGCCAACAGTAATTGTCGAAAATGGTTTTAACTGCGTTAGGTATTCTAAAATTATTATTTTGTATATACCCCTTTTCACTGTATGAAAAAAATAAAATTATGTTACAATATTCTAAGAGTGTTGGAATGTGTTTCATCATCTATGTGTGATGCATGATTATTTGTTCTCGTTAAAATTTCTGGCTCTAAATATATTTTCTTTTTATTTCAGGTAAGTTTCGAGAAAAATAAATTTCATTCTTTTGTTGGTAAGTAAATACACAGATTTTATGCACTTCTGCTTTTTAAGCAGCATTTATGAAAAAGCATTTTGTGATGACGTTAATGATTATTAAAATATTAAAATTTTACATTTACTAACGAGATATACTAGACTAGAAATGCATTTTTGTAAAAGGAGAAAAAACAACTTTTCTGAAACTCAGCAAAAGCTTTTATTAGCATTGCTTTTACGTATTTGTTATTTTCTCTGAAATTTTAATGTAGCTAATTAAAAAGTCTTTGTATTATTCTGTTTTTTTTTTTCGAAAAAAAAACTTTTTATTAAATTGTAATTTACTGCGAATATCTCACTGATTCAACAAAAAAGTATTATCGGGAAATTTACAAAACGGCTCTTTTCTTTAAAATTTTATCTTTTTAAAAAATATTAAACATATATTTTCTTTTTTCCCTACTTTATGAACATTAGTGAATTAAAGCAATATATTTTTATACATTTTGTAATAAGCCTACTATTAATAGTGTAAAATCACATTTTTATAAGCGTTACATAAAATAGTGTTAAATTTAATTGATTTCTTAATTACAAATTAATTTACGACTACAAAAACTACAATGCGTTAAAAAATTATAAGACCACTTTGATTTTGAAAATTATGAAGTAAATAACGGTTCTAATTATAGTTTAAACACATGGGATTTCAAAATACAACATATTTACTAAAATTAGTTTGAAATAATTTTTAATAATGCAATAAATAAGTATGTTAACAAAAATATAAGCAATGATTGAAAAATACACTGTTAACAAATTATAAGACCACATGTCTAAAAACAAAAATAATATGCAAATTAATACGATACTGGTCCTGCATTTTTCCTTATAACCTCAAATACTCTGTTTTTCGTAAAAGTGACCAGGTGATTAAGTACAGATTCAGAAATATTGTGCCATTATTTTACAATGGCTATTTCTAGTTCATTGGCAGATAAATATTGTTTATTATTAGCATAAAATTTTTCCCATAGGGTTCAAGCCTACACTTCGTCTTGGCCATGACAAAACATGATTTTGTTTTTTTAAACCATTAATGGGTAGATTTAGACACATGGCAATAAGCATTGTCCTGCTGAAACATCCAGTTACCAACATCTTCAACATCTTCTGAGTTCAACATCTTCAGCATCCATCTCTAAGTTGAGCTCTCTTTCATTTTCGACAATTTAACCAAATTGGAGAGAAACCGAGTCACAATTTTAAAATGTTTCCTTAGCTTCTCTGAAGAAAAAGGGCAATTTCTTTTTCCAGGCCAGATGACGTAAATACGGGGTAACGTAAGTCGGAGTATTACTGCATTTAAATTTTATACTTTCATCATAGTTACATAGCATTCAGCGCATTCACGGCTAATAACTCAAAACTGCATACATATTAAGCGTGCCAACTTAATGCTGGAATTGGGCGTAAATTAACACAGCTGCGCTGTCTTGTGGGCGGGGTTGATAATCCACGTACGCGGGCTTTTAGTGTGACGTGTTATATGACAGAATATCTACCATCTGCAGATATTTTCTAAATCTTTAGTCACTCCTGGAATATGAAACTTGATTACCAGATTTATTGCAAAATAATGCCGTAGCGAGAAGGGGTGGGTTCCAGATGCACTTGACACCAAGAAGGTTTCTTCGCCTTGTCTAATCAGAGACTTTTCAGCTATTAATTAATGTGAAAAAACTTTACAATTTTAGTGGTGTGAAGTAAGAAAACAGTTACGCATCTTTCTGTAGTTCAACTCTATTCACTACGTGGCGCGTGACCTTGATTGATGTGACCTCCTCTTTAATCTTACGATTACCTCTCCCATTTAAGATAGGAACGCTTAATATGTATGCAGTTTTGTAACAACTGAAATTAGCACTATAACACTCGGAAGGAGTCGATTCGACTCCGACCACATGACTAAATGTCCATTGGAGCCAGAATTTTTTCATAAAATAAGTTAAATTTAAGCCACTCATAATTACATTAAATAAATCAGTTAAATAATTTTAAATACAAATTCTCGGGTGAAATATTTTTATGAAACTTGAGTAAAGTTTTCGGGCGTTCTAGTGTTAAAAAGGGACACCTCCTGCCTCTGAATATTTTTATCTGCTGACGAATTTTAGTAGATTTTTGAAATTGTCGCATATAATTTTATTATTATAAAGCAGGGGTGGCCAAACTTTTTGTCGAAAATTCACTTGACACCGTTTCCTAGGAATTGTAATTTTGTCCTTTTTAAATTGCAGACCTTCTGTCATTAAGCAATAATTTTTTTTTCTGTACATAAATACTGGTATCTGTGCAGCACGCGTGCCGCAGGTTGGCCATTCCTGTTATATAAAGAATACAAAAGTAGATTGTAACAGCAATTTAAAATTTAACTGTTGATAAATTTAATTATTTTTTGCAAAGAAAATACAATTTAAACATTGATGAAGTTTCAAATAAAAAACTACTTAAATAAAATTATAATATATTAATTACATTAATCTCTTAACGGTCGCATTAAATTGTGATTTAAAATTTCAGATTTCTTATTGCCACCACTTTTTTGTAAAAGAAATATTCAACTTATTTCATGACAGGTAAAATGAAACCAGAATAAAGCCAATTGCACTATTTTATACAACTGGTAGGAATCAAACAATCTAAATAAAACACAGAGCTCCTGAATATCACGGGAGCGAGAATTAAGGGGTTAAAAAACAAGTTAAAATATTAATACAGCTAAGTGGGCTCAACATGGAAAAGGTATACAGTGGCGGTCAAAAGTTTCCGGCCAGTTAATTTCTTTGATTTGTTTGCCAGAATGCTTCAGCGAAGAAGATGCACAATTGGTCCAAAAGTTAAGGATAAGCAAATGACTTCTGACCACGTGATCATTTTGATTGGATACTGAAGATACTTGATGCAAAGGAGAGGAATTCAAAATTCGCGTGTGCAAAAGTTTCTAGCCATACGTCATTCCTTAGTTTTTGCTATCGGTAAAGTGTTTTTTGACTGCGTTTGTTAATTAATCAACGTGAATAAGGTATTTGAAATTCAAAAATGCAAAGTTCAACAATTATTGTTCGTAAACGATTGATTTGTTTGTCACTAAAGGGCCAATCCTCTCGTAAGATTGCGGCAAATTTAGCCACATTTGCACCAGAATATTGGAATGAAAATTTTCCTTTTATTAAGTACGTGAAAAAAAGCTTTCGGTTATTTTGAAATAAATTTGCTTGTAAATTCTTGTACCATTCACGCATTTCAGCATTTTGCGAATAGAAGTACCTTGTCCCTGAAAGGGTTAACGTACAGAAAATGACTTGAATCAAAGAGTCGTCGCATTGGCGGTAAAGGTATGAGTACGGATAAAAATTAGTTAATAAATGCGCCGTATTTTTTAGAAAATTTCGTAGAAAATTTGGAGAATGCAGTTCAATCAGATTTTATTATATTATTATTTGCCAATTACTAAAATAGCAAAAAAACTCACTATAATCATTCATGGTTTTATAAATTAAATTAAAAATCCTTTGCTTGACCCTGAAAGGGTTAACGTGTAGGAAAAATGCTTGAATCAAAGAATCTCCGCATTAGCGGTCAAGGTATGAGTACGGATATAAATTCATTAATAAATGCGCCGAATTAAAAAAAAAAAAAATCGTAGAAAAATTAGAGAATGCAGTTCAAACAAATTTTGTTATATTATTATCTGCCAGTTACTAAAATAGCAAAACACTCAATATAATCATTCACGGTTTCGTAAATTAAATTAAAAAACTATTGCTTGCCCCTGAAAGGGTTAACGTGTAGGGAAAGGACTTTAATCAAAGAACCGCCGCATTAGCGGTCAAGGTTTGAGTACGGATATAAATTTGCTAATAAATGCATCCTATTTGTTTTATAAAATTTCGTAGAAAAGTTGGAGAAAGCAGTTCAAACAGATTTTATTATATTAATATCTGCCAGTTACTAAAATAGCTAAACACTGACTATAATCATTCATGGTTTTGTAAATTAAATGAAAAAACTATTGCTTGGAGATATTATGCCGTCACAATTGTTCTATATTCTTATTACGCTGAATATGTCTGTATGGGGCATTCTCACAATCTTTCGACTTTTATGTCCCTGAATAATAATTTTTATTTTAGTACATATTCTTGTGTTTTTTTTTATTTCATATACTGGGGAACATCCCATTGCATGATTGCATAACAATATTAACGAGATAAATAAGTTTTGGACGATGTTGGGGGTCCAAATACCAGGAAAACTCCTATACCGTCCCTGATGCTGATTTTTAAGTTTGGAGCTATCCGTATAAAATTATTTCAATAAAAATAATTCGATGTAATTTTTTTTCCGAAACTGGAACTATTGTTTTATATAAATATGTATCAAAAAATTAACCTGCACACATATTTAAGGTTGTTCTTATTTTTTAAACTCTGTCCATGGGTTTAAGATTCCTTTCCGTCTCTCTGCTAAAAGTATACAGAAAATCACTTCAGATGCAGCCACAGAATTTTTTTCAAGTTTTTTTCTCATGCATAAGTATGCTAGAGAAAGAATGTTTAGCGCCTGATTACCAACGGGGCACATTCCCACCAGTAAAAATAAGCATAAAATTTTGCATAATCCGTGAAATAAATTTTACATGAATACGGCTTTTAGATAAGATGAACATATCTTTTAAAATTTATTGGTCTAAGTGTGCCCCGTTGGTAATCAGAGCCTGAGAATGTCTAAAATTCTTTGACAGGAAATTTACTGCAGAATTTAAATCAGCATTTTATCAATTTCAAGCATCGTGGCTTTATTGGTAGTCTTACCGTCCCCAAGGTTTATTCCTGCACGTTTCGAAGTAAATTAATTTTTTTTCAAATCTAATCCAATGTAAATAACTGTTTCTAAAAATCAATGAACATTGTGGCTACCACTAAGTCTTAACATGATTTGCCTAAAATAGGTGGTAATTTTCCTTATCGTTCCATCCTTACCATCCCTTTTTTTCCCATTTCATCCCTTTTTTCCTATACCGTCCTCTTTTTTTTACCTTACCGTCCCTTCTTTAACACCCCTTTAAGACAATGTTATACCAAAATTTTGTACTAAAAATACTACATTGTTATTATTTTATTTGAATGTCCTGTAGGTACTATGCAAATTCATTATAAGGAAAAATTTAGAAGAAAATAAAAAGTAATATGTGTAAAAGTAAAAATGATGGAAAATAAAAGTAAAAATAAAAAGTGGTAAAATGTTAAAGAAAATTAAACTCGCAAGTTTAACATAGACCTCAGTTAAATAAAAACATTTTCGCTGCTGACAATTTTTTCTTTATTTTGAATCATTAAGGCATTCCTCTATCAGATTAAAATGTTATTTTAGAAAGTTTAATTTCGCCAGATTTTTATTCCTGAAAGTCAAAAGACTATGAGAATGCCCCATATCTACTCTTAAAAATTGGATTTTATAATTAAGTTTTTGTCAGGATTAGCTGGATTATGAAGAATAATTACTCTCTCCTCTACAAATGGAAAAACTAAGTTTCCTGGCCAAATTATATTACTAACTGCATTTCCCTTTGATACTCGTTGGCAGATTGCTACAAAAGTAACAAAAATTAAGCTTTAACTTTCTAAAAGTTTTTAAAAAGGAAGGCTGATGAAATCTTCCGAAAAATAATGTATATTATCATAGTTAGCTTATTTGGGTACTAATTTATTTTTCAGTTTAAAAAATAATATTTTTAAGTGGATAAAAATTAACCTTCTAATTCCCACGGTAGAATGAGTTCCAGAAATTGCGTAATTCAGAGAATCGGAATTCATACTAGAAAATCTGAATAGCGAACGTAGGTTTATTTAATAACGAAATGCCTGCTATTAATTTAAGCAATGATTACTTTTTGGATTCCTGTTTCAAATTTCTGGTGTGAATATGGAGTATTTGAATTAAAAATTCCATCAAATAGGGTACACTGTGTAAAAAGAGAAAAATATTTCTTATTCTATGAAAATATAATACAGAGTGGTCAAAAAAAAAAAACTTCCCCGATGTCTGTACCCCTGGCGACCTAACCGCTCAACCAATCGGAAAAAAAAATCAGATTTAGTTATTTAAAGGTATGCGCTCGAGATTGTGATGGTTTAAAAACATAGATCTCTCACGGTTACGGTTACAGTGAAAAAATTTCGAAATTTTCGAATGACAACACCCTTTTTTTCCTGCGCAAATTCATCAGCGCATTGAAAAACCATAAACCGTTGGAACAATATACGTATCCTCGCACTCAATCCTAATCAGTTCCTATGCAGGATAATGTTCAGCAATCTAAAACAAATGATTACATTTTTACTTTCCCAATGTGTACACAAACACAACTCAAAAACACATTTTAAAACAAATGTTTCACCATTACTTAGTTCTCATGTGAAAAATAAAGTCGTATACTGAAAAACATGTCTTGTAGCCACTTCTTCGCTCCTCGCAATGGTCTTTTTTCAAAGTGTTTTACGCTGGAAATTTTCATCGTACGGTATCATTCCAACGCCATTTATGGTTGTTCAATGCACTCATGAATTTGCGCATGAAAAAAATGGGTATTGCCATTCAAAAATTTTGAAATTTTTTCAGTGTAACCGTAACCGTGATATATCTATTGTTTTAAATCATCAAGATCTCGAGCGCATATCTTTAAATAGGTATATCTAAAATTTATTTTCGATTGGTTGAGGGGTTAGGCCGCTAGGGGTTCATACATCCGGAAAGTTTTTTTATGACCACCCTGTATATCAACGAATTAAAACATTCAGGGTGTCCATAAAAGAATATCCCAGTTATACAGTTTAATAGTTTCAACTTTAACCCTAGATCTACCGGGAATTTTATTCAAGTTTTAATAAAACGTTCTACACCAGAATTTTTATTTAAAACTATTTAACTTATTTATTTACCTTATTTTTGTCTGGTTTATATACTTAGTTTATTTTAAAGAAATTTCTGGTTTGAATGAATATTTTGTATGTACCTGTCGGGTCCAATGGACCCGTCTGGTAGACGGAGGGTTAAGCGTCATAGAGTGTTGGTTCAAGGTCACAAATAAAGAGTCACTCAGAGAAGTTTTAGATAAGCGCATGCGCGATTACTACTTTCTTATTGACTCTCTTGCAGTGCCACATATTCAAAATGGCGACTACTGAACGCAAAGTATTACTTTTGGGCTGAAGGTTTAAAAGCTGTTAGAGCCATGCGATATTTTCAATTTGGGGCTTTATAAAAGATCGCGTCTAGGTAATGGAGTTATGAATAAAGAGGATCAGACATATAGTGTACTGTCTACCAGTTGCGAGTGAAGTAACTGAGGAGGTTGGAGGTTGTCACAAGATGGCGGCTGCTTTTTTTAAAAAATAGGATCTTCAGTTTCTGATTACCACCAGGGCAGACATTCCACCAGTAAAATTGAATAGAAAATTTCGTCTTATTCATGGACATTTTTCTCAAATATGTCGTAAAATTTTCTATTTGCTTTTACTGGTGTCAGTATGCCTTGTAAAACTGTCAGTTTGTTTCCCTGGTTGTCACAATATGGCGGTAATGCAGGGCCTAACTACCGCTAAAGTAAACTGCTCCCAGTAACAGTGAAAATCTGTTTCTACCATTATTTATTACTAAAATTTTATAATAAGAAGGTGTTAAAATAAGTTGAAAATTTCTTTATAAATCTACTGGTGGATGTTTCCACCGGCAGTAAACAACGGTTGCGATAGCGGTTACAGTTGAAGCTTCACTATTTTAAGGATATGTCAGTTCCTCTTTATTAATAGTTCCATGGTCTAGGTCCCACCGCTACCTAAGGATTTGCCAGAGTTGAGATACAAAATTAAGAGGCTATACCTTCCATGACTCCGGACTGGTTAACCGAAGTGTGGGAAGAATTGACTTTAAGTTGGATGTGTGCCATATCACTGAAAGGTGCTCATATTGAACATTTGTAAGAAAAACGAGGTTAGTTTACCTTCCATTGGATGTATGATGTGCTGTAAATAGTCTAAATGAAACTGTTATAAAATGCCATTGAATCTCGAACATTTTTTTATTGACACCCTGTATAATAATATTTTTTTTATTGCGCATTAATTAGTTTCCTCAAAGCGAAATATGGATTTATCCTCCTCGGTTCGTAAGTATCATACGTAATACTTCTGAACCAAGGAGGCTATAAACTAAACTACAGTAGCGCTCAAAAGTATTTTGACAACCTTGTACTATCTCTTATTTTATTTAATATAAAAATGTAAAAGAAAATATATTCCATATAATTGAGAACACTATGATTGCAGTTATTCGAATGTATCAAGTTTCAACTTGTTTGCTTACATTCGGCGCCACCGAAGAAATCTGACTCCTCCTTAGCTCAAAAGTATTTTGACAATTAGTTTGCATTTTTTTGTTGAAGGTGTCAGTGGCGCTATAGCTTCGATTAGTGTTTATATTGACTTATTCTGATTATTTTTAAATGCAAAAATGTAAAAAATATTGAAGTGATTCTAAAAAAGACGCTGTAAATGCACTTAAGAAAGGTACACTACAAGCAGAATTAGCTCGTTCTTTTAACGTGTCTCGTCACCTTGTTATTATATGGAATAAAATCTTTAATAAACAGAAATACATCGAAAATAAGCCTCAAAGTGGCCAACCGAAAAAACAACTTGCAATGTTGACTGTATTATAAAAATGATATCTACAAATGATTGCCGTTAGTGCGTTGTAATAATAAAAAATGAATTGAAAGAAAATAACGGCATAGACATACACGTTTCATCAGTCAAACGACGCCTAAACCTCTATGGTTTACATGGCAGAAGACCAGCAAAAACACGTTTATTATCTACTAAGAACAAGAAGGCTAGAGTTGCATTTTTAAAACGGCATAACCCTTTCAGAGGCAAAGCAATTCCATTGCTTAAGTGTTGAGATTAACGATCGACACCGGAATTTGAAAACAAATTTATTTTTAAATAGGAAAAATCTATATTTCGCACACATAATAAACTGAATATTTTTTAACAAAAATTCTGGTGTCAATCATTAATTTCAACACTTTAGCAATGGAATTGCTTTGCCCCTGAAAAGGTCATGCCGTTTTACAGATGCAACTCTAGCCTTTCTATTCTTAGTTGATAACAAACGTTTTTTTACAGGTCTTCTGCCATGTAAACCATAAAGGGTCGTTTGACTGATGAAACATGTATGCCTATGTCGTAATTTTCTTTCAATTCATTTTTTTATTATTACAGCGGACTTACCACAACCATTTGTAGATATCATTTTTATAATACAGTCAACATTGCAAGTTGTTTTTTTCGGTTGGCCACTTTGAGGCTTATTTTCGATGTATTTCTGTTTATTAAAAACTTTATTCCATGTAATAACAAGTTGCCGAGACACGTTAAAAGAACGAGCTAATTATGATTGCAGTCTACCTTTCTTAAGTGCATTTACAGAGGCTTTTCTAGAATCACTTCAATATTTTTTACATTTCGGCATTTAAAAAAAATTACAATAAGTCAATATAAACAGTAATCAGCTACAGCGCCACTGACACCTTCAACAATTAAATGCAAGCTAATTGTCAAAATACTTTTGAGATAAGGAGAAGTAATATTTCTTCGGTGGCGCCGAATGTAAACAAACCAGTTGAAACTTGATATGTTTGAATACCTGCAGTCATATTGTTCTCAATTACAGGGAATATATTTTCTTTTACATTTTTATATTAAATAAAATAAGACAGAATATAATGTTGTCAAAATAATTTTGAGCGCTACTGTATTTGATTTTTTTTTACATTTTTACTTTATTTCTATATAGCTGAATGTTTTTCGCTTCGGATAAAAACCAATAAATGGCAGCACTGATGCATATTTTCTCATAAAAGTAGCGTTATTTTCATCTGAGTTTGCAAAATGCATATCAGACAGTGTGCCTAAGAAAGTAAAAAATTTTCATATTTAATTAGCTTAAACATTTTACAATAAAAATGTTTGAGAATTTGTTGATCATTCAATTAATTAAAGGCCGTCAGTTTGTTACTGCATTATTTAGGCTATTGATAATTAAATTGATACCTTAAGGTTGTTAGTAATTTTATATCCGTATTTGTGAAGCTAAGTTACCAGCCCCCTCCCCCCCCCCCCAAAAAAAATCAATTTTTAAAAAAGGGCCCTTCTGTCATCTATGGTGTCTTTTTGGTTGTGCAAAATCGATGAATGTGTATACGCAGTGTTATTTTACCTTCGGGTCTGAAGAGGTTATAGGATGCTAAACATTCTTAATTAAAATTTTAAGCAGCTTTAATTAAATTTATACGCGAAAATGTAAGGAGATAATACTAATTTTAATGTTAATGGTGTTAATATATCAGGTTTGCATGTAAAACATGTTTATTTAATATGGAAATGTTTATTTGAGGGTTAAGATATAACCGTCTTTTGTCGTTTTATAAATGTAAATAAATGTTGCCAGAAGATGCTTTTGAACATTTCGCTTCTTTCCGCCAAACTCAACCTTGCTTTTATATTTTTTTGCGCCAAGACCTCTATAAAAAGATGTGCCAAATTTTGTGCTTGTACTAACTGATTTTCCTGATGTCGAGTTGTTCTTCAAGAATAAAAATAAAGCTTAAGCTTTCAAGGATGCCTTTTATATTTTATTACTGTTGTGAAGAAAATAATGTTTGTCACGATCTGATCATGATAAAGCCAGGCTGTCTAAGAAATTCGCAACAAGCTATTTACCTTTTGACGCTTATACGATTAATTAATAGTTGGCATGGAGAGTTTTTTTTTTTTTTTTTTGTTATCATAGTCGGATAACAATGAACTCCGTAAAAAAAAGAAAGGAAAAGAAACCTCTAAAAATCCATCTTAATTTTTTTTTTCAACTTACGTTTTACGATATTCTAGTTTTTTCACATAAAATTTTCGTCTCCACTTGGCAGAGATTGGAAACAAAAGAATTTTGTCCGTTATTTTCATGCTAATATTGTTCTTACTGCAGCTTTTAAGAGAAAGTCTACATAAGAATTTTTTTCATAACATGCATTTATAATAACATACAGAGCAGTGCACAGAATAAACGGTCCGCATGAATTACAGCTACTTTCTTTAAACCGACGCACAGCAAAAATTATTCCAGTAAAAAATATGTGTAGTGTTTTTACATTTGCTTAATTCTATTGATTATTTATTCGCAAATATATTAGTAACGTTTATGAAAATGTATGTGTGTGTGTAACTGCTTCCTGGCATGTAGAGAAGCCAGTTTTCCGTACGTCACACTAACCTGTAACATAATATATATCACAACAGGTGAACAAATAGCCAAAGAAATAAACCTTTTTATCTCGACAAAACAGTGCTATAGGTTAAAACTGATGGTTCCCCAGGGTGAGTTTTCAGCCGGTTAAAAAAATCGTTGCTTGAACCGGGAAAATAATCGTTAATCTTCCCTTTAATAGTTACATTAATTTATCTAGCATTGGATATATAGACATTTCCGAAATTGTATCTTAAACATGGTAAATGAGGTGCGTTGTAATATAACTAGTTTTATAAATATTCAGATCTTGGTGCAATAGCTATTGCACTCATACGCAAAAATACATGAATACAAATTTTAATACGATTCTATATATTAAATTAAGTCATACAGAAATAATACAACTCCAACTTAAATAGGAAGTAATAACAATGGCACCTAGACCAATCGTGGGCTATCATTGAATTCATTACGTATGATAGGATTTAATAGAATGAAGAAATCTTTTATTAATACCTTTTAAAGTTTTGATTCTGTTTTTATAAAATGTGAAATGACTCGACAAAATTCTGCAGCGATACTATATGTTAAATTTTAAACCATTCGGTTGCGTAGATTTTGCGCTTTTATATGCGGACAGACGGACAGACTAAACGACGACTATAGGTGCTACGCATTTGTATAAGTACGAATGCATGTAATAACAAGTTGGAAAATGCTCGTCAAACGTGGCAAATGAGGTGCGTTCGTACTATAACTAGTTTTAAAATTATTTTTTGCACCCCATATTGTACTGAATGTATAATTTTTTGCACTTCATAACGTGCATAGTCTGATACATCATTAAAATGCCCTTCCAATAATTTTTTCGGAACACTTTTGACTGTCCCTGTAATTAAAGTATACATCCGATTTTCCTAAAATTTGAAATAGCTCAACAAAATTTTGCAACAATTATATCTTTAAAATTTCAGACCATTCGGAAGGCTGTAATACCATTAAAATCCACTTGCAATATTTTTTCCCATTGGCCGTAATGTAAAGAAAAACTTTTGACTGTCCCTGTAATTAAACTATACATCCGATTTTTCTAAAATTTGAAAGGGCTTGACAAAATTTTGCAACAGTTATATCTTTAAAATTTCAGATCATTCGGAAGGCTCTCATATCATTAAAATGCACTTGCAATAATTTTTCCCATTGGCCATAATGTAAAGAAAAACTTTTGACTGTCCCTGTAATTAAACTATACATCCGATTTTCCTAAAATTTGAAAGGGCTCGACAAAATTTTGCAACAGTTATATCTTTAAAATTTCAGATCATTCAGAAGGCTCTAATATCATTAAAATGCACTTGCAATAATTTTTCCCATTGGCCGTAATGTAAGGAAAAACTTTTGACTGTCCCTGTAATTAAACTATACATCCGATTTTCCTAAAATTTGAAAGGGCTCGACAAAATTTTGCAACAGTTATATCTTTAAAATTTGAGATCATTCGGAAGGCTTTAATATCATTAAAATGCACTTGCAATAATTTTTCCCATTGGCCGTAATGTAAAGAAAAACTTTTGACTGTCCCTGTAATTAAACTATACATCCGATTTTCATAAAATTTGAAATGGCTCGACAAAATTTTGCAACAATCATATATTTGAAATTTCAGACCATTCGGTTGGGTAGTTTTTGCTCTGTTACATGCGGACAGACGGACGGACAGACGGACGGACGGACGGACTGAACGACGACTATAGGTGCTACGTATTTATATAATTACGAACGCACCTAATAAGGGTAAATAGAATATTTAATCATACATTAGTATTATTTTTCATTGGCGAAATATACTCATACAGTAGCGCATATGCATCTTCAAAAGGCGTACTGTACAGTACTTGGTTTTGTTACGATTGATAAAGAAGTGTAATTTCCCCCTTTTAACCCTTTCAGGGGCAAGCAATTGTGTTTCTGCAATGTCGAACTCACAACGGAATTTGAGACCGAATTTAGTTCAAAAGAAGGAAAAGTAATTTTTTAACTATTTTTTGTTTCATCAAATTTAAAAAAGTAAAATTTGTTTAAAGTTTTCTGGTGCAAATCATGATTAAAATTAGGTAAGATATAATATATTTTACCGCCCCTCAAGGTGTTAAATGCAATTTATTTCAAAACTGTATTTAAATTTACTGATTTTTATGGGGGTTTTCTAAATAATTTTCAAGCACATATATATTTACTAAAATCGACCATCGCGTGCATCACGATTGCAAAAAAAATTATTTGTTTCTCTTAAAAAAATATAAATAATTCGCGTTGTTTCCGTATATTGTTCAATGGCGAAATTAAAATTTCATCAATGAATAAATAAAATATAAGGTTCATTTCATACAAAATGAGCAAAAATTTAAAAAAAAAATGTCGTGGCCCCATAGTAACCGATTTTAATAAATTTTGATACGCAGATTCATTTCATATTTAAGTAGAGCTATGCAAAATACTTTGACAAAAAATAATATATTCTAGCAATTCTGGACATTTAAAAAACATTTGACATAGTATGGCATGCGTGCAATCGTTCAAAGTTGCATGTTTGAAGTTGCATGTCTTGAAAACTATTTAACATACAGTAATTTTTTTTTATAATGCTCCAACCTCTGGTATATTATCTTTAAGTTTATTTAGTAATAAGAATTTGGTAATTCTATGTTTAATCTTAAATTGGTTGTAAAAATTGATAATTTGCCAATTAAATTAAAAACGTTATAAAAATCAAAATAATTAAAAAAAAAACCTTGAAATTAATAACTGATGTAGTGTTACACATGAAAATCACATTACTAAAGTTTGGAAGTTGCTATTTATTACATTTATCTTCAAATTAACTTAGAAACTTTAAAAACAATTCAAAATCACGATTTATACTCTTTTGTAGGCACAAAAAACAACTGAAGGAAACATCAGACATATACAATATTGCACAAGCATAAAGTTCAATAAGTCCATTATAGGCTCAAAAAAGTTCAAGTTTGTCTTTTGATTGCTAACATAACAAAATTGGGTAAATAAAAACAAAAAAACAAACAAACATTTCCTACATTATACGAGCCATTGTACTTCAAAGTTTGCTCGTTTTTAACAATCTTTCACCTGATTTCAGAAGAAAAGAAAATAGTGTTGCCATCTACATCGATGTAAGATTACCATACAGTTATCATTTGCAATTCTACTGTATTTTAAAATGTTTTTGCTCAAGTATATTTTAATGTAGAGTAGACAAAACTATACTGAAGGCAAGAATAAAAGTTTCTGTATTTAAAATATACACTTTCATCTATAATGTGAATAAAATTTTAAAACTTAAAAGCTTTTCTTTATATACAAACAATTCATAGAAATCTTGTATCTTCGCGACCAAATTTTTCCTTATTATTTTTTTTTTCTAATCAAGGTGTTAAAAGGCAAGCATGAAAGTTTCTGTATTGAAAAAATATATTTTTATCTATAGCCTCAAATAATCTTTCCTTCATGTTCAAACAAATAATAGAAATATTCTATTTTTGTCTCAAAATTTTGCATTATTTTTTTTTCTTGTTAAGGAAAATAAAGACAATTACTAAGGTATGCCAAACGGTTACTTATTATTCATTGTTATGCATAAAATATTTTTGACATAATCTTTCCATTCCTAAGGCTAATAATCAAAATTGAAATTTCAAGCATGTAGACGAAAAATGAATTTTGTGTCAACTTTTAACGTAATTTTTGATACTAAATAAACAATCCTGAAATCTGTTATTTTTCATATACTCATAAATAAATATGATCTACATATATGTTGATTTTCGTTAAAATATGTGACGCGTCAGCCACAGCTGATTTGCTCATTTTGTATGTAATCACCCCTTTATAAATTAAATTTGATAAATTTATAACTAAAGGTAACTATATAAAAAAAAATGGTGAAAACTGAATAGAATTCATGTATAAAGCAATCGTCCAGTAGACAATCATTCAGTGATTTTCGATGGAACGGTATTTAAATTATGTTTTATCACTTACCAGTGTGTATCGTCTGCCATGTGGCCAAGTGTTTTTTGCAAAATTGATTTCTCTACTGGATTTTTTTAAGCAAGTGCAATTTTTTTTGGTAAAACTATCATATTTTCTAAACTATACTGTTATAACAAATACGTTTCTATGTTTAGAAAGAATCATAAAAATAACTAGAAAATTAAACCACAAGTATTATCATACGATCTGAAATACACTATATGGCCATTAATGACTGATCACTTTCAATTTTAGACATTTTGTCGAATATTCAGAAATACTAGGGGATCGAACCCGAGCTCCTCGGGTTACAGAATATAGGTGAAAACCAATTTATAATCTAATTATTTTTTTACATGTAATATATATTTTAGATTGCCCACTAACATCAAAAAGAATTTTTATATGAAAAATATCAATTATGCAATCAAATAAAGTTTTGAAATTTATTAAAAGCGATACTTTCACATGTCACCACATGCCAGGAATTATTAACCCAAGATTTTGCCACTTACGTCAGTCTTTCTGATCATTTCGGTGCATAAGCGCGTGGTTCAATCACATGTCTGTTAAATTTGTTTCTTATTTACATTAATTTATTTATTTTTCTATAGAGGAAGGTTTAACTTTGTTATGGAACATTAGACAGAAACATATGCTGAACTTTTTACATTGTTTTAAGAGCAAGTGGATTAACCTTCCGTAATCGAGCTACACGTGATAGAGATAAATTAAAAAATAATTTATGCTTGAATATATATATATATATATATATATATATATATATATATATATATATATATATATATATTACGCTATCGTACGTGACACAGAAATCGCGATTAACTGTTGGTTAATTGTTCAATTGGTTTATTTTAAACAATTGGCGGTTAATTGTTTAATGGCAACGCCCGAATTAAACGCATCTCATTGGTTATTGTGTAATATTTTAAAAAAGTGAATAACAATAAATAAATATAAAATTTAATTAACAACTATAGAACAAAACAATTTATATAATTTTAAAAAATAAAATAAAAGTAAATAAACAATTTATTAATAAATAAACAACAGCATCCGGGTTACCATATCAAGCAAAATAACGACACTTTGGCGCCAGTTAAGTACTCCGGTGCGTATATGACATTGGTGTCAGAAAAAAGTCGTGCCAACGTAGTGCGTATATGACACGTGTGCCGTCTTTTAGTCATCTAATTTAAAATACAATAAATAAAAAAATAAATGAAGGTGCTTTTCCAGTATAGGTACTTGGCGAAATAGAGAAAGGGTCCATGGCGAGAAAAGAAATTTTTTTCTGGCAACAGATTTAATCAAAATATTTTTTTTTTCGAATAAAACTACATAAAAGTGTTCATAATCGCAAAGAGTTCGTACTTTTATGTTAGCTGGGTGCAATTCTCGCCAATAGCATTTTTTAACTCGCCAGCAGCATTTTTTATTTTTCGAGTGGTAAATTAAAACAATGCTTTGATGTTAAAATTAAATGGTTTATGGTATTATTTATTCTTTTTCTTTTCTTTTTCTTTTTTTAAGTAAAAGTCATGAATTTTAAAGGTTTTATTTTTAAATTAAAGTCATACATTCTGAATAAAATGAGTGAAAGAATTATATTTTAATCTGAATTAAAGACAAAAAAAATGCGACGGGTACTACAATGTTTGGCGATTTATCACCTGTGCCCGACTAACATAACTGTAGGTAGTTCTCGATTTCCCTATCAGAATCTTCAAATTTGGCGAAGGATGGAGCAAGTAAATTAAATTATGAATAAAAGTAACATGATACAATGCCTAGCATACATTTAAGGGAGGCCAAATTGGTCGCCACGGGTGACTAGTTATTTTAAAAACCATAATAACTCAGTCAATTAAGATACAATTTTCAAACAAATTGCATTTGAAAGTAGATTTTTTTCGCTATTTGACGATTTAAAAATTAAAAATGTGCTATATTTAGAAATTTAAAAAATCGCTGACATAGCACGTATTTTAATTTCAATTTATTTTTACAGTTTTTATGAGAAAATGGCAACAAAAGGTACAGTAATATATTATTTTCTTTCTTCCGTGATTAGTTTAACTTTACTTTCAACACTCCACGACTTTCAACAGAAATGCAGTTCTTCAGTTGCCACAATTACAAAAAATGTATTAAAAAGTACAAAAAAATTAATATCTCAAAATTAAATTGAGATACAGCTTTCAAACAAATTGCATTTAAAAGAACATTTTTTTCGTTACACGACGGTGTAAAAATTTTAAATGTGCGATGTTTAGAAGTTTAAAAATTTGCAGTAGAGCAAATTGCAAAACCGAAATTTCATTTCAAATTTCAAAGTGATGCCATTCGCAGAATGACGTATGCGTTACGCACAGATATGTTTGTCCTTTATAATATAGATACTTGACAGATTCTTCTGGAAATCCAGGATTAAAAAAAGCAGGTTTGACTTCATATTTATCAACATCGATTTAATAAGAAGGACAATTAGGGGGCAAAGAAAAAATCGAAGAAAAAAATAATTCTTGGGAACACCCTGTAAAATAAAATGCACGAAATGATCTATCGCTACAGAATATTAATAGGCAGATAATGTACAATATGTGTATTGTTTTGTGTAAGTGCCCCGCCAGCGGCCGATAGGTTCTACTGTCGAAGCTGGTAGACGGGAGTGCTCGGTTCGATCCCAATCGCGCCCGTCGGCCTAATCGTTCGGAGTTTTAGTGGTTTTCTTCGAACCTTGGTTTTCCAAGCGTAAATATGAGTTAGGTTCCCTTAGAAAGACCACCACGGAGGGCACCCCCCCACCTTTGAGCCTATTTCCCTCGTGCTGATAATTGGCCGTCATAAACACAACCAACCAACCTTTTGTGTAAGAATAGCATGTATATTAATAGAGATATAGCGATTTTTTAAATAAAAAAATTCTTGCATGTTTTTTGCATATAACATGCAAGGTTTTCAGCTAAATTTAACGCCGGCTTCAGACACATTTACAAAATATAGTAGAAACAATATAGTGCCATTGAAATATAAATATATTACATATTTTAGAAAATATGACCAGTTGTATGAAATTTTTATATGCGCATGCATGAACGATAACATGGATCTTTTTTACAAAATTTAATAGTCAACTCTATGGAGCAACATATTAAAAATATCCCGTCAAATATCGTAAAAATCCAGAAAGATATCGGCGTTACAGTGAGATAAATTTTAGTTGTTCTCTAAAAGAAACTGAATGATAGGGGATTTACCACAAATTGTCATTTTTCATTAACTGACTTTTAGAAAAAAGCTATTATTTAGTGACTATCAACGAGAATTTGGAAAAAATGCTTCGATTTTTATACTTCTTTTTATCATTGTATAGCCTCGTTGTGATGGTTATTCAAGAACATCTAAAGCATCAATAAAAATTGAAAAATTGAAAAATTTAAATTGAAAATTTGTGGACAATTCTTTATCATTCAGCTAGTTTTAGTGAGGAACTAAAAATCAGCTCACTCTAACGCCGATATCTAATTTTTACGATATTTGACTGGATTTTGTTAATAATTTGCTCCACATTGTTGACTATTAAATTATGTAAAAAGATCCTTGTTATCGTTTGCTCATGTGCAGGTAAAAATTATTTCATACAACTGCTCATATTTCCTAAAATATTTAATATATGTATATTCGAAATGCACTATATTGTTCCTACTAAATTTTGTCAATTTTTTTTTTTTTTAACTGGGGTTAAATTTGGTTGAAAACCCTGCATGTTATAAGCAAAAAAACATGCAAGATTATTTTTCTTTTCTTTTTTTTTTTTTTTTTTACAAAAATCACTACATCTCTATTAATATATTTGCTATTCTTACACAAATGAATATACATATTGGACATCATCTGCTTATTTATATTATGTAGCAATAGATCCTTTCGTGTATGTTATTTTACAAGGTGATCCGAAATATTATTTGTTTTCTTTGATATTTTGTTGGCCCCCTAATTGTCCTTCTTACCAAATCGTAGTTGATAAATATGAGGTTAAACCTGTTCTTTTTAATCCTGAAATTCCAGAAGAATCTGACAAGTATATTTCTAGATATTCGACAGAATGTCTAAAATTAAAAGTGTCCGGTAATTAACTTCTTAACCTACGATTTAGTCTCAACCGCTCAACGGTTTGACAAATCTATAGCTACCACTAAAATTTAATAGAGATTTTCGACTTGTTTAATCATGGAATTCAACAAATTTTAGTGGTAAAAAAAAAATTACATTTGGCTCGATCATCGTACGCGGGCTATGCCCGTCATTGTAGGTTAAGGGGTTAATGGCCATATAGTGTAAATGCTGTTGTTTCGAGTTGGGTTCCAACCTCACTTCCGCGTTGCAAGGAGGGTTACTTTGTTGACCGAACGGAGTCATTTTAAACGAAATTTCTAAGACGCGACAATGCAGGTATGAGGCTGGCCGGGATGCAGCAATAATCGATTAAAATGCAAAATAAAACCCATTTAACCCTTCCTAGTGAAAATACTTTTGTTTCTGAAGTATATAATTTATTGGAGAATTTTCGAAAAATTTTATTTGAAAATAAGGAAGTTTTCTCAATGTTAGAAAAGTAAAATTTTGTTTCAATATTCTACATCTTGATTAAAATTAAGTGGTATGAAAAAATATTCCAACGCCCTTCAAAGGATTAACAAAATTAAAAAAAAAAAAAAAAAAAAACTGTTCAACTGCAAATCGCTTACCATACCTGAAAGTTTAATGCATTTGAATTTAACCATGAGTCTGTAAATGATTCATAAAATCTCCCGTTGTTGAGCGAGGAGTTTTTTTTTTTTTTTTTTTTTTTTTTAACAGCCTTAAAAATATTGACTGAAACAGAGCTCTTATAAAACAGAATAACAGTAATATTGGGTCGTTCGGAAAGTCGTGTCCGTTCGGGAAAATCAATTTGTACCGGAAAATTCTATCATTTAATTATTAGAGATTGATTCCGATATCTAATGTCTAATAATTACCGGGCAGAATTTTCCCAAACGGACACGACTTTCCGAACAACCCAATAAATAACAGAAATGTAAATTCCCCCTTATGTTCCAATATACTCCGCCTGGAGTAGCACGTTGGGACACAAACAGTTTACATGTTATTTGCATTATTGGATACACTGTTGAGTAAAGAAGAATTTAATCCAGTAGATAAGTCATTATAAAACTCACCAATCATTAAAATTGAAATCATTTATTAAAAATATTTTTGAAGTTATTGGTAACAGGGTTCGTACGCTTGGCTTCAAGGGCTTTGAAGCATGTTTTACCAGAAGTTTCGTAAAATAAAATTTGGCTAATTTAATGCAAAAAAATTCTATCTTCAGATATAGCGACGAGTGCTCTACGAAATTTCTGGTACCAAAACTCTTAAAATCTCTTGAATGTTGAATCCCCTGATGCGTATGAACCTTAGGTAGTTATCGTAAAGGAGGTGTTATTACAAATTAACTGTTGCTACAAATTGTTTAATCATCAGCTGCGTATACCTGAATTTTTGCTGCATTCTCATGTGTCACAACTTCCCGAATTACTTGTGAGTCAGATTTACACTTTCTACTGGGTAAGTTTCGGACTACAGTGAAACTTTCAACACTTTATAGCATGATAAGTATTTATATTTTAAAAACGTCCAGGGCAATAAAAAAAACTTCCAAAAAATGCCTTTTTCTTATTGCAAAAATCATATTTTCATGCCATATATATAAAGGAAATATGTTTAAAAAAATAGTAATGATAAAAAATGATAAAAAAGCAGATAAAAAATAAAAATGGTATATGCAAGTTTATCAGCAAAAATACGCCATTCATGAGAAAATATGTCAACTAGATTGAAATATACCTGACAAATAAAAATGTAAGCCTGGAAAATAAACATATCTCGAAAATATGTTGCCCGTATGAGGTACGGTAAAATTGGTAAGCGGTACATATGTCGTAGGCTAATTCGGGAGGCCTGAATTCGTGACGTTTGGTCATGAGTAATTACGCTCAAGAGGGATACTTCTTCATTTCATGTGTTACATTATTTCTCAAAACACATACACAAAATTCAAGTTTTTACAAATAGAGTACTATGATTATGAATACTTAGATTAAAAACAATACCATTATTCATTTATTTATAATATAAACGCGAACATGGAAAATCTTTTTGTCTGAGGATTGTAACATACAAGAACAACGCCCATATCCTGTTTAAAATAAGGAAACTAGCCTTAACCTTTTGGGAACGAGCGACCGGTATACCTGCAGCGTAAAGTGCTCAAAATCTGTGATTATTCTCCCCAGTAAATTTTTGTTGTAAATTTTGCCTTATTTAATCTCAGTATTTTCCAGATTCAATTAGACAAAAATTTCCGTTTTAAAAAACCGGTGATAAAAGATTAAAAAATCTATAAAAGACGCTCGTCCCGAAAGGGTTAACCTCTGTGTTAAAAGTTTGACATTTCTTTTACTAACAAGGAAGGTCTCCATACGGGTATACTCAGAAAAATCTGAAAAAATTACAGAATGTTCTTCTCATATGGATATATATATATTTATAAAAAAAATTTTGGCGGAACCCCGATACAGCGTCCGTAAAAAATAACGAAATTTTCGCTTATTTGGCGATTTATCACCGGTTGGCGATGAAAAAAAAATACGTTTTTATTTAGCAAAAAACTTTTTATGTTGAATTTGTTTATACAAGTTTAATTTAAATAACTTTAGTTTTGTCATTTTTAATTTGTTTTAACAATAATTTTGTCCTTTTTAGTTTGTTTTAACTATTGTTTGTGATATATATTTATATGTATTTATAATAAAATTTAAATATCATATTTTACGATTTAAAACAAAATTTAAATTGATTTAAATTATTTCAAGCTCAAAAATAAGGCATGTAGAACACTGTCGATTTGATTTTGTTGCTATGGAAACGACTTCGTCTTCGATATGGAAATGTTAAATCAAATGTCAGCTGACTATAACTTAAAATGGATATTTGCAATTTGCAGAGCATGGAAAATATTTTTACAGTGAGGAAATTAAATAAATACAGCAATAAGCAACATATATATAATATAAAAAATGTATAATAACCTCTATAATTGATTAAGTTTGAATTCATTAAAAACCGTGCATTCTAAAAAACAATATATTTTCAGATGCATTAAAATCGTCTGCTTTTGGCGAGGAAAAATCCTGCTCGCCAAATCGCGTGTCACTTTAGTATTTTCGCGCGAAATATTCGAAAATATTTTATTTTTTTTACAAACTTTCTTCTGAAATTCAACCGTTAAATTTAACTGTTCTCTTATTACATACATGAGTAGTTTCACTAGCATTTTTTTCAACATATTCTGAGTATGCCCTGTAAGGAGACCTTCCTTGTAAATCTTAGTCTTTGTAAAAAAAAAATAATAATAATAATAAATAAATAAATACTTATTAATAAATAGGGTACATTTACCGTAACACCGTCAAAAGAAAGTAATATGTATGCTAATCAGTTGATCACGTGAAATTCCCATGACACTTAGGAACAGACTGGTCTGTTATCTATCACCAGCTACACTCTATCGCAGAGTCATAATACGCCCAATCTCTTTAGAGTGACTATTCACTCTGAGCAAATGTGAAATTTTCGACTCTTTGAAAGAGTGAATAGTCACTCCTGGGAAGTGGCTATTAACTCTAAACAGGGGTGGATAATCACTCTTTCGGAGGAGTGACTATTCACTCTTGCTAAAGGAGTGCGGTTTTTCACTCCTGGTGGGAGTGAATAATCACTCTTTCATAGGAGGGAATGTTCATTTTTTGTGTAGTCGATTCTTTTTTTCGTGTAGTCGCGGCCCTGCTCGCGGGCCGGGCTCGGGCCGATTTTCATTCACGGCACTCGGGCCGGGCCTAACTTCTTTTTTTCTGTACAAAACCGGGACTGGTTTCATTCCTAGTCTTCACGGCCCAAAATTGTCAGTCCTAGTTTTGACTCAGCCCGTATGAAAATCATTGTCTCAGCGTGGCCTGGTCCATTTAAAGGTCAGTAAAATTAGGCCTCGCCCAAAAATTTTTGTAAAAAATACATACATTTTTAAATTATCATTATTCTACACATAAATATTATTATTTTTTTCTTTTTAAAGAGTAGTAGATTTCTACGCTTATTAAAATATAGCTAAATTAAAATCTAGTAAAACGTGTGAAAAAGAACCTGCATATCACGCAATTCTGTTTTAAACTGAAAACGAGTTGATCCATGCAAAATTGATATACTAATACGTAAGAAAAGAATATATAATACATTTACACTTGTTAAGAAGTGATATTGTCAATAACACATATCTTTTCCTTGCAATTCTATCTTAGAAGATTTTACTGCATAGCATTTTTCAGATATTTAACATACATAGAATATGGATTAACGATATTAATGATAACTGAAACATTTACATACAAAAAGTAGAGATTCATTAAAAAAATAAATATTACAGCCTGCGGCACTTCTATAAAAATGAAGACTATAAACATGAAAAAAAAGTTAAGATAAATATTTCTGGTCAGAACTCCTCGTACCAGATAAAATTTTAACAAAAGCGACGTAAAAATCAATGTTTTGTAGAGATTCACGCGGGCCGGGATTTTAACTTTTTCCGGGACGGGCCAGGCAGTATTTTTTTCTACGGGTCGGGCCGAACTTTTAATTTTTGTATCGGGCCGGGTCCGGGCCTGGAAATTTCAGCCCGTGCAGACCTCTAGTGTGTGTTATTCAATTGTTAAAAGAGTTATATTTCAAACCGCTACATAAAGAAATATCATAGACAGTTAGTTTTGAACACTCTACGATCAATCTTTTTCTATACAACATACAACTATTTAGCTCATAATCTTAACAATCCACATATCTACACGGATAAATGCTTAAAATTAAATATGACTTACCTTTATTTTATGTATTGCATAAAGAATAATTTTAATGATATCGTAATCTGTTAATCCTAAGATGGCGGACGAAAAAGTTATCATTTTTCTTATCTTTTAAGGGTGTTGTCGCCTTGCTGTTCTGATTGGTTAATAAGCAATGCATACGTAAGCCACTCTTTCAGGAGTGAGACATTTCACTCCTTTCTAGAGAGTAGAAAATTCCACTCTTTAAGGAGTGTATTTTTATAAAATTCACTCCAAAAAGAGTAAAAATGCCCGTCACTCCTTCAAAGAGTGAATTTTTCACTCCCCCCAGTATTAGAGTGTATGAGAACTCTTTGTTTATTTGTACTACATCTCGAGAGCATTGGGTAAATACCCTCCCTAGGATACACATTAACCCCTTGATGGGGCAAGCAATTACGTTTGTGTAATGCTGAATTCCCACCGGAAATTTAGTAAAATTTTATCTCAAAATATGGAAAAGCAAGTTTACGACTTTTTTCCACCAAAGTTAGAAAAGTAAAATTTCATAATTTTTTTCTGGTGTAAATCTTCATTAATCGTAGGTGGGATAAAATATATCCAACAGCCCCTCAAGAGGTTAATATCCCGCTCTCCCCTATTCTTTCAAGAGTACTAATGAATATTTAAATCACGTTTTTTCACTATTTTTGTAACTGATTAACCCCTTCGGGACGGGAGCCTTTTACGAAATTTTTAATCTTTTGTCACCGTTTTTTAAAAGCAGAAATTTGTGTCTTCTTGAATCGACAAAATGCGCTGATTAAGTAAGGCAAATTTTACAGTAAAATTTTACTGGTGAGGAAAAAGAAGGATTCTGAGCGCTTCATGCGGCACGTATACATGTCGCTCGTCCCCAAGGGGGACGAGCTTTTTTTGTTTGGACAAAGTTTTATGAATAAAGAGAAGGAGACAGAAGGTTGTCACAAGATGGTGGCTGCTTTTTTAAAATTCCATTGAACAGTGTCTGTTTACCGCAGGGCCATACTTTCCACCAGTAAAATTGAATAGAAAATTTTATGACTTTTAAGCGCCTTATCCATGGAAATATTTTCTCACAAATATTCTAAAAATTTGTACTTGTTTTACTGGTGTCAGTTTGTTTCATTGGTTGTCACAGTACGGCGGAAATGCAGGGCCTGACTACTGCCAAAGTAACATGCTACCAGTAAATTAAAAAATCTGTTTTTGCCATCATTTATGACTGTAATTTCGCGAATGTAAGGCGTTTAAATAAAATAAGTTGTAAATTTCAATATAAATTTGCACTCAAAAGTTTCAACCACCGGTAATCAGCCCCTGAGAAAGCGGTTACATTTGAAGCTTTACTATTTTAACGATATGTCTGTTCCTCTTTATTAATAGTTCCATGGATTAGACGCGATTAACAATAATTTAATCCCTGCTATTTTGAAAATACATACAAAAAAAAAAAAAAAGTTGTGTCTCTCATTTGCATTCGATTTCATTCTATCTGCTACCCTTTACGCGAAGCAGATTTCCTTGAACGGAACTTTATATATTTGTGTCTACACCGATGATCTCAGCGAGCAAGTACTTTAACTATCATTTATTTATTTTTTCTGGTTTTAATTTAAAAATTAAATGTTTCTTTTCAAGGGATAAATTCAAAATGTTTTGAAAATTTATATTTTAATTTCAGAGTTTAAGAAATAGCTTACGTAGTTGTGTTATATTTTTAAATTAATAGAGTTAACTACATTAAAATATGGTAAAATTTGGTGCTCAATTGCAAGTCTGTTAAAAAGGCGCCTGGTCAATTATATATGTCATTAAGAATTAATCTTTTTTAAAAAACTATTTACAACAAGACTGAAAATGTTTTGAATTCGATTTGTCTGTCTGTCGGTTTAACCGTTCTCTAACTCGTGTAAATACACTCGGATTGACATGCAATTGATATGTGTAATTGAAGCATATTATGGCATTTCGGTATTAAAAGTGGAGTTTATAGCATTTCTAGTTCGCTTACATGGACACTCAAAAGAATTCCGTTACATTGTGATTCAGGGAAAAAAATCTTTTGCGGCGTTTTTAATGATGTTACGCTATTTCAAAGCTATTGAAACTGATATATATCACCGAGATGTTTTACAAGATGCTCAGTGTAGAATATAGTGCACGTAATATTCATCGTTCATTTACTGGGACATGCAAAAGAATTCGGTCACAGTAATTATTTTTTATTATTATCCCACCCCCTTTTTCTATTTCCTAGATCAATCTTTTCCTATAAAACATATAAAACCTATTTGGTCCATGTTCTCAAATTACAAAATATTCGGGAATAAAAAATTTAAATGAAATATGTCTTATTGTCTCCATAAATAAACATAGTTTTAATACCATAGTTGCCAACCTCCCGATTTTTTTCATACCAATATTTTTATTCTAAAATACTTGCTTTATACAATCGCACAATTTATGCAATTAAATAAAGCGAACTTTTTTGTAAGATTTTACTGGTATCCAAAAAATCGGGAGGTTGGCAACTATGTAATACCTATTTTTTAACAATTCCGAACGATAGTTAACAATAGCCACTGCCTTTGCAAGAGTGACTCCTATGAAAGAGTGATTCCTATGTAAGAGTGACTTCTATGAAAGAATGACTATTCACTCCTATCAGGGGCGAAAAACGCACGATGATTTATCTGAAGACTGGGAGAATCGTATTATAGAAAATCTAAGACTTAAAAATTTTTATATTAAAAAATAAATTCCACAATCATTTACAAAAACAAATCATACTACAATCGAGACTTTTTTAACCTTAATTGCATAGTGATGTAAATTTCCATCACCTTTTTATTTAATTTTTAATACATAAATTAAGTTCTTGCAATCACTATATTTATATAGAAATATTAATCCTCTAAAAGTTACAAAAATATGCTACTAAATAAAGTTAAAAATGTATCTTAAGATTTCTGGTGTCTAATCCTTAATATAAAAATAAAAAAACGCAATTCTAAAAGAATAATTCATGCATTTGACCCGGGAGGACGCGCGCCGGCCTGAGAGACCCAGAGTGCGTACGGTTTTTACAATTGTCATCACTATCTTTTTAAAAGTAATCTTTAACTTGATTTATCGCAAAATTCTCTCCGATTAAATAAGGCAACGATTATTATTTGTTTTTACTGGTGGCAAAGTAAAAACCATTCATACTCTAGGTATGTGCGCGTTCACCCGTGTTAAGTGTTAAATCTATTTTAGAAGCTCTTTCTGATTCAGAGGACGAGCTTCCGCCAATTAAAGCTTCTATTTCATGTCTTTTATTACTTGTTGAAATCAATAGATTGACAGAAAGTTCGATACCTGTTGCAGAGGATACTTGTATAAATAATTTCTTTAAACGGATCAAAGAATGTTTAGAAATAAAAATTGTTAAAATCAAAGCAAACTACAATTAATTCCTTCTTTAAAGCTGTATAGACATGAAATGTAATAAACTAATTGAATAACAATGGTTTTTGTAGTACAGTCATTCAGGGTAACTTTGATCCGCGTTTTCTCTATTTTCATATCCACACTCTTATTTTAAGACTATTGCTGCAACTAGGGGCATAAAAGAGAAGAAATGATCCTAAATTATTGTATGACTATCAAAAATTAAGGAATAATAGTGATAAAAGCTATAAAAAATGAATTTTTATCCAGGTTCAAAGTTACCCAGCCATTTAGAGTAACTTTGCACCATTTGATAAATATTATATAAAATAATTCATTATAAAAAAAGTTTTATAGTTAGGACAACTTTGGGCCCCCCAAAAATGGACAACTTTGGACCCCAAAAAATGGACATCTTTGGACCCCCAAAAATGGTTTCAGATATGTAAAGACTCCGAATTTACATTTCCCAACATCAGAAGATTTGTATAATTTATGATATTACAACAAATGTCAGAAACATAAGAAAAGTGGAAGAAGAGAACCATGAACATTTAGAAATAAAAAAAAAAACCTGTTTATTGTTCATATAAAACATAAAAATGCAGTGAAAAACAATTTTTAATGTTTTATCTCAATAATATATCCATAGCTACAGTAAAACATACTAGTACTAGTATTATTCAAACAAGAATAAAAAATGCCGAATATATGAAATGTCAAATTTGAGTAGCTCCGCCCCGAAAAACGCCTTTAAATGAATTGTATATATTTTACACATATTTGTGAAAATATTTACATGTTATATCTAATGTTCATTTTCGGCATTTATATAAAATATACGTGCAAATATGGGGAAATTTTGACAGTAGCACCTATAATTAGTAAATTATAAACATCAGTATATCTTTGAGCCGGCTCAAAGTTACCCTGAAAATGTGTTAAAATGTTAGTGCCTTCTTATTTTACATTTTGTTAACTATTAATAAATAAATAATCACAAAATATTACCACATTTACAACATTTAGACAATAATATGTCTGATAAATGAGTATAATGTTACTTACTATGAAAATTTAATTGGATTACAACAACTTCAAAACAGCATTCAAAATTACCTGGAAAACATTTCCTCACAAAAATAGTTAGATGATGCATTTAATTGCGTATCATGTTGCTAATTTATTTTCTAAAATAAAGAGTGGAAATCCCAGTTTAGAACTTTGCTAACAGATCACAATTCTGGAGCTTATTTAGTCTTTTGGAGTGAAAAATATTCAAAATTAGGAGGTGGTGCAAAGTTACACCCCGTGGTTCAAAGTTACCCTGAATGACTGTATGTATTTCATGAAACTTCGCTTTACCCATCACCTCTATTCAGAAACCACCTCTCTGAAAGACCGATTTTTTATGGTCTAATGAGTGGCCTCCTTAGAGAGGTTTCACTGTAAATTGCATTTAAAAGAACATAATTCTCCTACTGAGGGTATAAAACTTTAAATTGTGCAATGTTTAGTAGTGTAATAAAAATTTGCAGTAAAAGCAAAATTTATTGGTAATATTATTTATTGAACTTAATTATATTTTATTACCAACTACCTGAATTGCAACAATACTTTGTATTAAAATTTTAAATTTATAATAAACGGCAACTAAAGCATTGATCTATTTTTAAATCAATTCGTTAGCAAATTCTTGTAGCAGGCAACTATTTCAACATTTTACAACAGAATTACTTTGCAACATACTTATAACTACTTAAAAAGTGACACAAACATATAAAAATATTATTTAATGCAACCCTGAGATCTTTCGAACATACACGCGTTCATTTTCAAAGGGAAAAGATGATTGACTGAATAGGAAATAAATTTTAAAAACAAAAACAAAATAGTACGCAATTATAATATAATATAATAGATTATATTCTATTATAGTAATAACAGAATTACTTTATCCCTGAAAGAATTAAGTGACTGTATGTAAAAAAATAATGATTTCTGCCTATGCGTCAAAAACTGATTTTATTTCATTGAATTCAGACAAAAATATTTTACTATAATGAACTGGAATATTGTGATACATATGTGATATTATAAAATCCATGAAATTGGTTAAACAAAGAAATAATAATTAATCATGCAAAAAATGAAGTACTATCTATTTGATACATTAATTGTTATTTCATTAACATATAAAAATCCGATAACATTTTTAAAATGTAAATAGAGATTGCCAGAAAATGCTTCTAAAAATGTTGCTATTTTACACCAAAATCACGTCCCCTATAACAATGAGATGCCGAATTTTGTGCTTCTAAGGTTCCAGTCTTTCAGTTGTGTTCAAGATAGGAAGTATAGCTTAAGCTTACAAGGATATGTCTTAAGTTCTATTATTGTGGTGAGGATCTGATATTGATAAAGCCAGACTGTCTGAGAAATTCGCAACAAGCTACTTACCTTTTGACGCTTACACAATTAATTAATAGTTGGCATGGAAAGTTTTCTTTTGTTATAACAGTTGAATGACAGTATACCCCGAGAAAAAAAATTCCTGTAAATAACCCATTGTACGTTTTCTTTTTTGTTATGCGTTTTTTTTTTTTTTTTTTTTTTTTTTTTTTTTTTAACCTTATGTCTTACGGCGCTGTATTTTTTTCTGTTACATTTTCCATTCAACGTAGCAGAACTTGTCAAATGTTTTCGTCACAAAATAATTTTGTCTCTTTATTTTGTTGAAAAGTAATTATTGCAGGTTTTAAGAGAAAGTCTACACACAATTTTTTTATATAACTCACATCTTATTTACGAATAATATACAGAGTGGTACATAAAAAATTGCTCCACGGGATTTTCATTTCATTTGTGTAAAAAGTAGTGCAGTTTTTTGCTTTATTCTTTTGATTTTTTACTTTCTTCTATCTTTACAAGAAGAAATTATTCGATTCATGAAAATTTTCGAATTCCAGCTTTCGACGGAATTACTCGTTTTAAGGGTCAGAGATCCCCAAAAACATGTTTTTACAAACTGTCTGTCTGTGTGTGACACAAATTTTGTGGGTGCTCAATCTCAAGAACAAATCGATGGAATTTAAAACAACTTTAGATTAAGTTAGTCCCTGATATAAACTGGTGCTGATTACGTTTTGGTGTAAATCTCCCGACTGGTGGCGCTGCTATGCTGAATTTTTTACGATTTCGGAAATAGCTATATCTCAAGAACTAATGCACGAATTTTCACAAAACTTCAGATTCAGTTAGTCCCTGATATAAATTAGTGCTGTTTTGTTTTTAGTGTAAATCGCCCAACAGGTGGCGCTGCTAGGCTGCATTTATCAGGATTTTCGCAATAACTGCATATCAAGGACTATTGCATGAATTTTCATCAAACTTCAGATTCAGTTAGTCCCTGAAGAAAATTGGTCCTGATTAGATTTTGGAGTAAATCGACCGACAGGTGGCGCTGCTATGCAGATATTTATTTACGTTTTCCGCAATTGTTCTACCTCAAAAACGGATGCACGGATTTTCATCAATCTTCAAATTCAGAACTTGACATAAGTTGTTGCTGATTAGATCTTGATGTAAATCACCTAACCGGTGGCGCTGCTATGCTTTATTTTTGAGAAAATATTAAGATGTATGAGATAGAAGAAAGTTTTGGATTTGCAGATCTGACTAGTTTTTTTGCAACTGTATTAGTAAAGTATATAAAAAATGCATCTCAGCGTTGATCTGCATTTGTGGCATGCAGACAAGTCAGTTTTTCCTACGTCACACTGAGAAAAATAAATATTGCCTTCACCTAGAATGAATAGGTAGTCATTTTCTGGATCCCTTAACCCTTTATGTTCTGAATTATGAATTCATGAAAAATTTATCTTCTAAAGCATTTATCGGGAATTTTTGAAACTACATTAGAAGATTTACATAATCATTTCATAAATTTTAGAAGGATTTGATGATATATCTCCAAATTTGGCGACCGAAATGAGTCGCCAAAAGTGACGCCAACTTGGCGATATCGCTAATATTTCGCCAAATTCTCATAAAGTTCCATTGTAAACCTACTTGCTTACAGAAAATCAACAAATCGAGATATTTTAATGCAACAAAAACTAATATTAGCTTAACTCCTTGAGGGGCGGTGGGATAAAATATATCCCACCTAATTTAAACAAGATTCTCACCAGAAAATTTTTACTAAATTTTATATTTTTAACTTTGGAGGAAAAGCGTTGAGAAATTGCTTTATCTTACTTAAAAATAAAATTTTTCGATTATTCCGGTGAGAATTCAATATTTAGAGTCATTTTTGCTCGACCCTCAAGGGGTTAAGGGATTATATTAAATTTTTCTTTGATGACCTAAGTAGGAATTGACTTTAAAAACAAAATTTTTATATTACTTGTTTCAAAACAAACATTCTTAAAATTCCGGGCAACACCGGGTACTTTAGCTAGTAATTAATAAAGATTTTCAAACAGAGTAAGGGATTGATTAACCATTGAGTGAAGTTGCGCGGAAAGGGAATTGTAGAATGTTTTATCACTTACCGCTGTTTATAGTCAGGCAGACTCTGTGTAATCGTTTTTTAATTATTTTTTTTATAATTAGAAAATATTTCGTAAAATTTTGTCAGATCTGGTGTTTAGAGAAATTTCCGACTCGACAAAGCGGGGACCCCTCCCCCCCCCCCCCCCTAGAAAACAGGAATTCTGCTTTTTCAGAACTTAGTGACGGTCCCCGATGAAAAAAAGTATGTGCATATATAAATAGTAAGAAACATATTTCAATTTTAAGACTTACAGCACACGCTTTTATTTTATGTAAAATGACGTCATTCGCATCCGCTTAAGAATTCCACATTTACGATCCACTCTTAAACATCTACAGTAAAGCAGGCATAGGATGACGTCATTATCCCGAAATAATACACAAATGCCGCAAAAAGACACCGTCATTAAAGAAACACGACCAAAAGAAAAAGGCTGTCTAATGATTCACAGGCCTTTATTTGTTTGTAGCATTAATACAGATACTTAAAATTAAATATGGTTTATAATAGCTCCATGTTTTAACAGAAATCATTCATTTATATTTTTTCAAAATAGCACGTATTTTAATAAAATTTTCTTTCGGTTTTTATGAAAAAATGGCAACAAAAATATATAATTAATATTTTACAACTATTTTCCCTTTACTTTTTACAGAAATGGAGTACTTCTGTTGCCAATATTATGCAAATGGCTCCAAAAACTACAAAAAAAGTAATATTTCAAAAATAAATGGAGATGCAGTTTTCAAACAAATTGCATTTAAAAGTACTTTTTTCCCCCAATACGACGGAATAAAAATTGAAAATGCGCGATGCTTAGAAGTTTAAAAAATTGCTATAAAGTATTTAATCGTACTGCTTTGTTTTACGGCTGGCTTCTGTACGGTAACATTATTTTTTGGAGATGACACAAAATAAGCTGGGAGAAAGAAATAGCATACCGTACTGGGGGGCTAAAAAAGAAAAAAAAAACATTTGACTACAAATCATTTCAATAATTATGCATGCAAGTGATATGCTTTTACAATTAAAAATGAGTCTGCAGCTACGTAATAATATTTTACATTGTTGAGGGGTGGGGGATATATTTTTGAAAACTGCATTTAAAAAAAGTGACAGAAATAGTCCTTTTATAAGGGAAAAAAACAGCAACAATTAACCCTTTCAGGGGTAAGGTACTTGTATTCGTAGAATGTTCAAATAATTTAGTGACACCAGTATTAACAAGAGATTTTATTTGTAAACAAGTAAAAATAAAATTTCGCGTACTTAATAGAGATGACATTTTCATCATAAAATTCCGGTGTCAATGTGGCAATTTGGGATTAAAATTATGCGATGCCGTACTGCCCTTCAAGGGGTTAAAAGATTCTGCCGGTACCATGTCAAACTATCCAATATGAAGACATTCTTGCCAGTGAGGGGACTACTTTTTTTAAATCAAGATTACTTGATTGGCACCACTTTTCTGAAATGGTAAAATTCCCTTTGCTTTCACCTTAATTAATATGTTATTAAATAATGCGAATTTTACTATTTCAAAAAAGTGGTGCCAATCAAAAAATCTGAATTTCAAAAAAGTAGCTCACTGGCCACACTGTTTTCATATTGGATAGTTTTACATAGTACCGACGATATGTACACTCCATCAACTGATATAAATTACTCCGCCTGTTGGAGCAAGTTAAGACGACGAAGTTAAAATAAAGAAGGGGAAACATATAGTGTAGAATCTACCTGTTACAAGTGAAGTAACTGAGTAGGAAGTCACAAGATGGTATATATAATTATATATATATATATATCGGATCAACAGTTTTTCATTACCGCCGAGACAAACTTCCACCAGTACATCTGAACAGAAACTTTCGCATTATTTATGCGTCTTATTAATTCAAATATCCTGCTACAAATTTTGAAAATATTTCTATCGGCTTTTATTGGTGCAATTTGATCCCGGTATTATAATTTGTTTGACTGACACTGACAGGAGTTTGTTATTTTTTCACAATATGACGGAAACGCAAGGCCAGATTGCCACCGGATTAAACTTCTATCGGTGAACCTAAATATTTATTTGCAACAATTATGAGTGGAATTCTGCATGAATAAGGAATTTAAATAAGGAGACAATTTCTATTCAAAACCAGTGGAAGTTTGCTTCGGCGGTAATCAGCCCTAGCGAAACTTGTTACAGTTATAATTTCGCCAATTTATGATATTTTTTCATTGTTCACTGGTTTGGACTTTATAAATATTATTTATTCTGTTGAGATATATTGTTGATTAAAAAAGGATTTAATTTAACATATACAGTGGAGTCCGGTTAAGACGCGTTTCAAGGGAGTGGACAAAAGTCGCGTATTAACACTAGAACCGCCATAGCGGTCATTTTGACCGGTAAAACATGAAAATATTTCCATTCGAACCAGAAAAAGAAAGTTAAATATATACCACGGAGAAATAAGTTAAACAAATATGTTAAATAGTTTTAAATTAAAAATCTGGTGTGAAATAATTTCATAATACTTGAGTAAATTTTCCGGCTGTTCTAGTGTTAAGCGGGATCGCGTATTAACCCCTTAACGGTCGCATTAAATTACGGTTTAAAAATTCACATTGCTTACTGGCACCACATTTTTGAAAAAGAAATGTTCATCTTCTTTAATGACAGGAAAAATGATACTATAATAAATCCAAATACACTATTCTATAAAACTGGTGGGAATGAAACAAATCTGAATAATCTGAATAAAAGTAACAGCCCGTGAATATGACGGGAGCGAGAATTAAGGGGTTAAACGTGATTTGGATAACGCTGCAGAAACTGCGCTTATTTACACATTTAATCGTCTAAATGAAGTTTAGAGCTTTCATTTATATGTTTACGGTCGAAAATTGTGTCTTTTATATATATTTAGATTAAAATATTATTGTATTCAACTTTAAGTCATTGTTTATTTTTATAGGACCTACTGGAGTAAAAACGGAAAATGAATGTGGATTTCAACATGGTTTTATTATTTATTGTCGATTTGTACGTTCAAATCAAAAACGAAACAACAAAAATAACTTCCTACTACTAGACTAATTTTTTTGAACAAAAAGAAAAAAAAAAAAAAAAAAAAAAAAAAAAAATTAAATCTTGGAAGTACAACCCAGTTTCTAAAAATCATATTTAGTTCTTGTATTAATGAGTACTACCATTATAATAAGCTTTTCATTTTAATATTAGAAAAATCTATTTTTATTAAACTTTGTGTACATAATATTGTTGGTATTACAAAAAGTAAAGAAAACATAAAAGAATTATCCAGCCGCAGTCGTATTGTTTAACCTTTACGAGTTTCATTTTTTGTTGCCTCTAATATACATTATTAAACATAGTAGTGATATAACGTACATTGAAATCATCACTAACAACAGGTATGATTATCTGTAATCATAATAATTTTTATGACGTATCTGAGTAACTTGAATTTGTCTATATCACTCTTACTACAGTAAAAACAATGGAGTTACGTATAAAGAGGAGGAGACATATAGTGTACTGTCTGCCAGTTGCGAGTGAAGTAACTGAGGAGATTGTCACAAGATGGCGGCTGCTTTTTTTAAAATCGGATCTTCAGTTTCTGATTACCGCCAGGGGAAACATCCCACCAGTAAAATTGAATAGAAAATTTCATCTTAATTAAACGTCTTATTCATGGAAATTTTTTTCAAAAATATCGTACAAATTTCTATTTGTCTTTACTGGTATCAGTATGCCTTGTAAAACTGTCGGTTTGTTTCTCTGGTTGTCACAATATGGCGGAAACAAAGGGCCTAGCTACCGCCAAAGTAAACTCCTACCAGTAAAAATGAAAATTTGTTTCTACCATTATTTATAACTGAAATTTTGTAATAATAAGACATTCAAATAAGTTGAAAATTTCTATATAAATCTACTGGTGGAAGTTTCCACCAGCGGTAAACAACTCCAGCGTTAGCGGTTACAGTTGAAGCTTCACTTTTTTAAGGATATGTCAGTTCCTCTCTATTAATAGTTCCATGGTAAAAACACACACGAAGTGAGAGACAAAGGATGTTAGGAGGCGTGATCAAAGAAGAATTTCAATTGTACTAATTTAGCGAGGTTTGCTTTATTCAAATGCCTACTACCATTTCTAATTAGTAATTTTCTCGTTAATTAATCTGTTATTAAATAAGTAAATAATACTATACGAAAACAGTGTTTTTTATCTGAATAAAAATAATACGCAAAATTGGCAATAATTGAGAAAAGAGAAGAAATTCGCATCTTGAACAATGACAACGTGTCTTAAGCGTGATTTTTTTTCTCAAAGGAGGAAAAAAATATCACGTATTAAGCGGGATCGAGCAATAATCGTTCGTGTATTAAACGTGATATTTTTGCATTAGCCTTATGAGAGAAATGTAAGGCACCGGAAAAAAATCCGCGTATTAAACGGGATCGCGTATTAACCGTTAGCGTCTTAATTGGGTTCGACTGTATATGATAGAAAAACTCATCAGTAAATAATAAATTAGTATCATTAAAGAATATGTTATTTATTTAAAATAACTTTGCAGTTATTGGTAATTATAGTAATTGGGTTATTTTTATTAATAGACTAATACTTGTGATAAAATTAGTTATTCAAAATAGCATATGATAGGCTTTTACATGCGAAAAATACAAATTATCTTATCGGGAGCTGTGTATAACGTGTCCTGTCCCCATATGTACAAAGTTGCTGAACTTCCTGTCATTTGTTTTTAGATGTGTTCGTAATTATATAAATACGTACCACCTATAGTCGTCGCCTGGCCCGTCCTTTCGCATATAACAGCGCAAAAACTTCCCAACTGAATGGCTTGAAATTTAATACTCCCTCTGTCCCAAAATAGTTGCTACATATGATTACTTTCGTACTGATTATTGATACTGATGATTTTATGATTTTGTTTGAACACTTTTCATAGATTTCAGGGTGCTATGCTATCAATCAACAACATTTATTTACCAAGCATTCCCTCCGTCTCTCCTTAAATAAGTACCAAATTAGTTTAAAAAATCCAGGGTTCGCACGCTCTTAAGCCACGCCCCATTTTCTAAGGATTCTTACACCAGTAATCTTAACCCCTTAATTCTCGCTCCCGTCATATTCTCGGGCTGCGTCTTTTACTCATATTATTTGATTCCCACCAGTTTTATAAAATAGTGAAATTGACTCTATTTTAGTATCGTTTTTCCTGTCATTAAATAAAGTGGATATTTCTTTTTCATAAAAGTGGTGCCAATAAGCAATTTGAATTTTTCAACCGTAATTTAATTTGAGCGTTAAGGGGGTATAAAACTATCCTCTAGCTAATGAATCCTTAATTATTTAGGAAGAAAATTATCTTTATGGTATACTGGTGGTAGAGTCCTTACAAAATGGTGTCGATCTACTAAACTGCATCGGAAGTTATTTATGACTCCACCCACTTGAAATGAACTAATTTGGGACAAAATTTTCGACCTAAATGTCGCAACTAATTTGGGACGGAAGGAGTATATAGAATCGTTGCAGAATTTTGTCGAGTCATTTCAAATTTTGTAAAAATCGAATCAAAACTTAAAAAGATATTAATAAAGTTTTCTCCAGTATGTTAAACCCTATCATACGTTATAAATACAATGATATCCCATGATAGGTAATGATTTTAGGTTGTCATGATGATGACGTTCTATTTACGTGGTAGTCCTATTATTTCCGTATTACTGTATTTTATATATAGAATAGCAATAAATTTTGTATTCATGCATTTTTACATAAGAGTGCAACAGCTATTACACCAAGATATGTATATTTATAAAAGTAGTTATAGTACGAACGCACCTCATTTGCACGTTGACGTACAATTTCCGACTTGTTACAAATTCTATTTATAAGCTTTGGACTACAGTGAAACTTGTAACATTTAAGGGGTCTCAGGACTCTTAAAGCTTTAAAATTTTCGAAATTTTAATTTTTTTAGAGGTTAAACTCCTATCTTTTCTGAACATTTTAATGTAATTGTTTCCTTGAAATTCCTATTAGAACTGAAGTTATGGCTTTTACATTTATACACGTTCAATAGCTGAAGCGTCGTTTCGGAAACTTTGAAGCCATTCTTCTACAAATGACGTTTTGGGGCATAACGCGCACGATATCTCAAAAACTTATGAATATTTTTTCATGAAATTTTTTAAACACATGTTTCATGTTAGTCTGTATAAACTGAACCTAAAATTTCTTTTTTATTGTTCAAAACAATATTTTTTAGGTGATTATACTGTTGAAATTTTCTTAATTTTGCATTAGCTAAATAAAACTTTGTATTAAAAATATAAAAAAGCTTTAAATACAAATTTATTTAGGCTCAGGGTAATTATTACAATCTGAAGTATAAGTAGGCACGAAAATTTTCATTCTAGTTGCAATACTTATTTTGTAATCGTGCGCGTAAGCTGTTATGCCGATTTTTTGCTCGTCAAATGTCTAACAGTTTGGAGCCCCCTGTAAATGCTAATTCTGCATCTTATAATTTTTTAAATACATGAAATGAAAGAAGATATTTATATATTTTATTCCAATTAAAATTGTGTCTTAAAATCAAACACATTTTAAGATATTAAATGTTGAAAATGATCTTTTTTTTTTCATTTATTCCAATTTTAAGACTCCTGAGACCTCTTAACACGTTCAGTGCCGCAAAAAGTAAGAATTTTCAAATTTCTTCTTGAAAGTCGCATGCCACCACAAATTCTGAAAAGTAAAATTTGCTTTACTAATACAGCGAAATTTCTGTTAATAAATAAGGCAATTTTTTATTTTAAAATAATGGTGAGAAAGTAATAAATTAAAGCCCCGAATATTAAAGCTACGAGTATACTCGTACCGTGGCAGTCAACGTGTTAATAGCATAACAAGTGTGTATATTTTAACACATTGCTGACGAGAGACGCGGATGCACGTTTTTCGGATATGACTTTTCCGCGTACGGTCGGTATTTTTGCATTTTATGTACTACATTATTTCTCCAAAAAACATTCGCAGAATTTATATTTTTGCAATTAAAGTAGTATGCATATACAGTGAAACCTCCTTGAACGGTCACCTCTAAACAACGACAACCTCCGAATACCGGCCACATATTGATGGAACCAAACACATTCCATAGCATTAACATTAATACGAACCTCTAAATAAGGAATCCTAAAGAACGGCCGCTCAAAAGTCAGGAGAATTTTTTTTTAATAGTTTCTGGTTTTTTATATTTATTTGCAAACCAAAATCTAAAGCAGTTCAAACAAAATTTACTTAATACGACAACAAAATGCTACTTAATCTCTTGAGCACTTAATTCTTTTCTATAACTAGACATAGAAAATGAAGACAATGATAATGATGGAGAAATTTTAAATAAATATTCTTAGAACAGCAAGCATAACTAACACGAACGCAAGTAAGTTAGCATGTCTGGACAAAAGTTTCGCAGTGCTACATTTGATTCATACAGTAAATGGTGGAAGATAGGAGGGAGGAAGAGAAAACAAAAGTGATGCGGAAAGGGATATGGAAGAGATTGTAGAATCACCCGAAATTTCCAGTATTAACAGATATACCAAATTTTTGTCGAACCTTCGTGAAATCAAAAATTTTGCTTTAAATCATAATGATGACGAGTTTTACAACAAAACAACGCATACTAGATTTTTTTTAATGTATTAAAACAATGAGGATTAATTAAAATGATTGTGTATATCTATTTAAATTTATGTAATTATGATTTTTTTTAATTGAAACTCTGAATAACACCCACCTCTGAATAACGGTCACTTTTCATCGGTCCCGCTGGCAACCGTTATTCAGAGGTTACATTGTAAATACTTCGATTATAAACAATACGATTATTATATACATTCATTTATAACGGAAACGTGACCAGGGAACATGTTTTTGTTATATAATGTAACATGCATGTATAACACCCATAGGCGGGTTTTCTGTTTAAAACATGAAATCTAGCCGTCACCAATGAATTAAATGTTTAACATTCATGTACAATGTATCCAAATATGCCGGTTTTTTATTCAGACATTCCGAATTATCACTATAAAATTTAAATAGTTATTGTTGTTTTACCTAAAGGTAAACAATCTGCGAATGAAATTTATAAAAATTACTATTCATAATTTTATGATGTGAATGCAGAAGCTCCAAATAAAAAATTCGCCTAATTTGGTGATACTATTCATCTACTAAGTTTTTACTCATTGTAGATAAAGTACCGGGTGAGCCAAAAGTTCGTTAAAACTTTAAAAACTCATAAAAAAGGAAAAAAATTATGATAAAGGAGTACGGTTTGCAAGAAAGGGCTCACAAAGTACTCGGATATTTTTTGGCAGAAAAAAAAAAAAAAAAAAAAAAAAAAAAAAGAGTTAAGAAATCACATGTAGGGCTCTGTCCACCCGAAACACAATGAACAGAACAACAATACGCTTTTTTTTTTGTTCTCCAGACACCAGATTCCAGATTCTATGACCTCCAAAACATACTACGACGCTATTGTTGTCCTGTACATGGGCCCCGTACATGTGATTTTTTAACTAATTTCTTTTTTTTTTGGCTGCTAAAAAAAATCCGACTACATTGTGAGCCCTTTCATGCAAACCGCACTCATTTATCATAATTTCTTCCTTTTTTATGAGTTTTTAAACTTTTAACAAAATTTTGGCTCAACAGGCACTTAAAAATCAACGAAATAAAGTTACAGTAACATTGTCAAAACAAAGTCATATGTATGTTAACCAGTTCATCACATGAATTTCCAGTCATAAGATGGAGTGACTGCATAGTCTGATCTTTGATTAGTTAAAGCGATAATTGATTGGGAACTAACGAACTTTTTCAAATTCAAGACAGCTTGACTCTGTTAATTAAAAATTTAAAAGCAATGTAACAACTTTTCCCTGAAGATGATCTCAGAGACTGATAAAAAATTCGATTCTTATAATTTAAGACTAAAATTTTGTTTAGATTTTAACTTTACTAGGGATGCACCATCTGTGGCCCGCGAACTTCGTCAATTTATAACTGGAAAAAATTGCAATTTTTGACAAAAATTCGCAGGAAAAAATCGTGAATTTGAAAATTTTATTGGTCAAATAAGAAACGCGAATTTCGTTGATCGGGCGTGGACAAATCGTGAATTCCGTTGATCGGGTGCGGAAAAATAGCGAATTTTGTCAATGATGCTCGGAAAAATCGCAAATTCCCTTGATCGGGCTCGGAAAAATCGCAAATTCCCTTAATCGGGCACGGAAAAATCGTGAATTTGGTCGATGAAGCACGGAAAAAAACCGAAATTTTGCTGATCGAGCGCGGAAAAATCGCGAGTTTTCTCGTTCGGGCACGGAAAAATCGCAAACTTCATTGGTCGGTCACGGAAATTTCGTTTGTCGGGCACGGAAAAGTCACGAATTTTGTCGATCAGGCGCGGGAAAATCGAATACTTCGTTGGTCGGGGACGAAAAACTCATAAATGTTGTTGGTGATGCAAGGAAAAATTGCAAATTTTCTTGATCGACTGCTGAAAAATCGTGAGTTTCGTCAGTCGTGAGAATACATCGCGAATTTCGTCAATTCGCCGCGGGAAAAAAATGCCAATTTCATCAGTGAAATAAGATTCGAGAATTTCGTAGATCGGGCGCGGAAAAAACGCGAATTTCGTTGATCGGGGGCGAAAAACTCATAAATTTTGTTGGTGATGCAAGGAAAAATTGCGAATTTTGTCGGTAAGGCTCGAAAAAGTCGCGAATTTCATTATGGGACACGAAAAAATCGCGAATTTTGTAGGTCAGGCGCAGAAAAATCGCAAATGTCTTGATCGGTCACCGACAAATTGCGAATTTTGTAGTTGAAGCACGGAAAAAATCGCAAATTTCGCCGATCAGGCACGGAAAAGTCGGGCTAGGAAAAATTGCGAGTTTTGGCGAACGAGCTCGGGAAAATCTCAAATTTCGTTGATCGGGCACGAAAAAGTCATAAATTTTGTTGATGATGCGAGGAAAAATTCCAAATTTTCTTGATCGACTGCGGAAAAATCGTGAGTTTCGTAAGTCGCGGGAAAAAATCGCGAATTTTGTCAATTTGCCGCGGGAAAGAATTGCAAATTTCGTCAGGCAGTTAGAAATCTTGAATTTCGTCTATGGGATGCGAAAAATCGGGAGTTTTGTCAATCGGGCTCGGAAAAATCGCAAATTATGTTCGTTCTGCACGAAACAATCGCGAATTTCTCGATCAGGCTCTGAAAAATCGCAAATTTCGTTGTCAGGCAAAGAAAAATCGCGACATTTCTCGATGATGCGAGGGAAATTGAAACTTTCGTTGGTTGGCTGCGGAAAAATCGCGAGTTTCATCAGATTATCACTAGAAGAAATCGCAAATTTCGTCAATTTACCGTTTGAAAAAATCGCAAATTTTGTCAGAGTCAGTTAATAATCCCGAATTTCGTTGATCGTTCGCGGAAGAATCGTGAATCTCGTCGGTCAGGGGTGGAAAAATCGGAAATTTTGTCGTTCTTTCACGAAAAAATCGCCAGTTTTTGTCGATCGGGATCCGCGAGTTTCGTCGGTCGGGCACGAAAATATCGCGCATTTTGTCGATCAGGCGTGGAAAAATCGCTAATATCGTAGATCGGGTACAGAATAATAGGAATTTCGTAGACCAGGTGCGGCAAGATAGCGCATTTCGTCGATCCTGTGCGGTAAAATTGCTAATTTGGTCGATCAGGCGCGGAAAAATCTCAAATTTCGTTGATCGGGGACAGAAAAATCACAAATTTCGTTGATCAGGCGCAAAAATCTCAAATCTTGTTGATCGGCTTTTCCTGCCCCCTTCGTTCATGAAGTTCACATTTTTTTCGGCACCATGTTTGTGTTTTAGCACTTTTAATAAAACAAAATTTACTTTCCCGAATAAAGTCCAGGAATATTATCACTCTTTCAAATTAATCCTTCTTATATATGCAAACGTAAACTGTTGATATATCCTTGCCAACTGAATTGCATATGTTGAATGGGTAGGGGAACCTAGAGGGGTAACACCCCCCCTCCCCACCACCACCATCTCCCCGAAATAGAATTCTCTTCGTGTGACTGATGTGGTCCTCGACAACACAGACATGTTTTAAAGTGGCCCTTCTCTTAAAAATGTTGTGCACCCCTACTTTACACCATTCTGTACACACCATTTAGAAAAATTGTCATCTATTTTATTTTCACATTAATACTGTAAAAAAATTACTATTCATAATTTTATGATGTGAATTTAGAAGCTCTGAATAAAAAAATCCGCCAGATTTGGTGATACTGTTCATCTGCAAAGTTTTTACTCATTGTAGATAAAATACTTAAAAATCAACAGAATAAAGAGTCTGTAAAATTGTCAAAAGAAAGTAATATGTATGCTAATCAATCCATCACATGAATTTCCAATCATTAGATCAGAGTATGCAGTGACTGCATACTCTGATCTATGATTAGTTGAAGCAATAATTGATTAAGAACAAACGGACTTTTCAAATTTAAGACAGCTTGACTCTATTCATTAAAATTTTAAAAATACTGTAAACAACTTTCTCCCGATTATGTTCATAGAGGCTGATAAAAACGTCGATTCGGATAATTTAAGACTAAAATTTTGTTTAGATTTTAACTTTAAAACGTTCTGTATACATCATTTTGTAAAATTGAGGTCTATTTTATTTTCACTTTAATAATGTAATAAAAATATGTTTGAATTAATTAAATTTTCAGACAGAATTATTTCCAAACTTGTATTTCATTTGTAGGGGAGACTGGGGATGAAAGGGACACTCAAAATTTCAGGAACAAAATTAAATGTACAAAGTCTCAGCTTTGGCTCAATCGATGACGATACTTGTTCTGTCTTAATAATCCTTATAACTATCATCAGCAACTGTAGCGTTGTAGGTAATGAAAGCAAAACCTATTTTTTATATAAAAAAGTAAATTTTGATGTTGATTTTCTTTTTTCCCCCTAAAAAAGTAATATTGTGTTATATAAAAAAGTTATATTGTGTGTATTATAATATTTATTTTATTTGCGCATATATTTTAAATTACTGTACTTGAGGATAAGAGGTTTTAGTAGTATCAAAGCAAAGGTTTTAGACGAGAATTAGGTGCAAGTTTGAAAGTGATATATTTTAATATCACTATTTTATAAGCCTATAAAGACAGGATATCCCTTTCATCCCACATCTCCCCTATAACCTAAAAAAAGTTCACTAAAAAATGCTGTCTGAGATGAAACTTTTTAATCATTAATTGTTTATGTTAAATTATGCAGTTTTTTAGAGTTCGTGTTTCAAAAAATGTTTTCATGTAAAATAAATTTAATGGGTAAAACTTTCAAGAGAATAAAATCACTCTAGCTTAAGTGCTAAATTTAAATATTTATCAGTATGTGAAATTCAAGGTACCTTATTCATGCATATTCTTAGGTGTGAAATTTGTTGTTTTTATTTGTTTAAGGAAAAAGCTTTTATAATATAAATTCTTAGTATCACAATTCATTTAAAAACACTTTTGTCAGCATTATTTTTTCTTATTCCTGAGATATCATTAAAGTAAGCGAAAGCATAAAATATAGGATTAAAAACAAACTATTAAAATACGTTTTTCACATAAATGTTTTATCGAAATTTCATTTAAAAACACTTTTGTAGGCTTTTTTTTCTTTCTCATTCGTGAAATATGATACAAATAAATAAATATATATTTAAATGATTTGAAATAAATTATTAATGAATTTTTCTACTTTACAAATTTTTTATTCAGTAAGTTAATGTTATGAAACGGAAGTTTTTCAATGTTAAGCCTTATATGTATGTTTTACTGAAAATGATTTGTAAGGTTCATCCAATGTTATTTTCAATTTATACATCGTGTATAACAAAATTAATTCTTTTGAAACAAGTCAGGAATTGTACGTTAAACGTGGCAAAAGAGTGCATTCGTACTGTAACTAGTTTTATAAACATTCAGATCTTGGTACAGTAGCGGTTGCTAGATGGTATGTTAAATTTCTTCACAGCTTTATTGATAACAGAAGGGTTGAAACCTCTTTTGACATCAACAGTATAACTAGTTTTATATATATTCAGATCTTGGTAGAATAGCTGTTACACTCTATGCGAAAATGTATGAATAAAAAAATTATTACGATTCTATATATTAAATTCAGTAATACGGAAAAGATAGGACTCAATCTTAAGTTGGACGTAATTACCATGGCAACATAGAATCATTACCTATCATGGGATATAATTGAATTAATTACGTAGGATGGGATTTCATAGAATGAAGAGAACTTTTATTAATATCTTTTCAAGTTTCGATTCGATTTTCATAAAATTTGAAATGACTCGGCGAAATTCTGCAACTATTATATATATTAAATTTCAAACCATTCGCTTGGGTAGTTTTTGCGTTATTATATGCGGACGGACAGACAGACAGTCAGTCAGACGGACGGACCAGACAACTGCTATTAGGTGCTACGTATTTATATACTTACGAATGCACCTAAAAGTCACTGACTAAACTCGGATTCCCGGGTTACAGAAGAAGACTAAATCCATTTTTTAGATTGTCGGTTAAGTGTTGCACTAACAACATTTGCAAGAATTTTTAAATGAAAAATATTAATAATGCACTTCTAAATAGATTTGAAATGTATTAAAAACTATACTTTAGTAGGGTAAACGACAGAGAGGCAGTTAAAATTCGGCTTACCATCCGAATCAAGGTTGTCAGTTAGGACTCCATTTTATTCTGAAATTTCGTATCGATTCAAGAAAATTAGATTATATTGTTTTATTTAATCAACGAGAGACATTTCGCCATTGCGCAAAGCTAAATTTCCTCACAAAATACACAATATGAGCTGCGGAATGCTTGCCGTTTTGCAACCGCAACCTGAATACTAAGACAGAGCGCTGACACAAATATGGCGGCAGCGGAAGGTGGGTGTTTTTCAGCGTGTGTACAGTCCCTTGAATTTTGGTACCAATAATTTTTTAACCCATATTGGACCGCTATCCTATAAATAGGACAGCTAATAAAACATTTTTTTTTTAAATAAAATTGGTAAGGATTTTTTGGATGCGTCTTATTATGACGTCTTTAAAATACATAAAAGTATAACATATATGAACAACAAAAAAAAAAAAACAAGTAACCAATTAAAATTTAATTGAAAAAAAATCTATTTAAAAAATTCTTTAAGAATTGTGATCTTATAATCTAGAATTTTACCGTTATTATTATCTTTTTATTGGAGAAATCATAGAGTATTTTTGTACAACATAAACAGTATTTTTAAAGTAAAATAAAATATTTGCTCATAAAATTAGTTTATGTATGCATTTTATATGTCCTTACTATGTGTCCTACTAATATGTCCTGCTTATAGGACAACTAGCTACTTAAAAAATAAAAACTTTTTTTCAAAATTTTGCTAGTATCTACTTAATTACAGCATATTAAATATATAATTGAAGCTTTAAAAATTTTCAAAAATATTTAATTAGTATTGTCCAATATGGGTTAAATTTTTTTCCGGTTTTCTTTTTCTGAGATTATATAAGTCAAAGAAATCTTTTATAAAAAAAACTGGTGTCTAAATTTAAGAGGTCGTACATATTTTTAAAAAATTCGCCTTCGGCAGCCTCCATTTTTGTGTCAGCGCTCAGTGGTTTTACTTAAAAAGGCGACAAAGATGATAATAATAATAATATAGGTGTTACAAGTTGAAAATATACATTTTATTTAAATTTCCTAGTACTTTCGGTCTGCCATCCCACGTCCATCGTCAGGAAATATTTTTATTAATCCATTCATTCAAATACGTCACTTTGTTTGAATGCGAGATTCTATAATTGTTTGGGTAGCAGGAAGTAGAAGTAGTAGTACCTAGGATTGAACTTATGTAGAGAAAAATATTTAAGTGCCGTTTAATGCTGCTGCTTCTACTTCCAGCTACCCTAATAATTACCCATATTATAGATTCTCGCATTTCAAACGGAGTAACGTATATGAATGAACAGAACAACAATTAATAAAAATTATCCCTGACGATGGCCACTGGATTGCAGGCCGAATGTACTAAGACATTTAAATATAATGTATGTTTTTAAATGTAACATCTATATATATATATATATATATATATATATATATTTCTTTTTTTTTGGCGCCTTTTAAGTAGAACGGTGAACTTTCCAAAGTTCGTATTGTATATTTTTTGATCGAATCAGGATGCAATATTGCATTTCGTCTTATGTTTTATTTAATATTTCATCTTTCGAAATTGGTCGATATTGGTAGGGAGATGAAATTTCAGAATAAAAATGGAGGCTAAACTGGTAACCCTGATTCGAATTATAACAACTTAGTTAGGCGAATAATAATAATAAAAAAAAGTAATATTTAATGCATTTTTTGTTGTGTTTTTCTAGTTTGTGTGTCAAAAACGTTTTTTTTTCCCTAATTTAGTTTAGTTTCTTCTAGTTATTACATATAATACTATAATGTTATACCACTACAATCTATAAATAATAGTTAGAAATTTAAAAGCATTAATTCTAATTTTCATTTATTTCTCATTTTAGGTAAGTTGAAATGATAAGTCAAATTTATTCATTATTGAGTAAGTAATTAAAATCCCTTTTAAGCCTTTAAAAATAAAATAATTATTTAACCATTTATAATATTACATTTTCCATTTCACTTACAAATGTAATTAAACATAGCTTAGATGATTAAAATGATTTTAACCCGAATTCAATTTAAAAATATTACTATGCAAACACAATCTATCCGCCTAATTTATTTATTTATTGCTAATTTTTAAATATTGTGTTCAACGAGTTTTAATAAAAATCATGCCTTTTTATACTTTAGAAATTCACAAACTCAAATTCATTATTTTTACATAATTACAGGAAATTCAATTACAGCAGTTTTCTCAGTATATTTATGTTATTTCCATCATAAATGCTATTTTTAGCACTTTTCAACAAAGTTGAAAAGTCTGTATGCATTCGGTTTTTCTGTCTGTCAGTCCACGCTCTAACTCCCGTAAATATACACGGATTCTCATGCAATTGATAAATGTTATGCAGAGTCATCAAAGCATGTTTGGTATTTTATGTGAGGTATATGGAATTAATAGTTCATTTACAAATGCACTCAAAAAATTCCATTACATTACGCTTTATCGGGAAAAATCGTTTGCAGAGTATTTTAATGAGGTTACGCTATTTCAAATGTATTGAAACTGATATAAATCACTGAATTTCACTACAATTACGATATAATAGAGAATTCATAGCATTTATCGTTCATTTACAGGTACACGCAAAAGAAATCAGTTACAGTACTGTTTTTGAGTAACGATTGCTGGAAGTGCGTTTTAAATTTTGGCGTGCGCTTTCAAATTAAAATAATTTTTGCAGGTTACTGTATATAAATTCTATACCTCATATACAGGGCTGCACAAAACATTTCATGTACCAAACTCCTTATGAGCAGAAATTGCCGAAGAGAAAATTTTAATAGAGGTATATGTATTTTTGACTGAAGGAAATTTCGGCCTGCATGTACCGGGTGTCCCAAAAAGGACTGACTGATTTTAAAATTCAATAACTTGCAAACGGTGACAGATATTAAAAAAATTCTTGCAGGAGGGTTATGCATAAGGTCAAAAGTTTTATTACAGTGATTTTCAATTTTAGTTCGATTTACAAACAATAGATGGCGCTGTAAGCAATAGTCGCTAAATACAGGCTCGATTTTTGGTCTTTTATCTTGTTCCATGCAGAAAAAGGAGATGGAAATGTATTATCCGGGCCACGAAGTACCAAAAATCGAGCCTGAATTTAGCGATTATTGCTTACAGCGCCATCTATTGTTTGTAAATCGAACTAAAATTGAAAATCACTGTAATAAAACTTTTGACCTTATGCATAACCCTCCTGCAAGAATTTTTTAAATATCTGTCACCGTTTGCAAGTTATTGAATTTTAAAATCAGTCAGTCCTTTTTGGGACACCCGGTAGTTAACAGATACAAATCTACATATCATATACAGGGCTGCTCAAAGAATTCGCATAATTTTCCGATTTTTGAGGGGAAAAGGAGAAATTTGGTTTTTCAAATGTGTTGTGCATTTCTATATGGTTGAATTAGACATAATAATTTAACTTATTAAACGACTCAGTTCTGTTACATTATTCTGAATGTTTTGGAAAGTGTTTCGTAATCTATGATTGACGCATGATTTTTTTTCTCGTTTAAATTAAAACACTAGTCACTTCATTGCAGGGCAGCAAATGCGTAACAGACAATAACTGTGATCAAGCAGATTTCTAAATAAGATATAGCAATGAATTTTCTGTGTACTTAAATGGTAATGCTATTGAAACTAATTACACTAAAATGTTTCAAATTAGTACATGAGATGTGACATACCTATTTCAAAAAAATGTAAAGTTCCTAAGAATTTGTCTGTGTCCATCCTGTCCTTAACCCTTATATGCGCGATTTTTCGATTTGTTTCGAAAAAAATATATACGATTTTCTGAAGAGTTTATTACACAGAAAAATATTAAAAAAAAAAAAAAAAAAAAATCAGAGATACATTTTTCATATAATACGTCAATCTTTTCTTCTGTTAAACATCTGCAATACAAGTAAAATCTACTGTCGTGTGGCTCTTTTACGCTAAAATATGGTAAATTCGTAAATATTTTATAATAAGCATGTTTCAAAATACCTTATTTTATATAATTATTTGTTTTATAAAACTTAACCTTTAACCGTTTAATTCCCATGATAGTATACGTCCTAGAAATTACGTAGTTCGGAGTACCTGATTTTACACCAGAAAGTTTCAATTGTTAATTTCGCTTCATATAATCATGGAAGGTATGTTATTACTTAAAGCAAATATTGCTATTTTAATTTTCTGGTGTGAATTAGATATATACGAATAAAAAAATCTATTAAATTCAAAACATTGTTCTTTGTATAGATGCAAAGCTGCGCAATAAAGGGTTAAAAGAATGACGGCTTATAAGCAGCATTGCAGAGCTGCCAAGGACTTTGTTTTTTGAACACCACTTTTTTTAAAAGAAAAATCTAATTTATAATTTTCGCCGAAACTTACCTCGAAATGCGTTTTTTTTTTTTTTTTTTTGCTATTGTTGCTAAAACATACGGTAAAAAATTCTCTAAAATAATTCTGCATTTCAAAAACACGGAACAGCGGGAGCCCCACATTTGGTGTCGACGAAACAAGTCAGATGTATATGTTCAATCAAATAAACAAATCTAATTTTTTAACATTACTATTTACCACAATTAAGCTTATGGAAACTGGTTCAATTTCATTAAAAAATGCTAGCGAAAATTTAGTTTCCGAAAGACTGGCTTTTCAAAAAAAGAATCTTACTGGGTAGTTGTTTCGATAGCAGTGCCTCCTCTTTTGTTTTCAATAATCGCGCAAATATAAATCATACCAGAGAAAACGAACCAATCACCGGTGGTGTAGTCGTAGAAAAACCAAAGTGTATACAGTAAAAAGTATACACCATAGCTTTATTTGAATAAAGGGATATACGCAGTATCTTAAAAAAATCAAGAAGGTATGCGGTGTACGTTACTGTATAACCACCATTGCATCCACGATAAGCACGAATCCGGAAACTTCCTTCTAGGGTTAACTGCGAGCTGCATTAAATTGCAGCTGGCTTTCACGAAATCAACCCAATTAAACGTACTACAGGCAACGAACGAAGACAGATAAAATTTATTTAAAAGTTTTCTCTAAACAATTTTTCTGGTAACAATTATTGGCTATTTTCATATTTGAATTGCTATAGAAATAAATAAAAATACAGAGGTAAAAAGAATTGATTACACTATGTTTGTCATTTGTGTCTAAAATGTGATAAAAGTAAGTATGTAGATAAATAGTTCCGCAAGGAAAGGAAAATGTAAAACGAGAATATAGCATAAATAAAATTTCATTAAGCACTTTAAGTCACCTTTATCTTGTGAAAGTTAGATCTTGTGTTTTGCTTGCATTCTGCATTTTTTCTTAATGTAAGGTTACATGGGCCAATTGGGCCATGGTTTTACAATGTGACTCTGGGGATTCTGGTAATTCAGCTTCAAAAAGCTAATGTTCATTTGAATTAAAATCTGAACTTTTGTAAATATGTTCAGATTGATTCCCTCTATCAGACAGTAATGCTCAAAGTTACATTTTAATCTAAAAATAAATAAATAAATAAATAAATGTATATTTACTTTTTCTTTCCTCGTGGGTGCAGTTGCCCCACAAAAATGGGGCAACCGGACGAGGAGGCTCTATGTCTCACACGCGTTTATCTTTTTTAATATGGGGTATCAGATCTTGTTTGAAAAAGTGCAAATAACTTAAAAAAATTAAACAAGACAGATTATGTAAATAACACACCAACTAAAGGCGTTGTAAGGGAAGCTTTTGCTGTCAAGGTGTCTAAGAAAAGCACCAAATGTGAAATTATTGTATTTATTTATACAAAAGACATAAGAATTAAGTAAGTACTTTTGTACTTTAGTAAAAGTAATAAGTAGAAAGTTACATAGGTATTTTAGGGAAAAAAAATTAACAACAACTACAAAAATCTTTGAACAAATGTAAGTAAGAATCTCATTTTCTTTTTCATTTAATTCAATAAATGTTCGATAAGTTCGATAGACCTGTGTAAAATGTAGCCTTGTTTTTATATCGAAAAGAACTATTTTGTATTGGTTTTTAGAATAAAAATAGAATTTTTCTAAAATTTCGAGGTTTGGTTATCTGATTTAACCCTCCGTCTACCAGACGGGTCCATTGGACCCGACAGGTACATACAAAATATTCATTCAAACCAGAAATTTCTTTAAAATAAACTAAGTATATAAACCAGACAAAAATAGGGTAAACAAATAAGTTAAATAGTTTTAAATAAAAATTCTGGTGTAGAACGTTTTATTAAAACTTGAATAAAATTCACGGTAGATCTAGGGTTAAGAAGTTTGGTTTCATACCCACCAACATGCTTTTTTTTAATTTTATTATGTAATTTTAATAAGTTATTATATAATTTTCTTTATTGTGATGGAAAAACAATTGAGAAATTAATTTCCCGTAGTAAAAAAAAACTCCAAAAAATTATTTATAAATGTTGGAGTAACTGTATTCCACAGGGTCAAGTTACCCCTGATACATGTCCCAGTTACCCAATTTTTGAAAAAAAATATGCGGTAACTGGAACACCGGTCTTAGATTTGAAACATTAAGTAAATATGTACAGATACCTAACGTTATTAATGCATTTATATGTGTAATTTAAAAAAAGAAAGATTGTTTGATAAAAGTACTTACCATATTTTAATAAAAAGCCGAGAAAGTTCGATCAAATTGACGTTGTTTTTTAAAAAAGCAACCTAAATTTTCGGCAACCTATCACAGGAAAGACAGAGTTATGATTGAGTTGACACTCGTTGTTTTAAGCAATAGAGATGCGGGGGCAATGTTTACAAAAGCTAAAACTTAAAAGACACAAACGGTTTTTTATTAAATAGCCTATCAGTGTTGCCAGACGGGCTACTTTTTTTTAATTCAGTTTCTTGATTGGCACGACTTTTTTGATGTGGTAAAATGCGCCTTACTTATTGACATATTAATTAAGGCGAAAACAAAGGTAATTTTACCATTTCAAAAAAGTGGTGGAGTTCAAGAAATCTTAATTAAAAAAAAAGTAGCCCACTGGCAGCACTGTAGCCTATGACCCAGTTACCTTGTGGGTCCAGTTACCCCAGCTTACCATACATCGAATATAACGTATATACACGATGATATAGTTTAGCACAGTAGCAAAGGAGTAACTTGATAGAGCACCTTAAAATGCGTGAGATTACTGTGAACGCATTACATCACTCTAAAAATTTTTAAAAAGAAATTTTCAAAAATTACTGTTTAGTCTGCTAATTATACACTTTAAAATAAAGAAATTAAAAGTAATATTACAGTCATTTTTTTTTTGTCAACACTCAGTGCGAATACTGAATAACAAATTTGTTTTGTCAAAACTGAATTTTAATTGGTGTTATGAATGATGGACAGAATTACAAGACGCGTTCAGCATGTCCCGTTAAATCATAGCAATTCATACACACACAAAATAGTTTTATTTGTTAAAAAAAATCATTAAGATATCAGTCTGGGTGGCAGCGTGAATTTTAGCAACTAATGTTAGCGTCGATGATTGCGGTATGCATGATAGATGCTGCAGTTAAAAAAAACTATTAGTCAGCTGAAAAATCAGCGACGTTTGAAGGAGGGTGTGACGCAAGCAACAACGTTGAATATTCTTCATCAATTTGAAATGATTAACAACTCGATTACTAATAACGCTCCCGTGGGTAAAATCAATGACAGGATTGCCATTCATTTCATATTGCGGTGTACAAAGTTGCAGTAGAAACCTCCCACCCCTCTTTGCGCCAGTTCGATATCAGTTTTCTTACCCAGTTCGATATCAGTTTTCTTCCCTTTAGGTTCCTTGCTTCGTATACAAATTCTATTCGTCTTGGGGACTTGCTTAGCGACTTCCAGTTTGATCCATTTACATTCCTGAGGATAGTCACCGAAGTATACTGTAACTGTAGAATATTTTATTGTTTTTAATCTATATTAAATGTTTGTACACCAATATAGCAAAGAATTTGTAGTTTATTCACATCTCGTTTATTTACATTTTGATTATCTATGGTGATATGTCTAAAATTGTTTATAACATGTATTCATTATTTATGGCAGAATAAGTGGTTTTTCGATCCTGGTTTCCTGTATCATCAATATTCTTCTTCATGAGCACTACCGCTTCTTTTATGTTTAAAGACGTTTAGGAACACCATGTATTTCAAGCTTAAACCAAACTATACTGCATTATATTTGCATTAAGCCGAATAAGTTCATTACAAGACTAAAGAAAGAAATTTTCTCCTTATCGGACCTTGTAAAAGAACAATGCTAATGAAGAGTAATTGCTCCATCTACTAGGAACAAAACAACTCGTTTTTTAAGAGTTGTGCCTATGAATTAAGCTACTGATTGCATCCTCTGCAAGTTTGTATTCTATTGAGGAAAAAACAAAACGTAATTTAGTGTGTAATTCTCCTGTATTTTTCAGATAAAGAACAATAAAGTTATCTTATGAATAATAATTTTCATTAGGTAATGTTAAACTGTACTTATTAGCTTAAAATTAGAATAAATTATAAGGAATTTTTCCATTGAATAAAAAAATACTTTTTGAAATTTCTTGATTTTCTTATTTTAAAAAAGCAGATTTAACAAAACACTCAAATAACTACAAAAATAACAATTTAAAGCAAATCGGAAATTGTACGCCCAGTATTTCAAATGAGGTGCGTTCGTACTATAACTAGTTTTATAAATATTCAGATATTGGTGCATTCACTATTGCACTATTATGCAAAATTGCATGAATATTAAAATTACTACGATTATATACAGTGGCGGTCAAAAGTTTCCGGCCAGCATAAAATGTTTGGTTAATATGTAAGTATACTCATATGAAGAGGAATCTCAAAGTGATACTTATACACTTTATTGACATAACAGTTAAGAACTTATTTATGGAATAAAAATTAAATATTAATAAATTTAATTGACAAAATTAATTGCTAAAGAAAACGCATGTTCTCAAAAGTTTCCGGCCACCTTGGCAAGTGCGGAAAAAATGGTGTTATAACAGAAAATAACAGTGATCAACAACATTTACAGTTAGTATTTTGTATTCATACATTTAGCAATAAGTACTGCAGCGCAGCAACGTGGCATCGATTCAATGAACGGTTGTAGATAATCAATGTTAAGTTTTGTCCGCGGTTCTTGCAATTTTTGTGAAAATGCTGCTGAATTTGAATATTTATAATTCAACACACGTTTTCAAGTTAGTTTCAAAGATTTTCTGTTATATTCAAATCGGATGATTGTGCTGTCCATTTCAAAAGCGGATTTTTTTTGTGCGAAAGCCACTGCTTGAGGAGCTTGCATGTATGCTTTTGGTCGTTATCATGATGAAACAACTAGTTGCGACCAGAATTTTTCCTCCAATAAGGCAGCAAATGATCTTGCAAGATATCCTTATGCATTGCACTATTCATCTTGCCGCGGATTTCAAATAACGGACAGACGCATTTTCCAGAAAATGCTCCCCACAGCATAACGTGTCCTCCGCCGTGCTTCATTGTAGGAATAATATATCTCACATCTTATCCTTTGTTTTTAGGTCGCCGGTTATAATGTTTTTTATCACTATCAAAAAGATTGAACGTTGATTCATCGGAAAATAGTACTTTTCTTCCAGTTTTCACTTGACCAGTCTTTGTATTACTTGACAAACGCCAGTCGGGCCCTCTGAATTTTTTTACTTATGAAAGGTTCTTTAACACCGACTGTTCCATAAAGTTCTACGTCACATAAGCGTCTTGATACTGTAGACAGACTTATTTCAGCAATATTTTAACACCATAAATCGCGTATAATTGCAGCGACATTTTTACGCGGGTCATCAACTGCTTTTCTTCTGATAATTCTGTCTACAAGAATAGTCGTTTTCCGAAGTCCCCCGGAACGTGGCAAGTTCCAAAGGCCACGACCATCTTTATATTTTTTTAAAATATCGTTTACAGCAAATTTTCCAATCGACAGCGTTGCCGGAATCTCACGAGAGGATTGTCCCTTTAGCGACAAACAAATCACTCGTTTAGGAACAATAAATTGTTAAAATTTTCATTTTTCAATTTCAAATGCATTATTCACGTTGATTAATTGACAGCCATGGCCAAAAAAACACTTTAGCGATAACAAAAACTAATGGATGACGAATGGCCGGAAACTTTTGCGCGTGCGAATTTCGAATTCTTCCCCTTTGCATCAAGTTTCTTAAGTATCCAATCAAAATGATCACGTGGTCAGGGGTAATTTACTTATTTCTAACTTTTGGAGCAATTGTGGTACTTCTTCACTAAAACGTTCTATTAAGCAAATAAAAGAAACTAACTGGCCGGAAACTTTTGACCGCCACTGTATATTAAATTCAGTAATACGGAAATAATAGGAGTCTATCTTAAATAGGGCGTTATCACCATGGCAACTTATAAGCATTACCTGTCAGGGGATGTCATTGAATTAATGATAGGATTTAATAAAGGAGGAAAACTTTTATTAATATCTTTTAATTTTTGATTGATTTTTATAAAATTTTAAATGACTCGACAAAATTCTGCAACGATTAAATATATTAAATTCCAAAACATTCGGTTTGGTAGTTTTTGCGATGTTATATTTGGACAGACGGATGGACCAGACGGCGACTACAAGTCCTACGTATTTATATAATTACGAACTCCCCTAAAAAGACACCATCCCATGCTAACTCGGCCATAAATCATCATATGAAACTATGATTGCTAATAATCAATTTGCTAAATGTCTACTAATTATGATATACTTATAATTCGCTTAAGGTGTCATCTGCATATAGAAAATGTATGAAACTCTGAAAGATTTTCAGTACTAACATCTTATTTTGTCAATATATTTTGATTCTTCGATAAATCTTAGTAAAGAATTCCAAACGTGAAGTTAATTTACAAGTAATTTAAGAATCATGCACGTTTAAAATTTGGAACTTCTATAGTTAAATATATTTTTTTAATTTTGCAAAAATAGATTACATTGAGTGTTATTTTTTGAACATAACTTGATAAACTGCTTGGAGGAATGCGCTGTAATTTTCGATTCGCATATTTGAAGCTTCTAGAAATAGATTTCTTTCAAAAGATTCAAATATTGCAATTCATGTTTGTTGTTAATACAGTCGGACCTCTATTTAACGAAGTCGTTAAATCCCGAATAAAAGTTCGTTATTTGGAAAATTCGTTAAATAGAGATGAACATTTTAAAATACTTTAAACTACACATAACAGATTTTTAATTCATAAACACTAAACATTATTAAAAAAACTTAACTAATCACACTTTTTTTTTGTAAATCATATTTATTTTTTTATTATTATTCATTTTACCCATCAAAAAGAAATTTTTAAGGACAACAAGAATAAAAAAATATATATTGTCCGGAAATACACTGTATTAGTTTAAAAAAAATATTTACATTAAAAATAATGAATTTTAATGGCATTATCGTATTTATTATAACAAGTAATTTTAAGCATTGTATTACTACATGCGTCCTTAAATTTAATTACTGAAACTTATTTACTAAAGAACAGCCCTTTTGAGTGTGAAAAGGGGGATATTGAAAGTTTGCATTTCCTGGATAAAATGCAAAGAATGACAGGGATTTTACTGCTCTCGTTGAGTTAGGCACCTGGTAAAACTAATTCAAGGTTATTGAGCATTTTAAAATGTGTAAAAGAAAGAATAAGTTTGAAGTCTCCTGAAATATTTTGAGAAATAGGGAGAAAAAAAAATATATCAGAAGAAAAAGTTCGTTAAATAGAGAATACACTTCGCTATTTAGAGGGTATTTTACGAAGAAATTCGTAAAATGTTGTTGGTTCCGAGGAAAAGTTCGCAAAATAGAGAAATCCGCAAAATAGAGGTACGTTAAATAGAGGTGCGACTGTAAATACAGTCATCCCCCGACTTACATAAGTAATGCGTTCCGTAAAGTTTTACGAAACTTGAATTTTACGTAAGTCGAATTTGTAAGTTGATTACGTAAAAATTTATAACCAACTATATTTATTATGTATACAGTGTGTCCACGTATAACCTGACCGACCTTTATTTTCGCAACCGTTGGTCCTTGATGCATACTTCCAATTACAAAAATGGTTTAAATAAAGTAAAGAATTGTTTTTAAAGGGATTTGGGTCAATAAAAACATTTATTTACAAAATACGAAAATTAAATTTTTATACGGTCCTTCGGTCCTTTAAGTTATATTTAGTAAAATTTTCATATTCCACTGACAAGTAAGACAAAAAAAGTCCCTTTATTCTACGATTAAAATTGACCGAGTAATAACTGTTTGAAGTTGGAGCATATTTTTTGTGGCAAATTACAAATGTGTACGGATACACAAAACACATCCGTACACAAAAAAAATGTGTACGGATAATCGGTGTTAATGTTGCTGCCAAACGTTCCATATTTTCGGAAACATAGCTGTGAAACATAGTCAGCCGTTTCATAAATGCGTTTCATTAGGATTATACATTATATAGGGGCAATCAATAAATGATGTCACACATTTTTTCAACATTTTTGACCCCCCTCCCCCCCTTTGTCACAAAGTGTCACACTTCACGATACAACCCCCCCCCCCCTTTGTCACATGTCAAGCTATATTACATAAACATAAACTTGCAATTCAGAAACAAAGAAATACGTTATAGATCATATTTCAAACTTTATTTTTAAACTTTAATTATGTATTTTAACGACATTTGTGAGCATAACAATAAAAATGATTCATGAACTTATTTTGTATTAAGATTAAGGTTTATAACAAAAACATAATTAATATACAATAGTAATAAAATATTAATACGAAAGAGCAGTTGAAAACAGTCGTATTTTGAAATTTGAAATGGAATTTAATATATTTGGCTTTAAATCTATTTTATAAACACAAGATACTTTAATTTCAAAATAACTTCAAAATTTAATCTGCTGATTTTAAATGCTTTTATTTTAACCAAAATGTGTGATGTCACATTTCTTCTTACCCCCTCCTACCCCCTTGTCACAAACTGTCACAATTTCACGAACCCCCCTCCCCCTCCAAGCGTGACATCATTTGTGGAAGGCCCCATAGGGTAGATATGACAAAAATTTATTGCACTCTATTTCATTTTAAATATATTATTATGTAGACACAATCTTTCTGTCTGAAAGACATATTTAAAAAATTTTAAACGTTACGTTCAAAAAAATTTAATAGAAAATCAACATTTTTTCTAATGTAATAAACTTTAAAATATCACAAACTGAAATACATTATTTTTACTTAATTACAGAAAATTAAATTACTACAGTTTTCTGAGTATATTTTGCTTATTTAGAAAAGAGGCACTTTATAAATGGGGTTTTTATGTGCGTTCCTAATTATATAAATACGTAGCACCTATAGTGGTCGTTCAGTCCGTCCGTCTGTCCGCATATTACAGAGCAAAAACTATCCAAACGAATGGTCTGAAATTTAATATATATAATTGTTGGAAAATTTTGTCGAGTCGTTTAAAATTTTATGAAAATCGGATGTATAGTTTAATTACAGGGACAGTCAAAAGTTTTCCTTTACATTACGGCCAATGAGAAAAAATTATTTCAGATGCATTTTAATGATGTTACAGCCTTTCGAACTGAATGAAATTAATATTCACTTATGAAGTGCACTAAAATATACATTCAGTACAATATGCGGTGCAAAAAATATTTATAAAACTAGTTACAGTACGAACGCCTCTCATTTGCCACGATTGACGTGCAATTTCCAACTTGTTAAATTTGAAAAAACAGTTTTTTTTTTTTTATAGGAGAGAAGTAAATGCTTAACGGACAATAATGCTGATCAAGCAGTTGCAGCAAAAAAAGAATTAATTTACGAATGCAGCAAATTATGTAAAACTTCATTTACTTTGCATAATATATTTATTTCTAAAGAAGATATAGTGATGAATTTTTTTAACATTTTTCTGTATACTTTAAAAGCTAAGTCTGTTCTGAAACTAATTAAACTAAAATGTTTCAAACTAACACAGGAGATGTGAAATCTCCATTTTAAAAACTATGCAAAATGGCACAGCACCTGTTTCCACGTCATCCTTAACACTAGAACGGCCGTAGCGGTCATTTTGACCAGTACAAAATAAAAATACTTCGATTCGAACCAGAAATTTCTTTCTAAAATGAGTTAAATATGTACCACAGAGAAAAAAGTTAAATAAATAAGTTAGATAGTTTTTAATAAAAATTCTGGTGTAGAATATTTTTTTAATACTTGAGTAAAATTTCCGTCGGTGCTAGTGTTAAATCAAAGACGGCATATAAGTGGGTATGTGGTGTCAAGCAAACAAGTCGGATGTATGCGTTCAATTAAATAAATAAATCTATTTTTTAACATGGCTACGTACAACAATTAAGCTTAAGGAAACTGTCTCAATTTCTATAATGGATGTGAGCGAAAATTTAGTTTCCAAAAAGACAGGCTTTTCAGAAAAGAATCTTGCTTGGTAATTCTTTCATGAGCAGTGCTTATTCTTGTTTTTCAATGATGGCGCACAGATAAATCACACAGATGAAACCAAACAATCACCACTGGTGCAGCTGTAGAAAAAACAAATTATACACTATAGCTTTATTTAAAAAAAGGATATGCGCAATAGTTTAAAAATATCCAGGAGGTATACGGTGTACGACACAGTATATCCGCTGCATCCCTGACAATCACGAGTCTGGGAAAATTCGCGATTGTTTGTCTTCGAGTATAGATAGATTATGTGCCTCCTTGATTAATATTGACAACTGCATTAACCCTAGAACTACCGGAAATTTTACTCAAGTTTTATAAAAACATTCTACACCAGAATTTTTACTTAAAACTATTTAATTTGTTTATTTAACTTATTATTGTCTGATTTATACATTTAGTTTGTTTTGAAGAAATTTCTGGTTTGAATAAATATTTTGAATGTACATGTCGGGTCCAATGGACCCGTCTGGTAGACGGAAGGTTAAATGACAGCTGGCTTTCGTGAATAGAATGAGATCAAACTTGAACTATGCCAAGCAACAGGAGCTAAAATATAATTAATAATTATTTGTTTTAATTTTTCTGGTATTTAATTATTTGTATGTTATTATTTGAATTGTTAATGAAACAAATAAAAATACACTGATAAAAATACTTGATAACACCATGTTCGTCATTTGTGTCTAAACGTGATGAAAGTAAATGTGTAGATAGATATATTCTGAAGAAAAACTAAGTATAAAATGAGAATGTAAAATCATAAATATCATAAATGTTCGTACGCTTCAAGGATTTTCAAGCGCCTTTTACCAGAATGTTTGTATAAAGTAATATTTGCCTTATCTAATAAAAATAAATTCAATCATTAGATACAGCGACCAGTACCTATTACCTAAAGTAGAACTAAAAAGATTTAAGGGGACTCAGGGCTTTATCGATATCGAAAAACATATAAACAGTGCTCTCGCTTCGAGTCCATATAAAAGCAGAAGTATTCAATGTAACTAATTTAAACTTTCTTATATTTTTAAGGTATGTTTGTAGTCTTATAAAATTATAAAATCAAATACTTCAATGTAATAAAATAAAAAATATAGCAAAAGTTATATAATACAATTTTCGAAAGAAAAAAAATTAGGTTTAACATCACCATCCGTCAGATATCTTAACGTTGAATTGACATAAGAACCTAATTTTTGCTTTGAAATGATCAGGAAACTTTACTCTATAGAATGAATTAAGGATATATCTATCACTCAAAAGAAACCTTATTAAAAAAACTCTCCAATTAAAAAATTTTAAAAACCCTAAAAAATACAATTTCTTTTTCATTAAAAATACTCAAAATATAAAACTATCTAAAATATATTAATTCATTCTATAGATAACGATGTTATATGCATGCAAAAACATTTTAAGCCATTCCATCAAATAGTTTTTTTTTTTTTAAATCTTACGGATAGTTGTCAAAAATCAAGTTTTGAGAAAACGAGACTTAAAGTTGCAATTAGATGTGTACGGTTTTGAAAGTGATTGTTACATAAATGCTATAACTCCGTTGAAAATGCAAATATTTTTATGTGGTTTTTTGGACTGTGTTCAGAATCAATTGAATAATCAAAATAGATACTAAAAAGAAAAAAAAAATCGATTTTCTGAAAGTTTTTAAGCCCTGAACCCCCTTAAAAAGAACTCATTTTTAATTTTTATTTATTTTTATTATTATTACATTAAAAATAAAGCTATTGAGTTCAACATTTCATGAAGCCACAAAAATATACATTTAAACATAATTAAAACAAAGTTGAAACGTAAAAATAAAGCACGTTGTCTCGCAAAGAAACCTTCTCTTCAACTAAGTCTCGGACCGCCAGATATGATTCATGCTCTTGAAATGGTCATGGAACGTTGCACTAGTTAGTTAGCCATTATTAAATACTAGCCGCCCTTGGCGACCAGTTTGGTCTCCCTTAAAGGTATGCTAAGCGTAAGCATTGTATCATATTACTTTTATTCATAATTTAATTTACGTTCTCAATCCTTCGCCAAATCGGAAGATTATGATAGAGAAATCAAGAACTGTGTATTTTTATGTTTAGCCGGGCACAGGTGATAAAGCGCCAACCATTCTTCCCTTCGCATTTCCTCATATTTCATTAATTTCATGTAAAATATAATCTTTTCATTCCAAAACTTTCATTTAAAACTTAAACATTTAAAATTCATGGCTTTCACTTATTTCTTTTAATTTTCAAAAGATAAAAGGAAAGAAAAATAATAAATAATACCATAAACCATGACATTTAAAACGATGTCTATGGAAAACATTTGGCTATTTATCACTTGCGCCAGGCTAACATTAAAGGATTGGCTTACCAAAATGGCCGCTTGGCACATTGAAGCGGTTAGGCCAGAACAGTTAATGACAGTCACATGACTTAGCCTTTTATTATATAGATGCGTTTTAGAGCTGTTGAGCTAATTTTAATTTTTCCCTTTTTGGCCAGGATTTTGCGTCAAATACTCCACTGTGAAACATACGTGAAAGAAATTTTTAACACTACCCTGACTAAGGTTTTAAAACGAAAAAAGAAATAAAAATTCAGTTTGTCTAAATGCGATGTCTTGAAAATAGCAGTACCATAAAATACGGCGTGTAACGAACACTTTTAATACCGAAAAAAATGTCGAAATTTACGAGTGCGCATTCATTATACGCCGAATATAAAATTGGTAGATTTAAAAATAAGGAAGATATGACATAAAAAATAGATTTCTACATGTACCGTAGATACAGTTTATTTAAAAGAAATGAAATTACCTTACGAACTTAAAAATTTTCATTATCGGGTTAAATGAAAACTTCATCATATTTGTCTTCTGTTATATCTTCATTCACAACATTGAATTATGTTTCATCTTCCCCATCAGTGTTACTCTGATTAAAAAATAAGTAACCACATTTCCATTCCATCCATACTCCATTCCAGCTAGATTGTTAGTTATACTACATCCTTTAAATGACTTTTTAATTAGGTCGAGTTTAATTTAATTACATGCTTTAAATATTCACTCACAGGCTGTTTTTGGACTGGCATGACGCATTTGGCCTCCATTTGAAAATGCCTTCTAAAATCCCCGTATTCCACTGTCGTTTTAAATTCCCTTTGAATGGTTTACTGATACACACACCTGATGTTGATCTAATGACGTTAATTCGCCTGGAATAACTGCCGTGTCTGTGTTACACTCTTTCTTCAATTTCTTCGTATTATCCGTTATATGGGATCTGAACATCTCCGAAACTAAAAGGTCTTTCTGCATTCTGTAAAGAACCAGGACGTTTCTACCAAATACTCCTTATCAATAATTTTATAACGTTTTCGTCCCTTCATTCTTGCTCGTGAAAATGAATGGAAACAAACTTTCGGAAATTACATTTCCATAGCTGCCAACTTGTACGGATTTTTCATACCACTAAAATTTAATAGAAAATTTTAGCTAATTGAACCACCGAAATTCTAGCAATTTTAACGTTTAAATAAATCAAAAATTTCTATAAAATTTTTGTGGTAAGAAAAATCCGTACAAGTTGGCAGCTATGCATTTCGGTATCGTCTTTCTTTTTAAAATAACCATAACCAAATACTGTCAACTAAACCGCTGCCATCGAAATACTCAAGGCCAGGGACACGAGTTGTGACGTCATCACTAGTTGGCCAACTTCTCACTAGTGTTGGAATTCACACCGGAAATTTTTTGAATAGCAATTTTCTTTTATTTTATTTATGGAATATCTGCCATATTATAAAACAATTATAACTATTGAAACTTACTGGTAAGAATTTGGAATCCCCCCCCCCCCAATAAAAAATCAGCTAGATGCGGCAACACTGCGGTACTCTGCATCTGGCAGAATTTTTATTTAGGGATTTCGAATTCTCACCAGAAAGTTTAAATTGTTGTTATTGTTTTATAAGAATTATACAATTATAACAATTACTATTATAACATTACTATTATAACATTTACTATTATAACAATTCTACAAATTATAACAATTATTCCGCGAATTAATTCTGTCCCTCAAGCATTTTCCCCACACACCTATTGCGGCAGCTCACTCTAACCATTCTGAAGTGACGCAACCCCCTCCCCCCCCCCCCAAAAAAAAAAAAAAAAAACTAAAACTTTTTTCTTTCCGAACTGAAACTTAAACTTTTAGCTCCCGCATTGAATTGAAATTATTATAATGAAACTAAAATTGTACTGCATTAATCCTACCATTTTCATATTAATAGTGTGTTATAGCTATACGTTAAAAAAAAACAAAAAAAAACACCTTTAATAGTTTTAGTTGTATGAGTTGATTCAATTAGTATTCAGCAGGTAAGGTGAAAAAATGATATTGTTTTCATATTATGAGTAAAAAGTGCTTGGTTTTAAAAATATTGTTCAACCTTATCGCTTGCCCCTTCAGTATACCATTGTTCCAAATCCTAGGAAAATTTTTGAAATTAATGACTTCAAAAAGATAAGAGCATGGCATACATACGTGCATTTCAATTTTTTTTTTTTTTTTTTTTTTTTTTTTTTTTTTTTTTTAAGAAAAGTGTACGCATTATATGGCGAATATATCTAAAAATAGAAAAATACATTTTCAAATCGTAGGTGCCCGTTATACACCTGAAATGGTACTTAATGATTTCCAATGTAGTTCATTTCAAATTAACCCTTTCGGGTCCTGTTTTTTTTAATTTTGGGAACAAAATTACTTTTACTTTAATAATGTTAATCGTAGCAATCCAAATAGATTTACTGACGTTTAAAGATTATTTCACTGTCCGAATTCTAATGAATGTACTTATTTTGTGTGCTATTCAATTCACATTTATATGATAACTAGCAAAACCCGCGGCTTTGCTCGCGTAATAGTTGAAAAATGCCAAGTGATATTCGTATGTCTAATTTTTATTAGAAGAAATTATATTTTTAGGAATAATTCAAAAATTACTAATTAAGCCCAAGTTTTACTAAACTTCATTATTACACTGCATTAGGCAGAAATGAGACTTAAATTAATAAGAAGAGCTAAAACTAATTCTAAATAAAGGATAATTTAGAAAGTATTTTGAAGCTTTTATGTCATTTAATACACTCATTTCAGTATTCGTTTGAAGTTTTGAATATTTTAGAAACCGTTCTTAGTACGCATTTGCATTTTAAAATTAACCCTCGTGTCAAATTCCCAGCTTCTTGTCAAACGGTCGACCACCTCTTTGAGGTAGTGGCACTTACATAACATAGCTATGTTGAAACAAAGACTGTCACCATTAATTTGCCGACATTAATTTTAAAATCGGTTTGGTATTTCCTAATATTTCACAGAAAAAGTAATTTAGAAAGTTTTAAAGGCTTGTTTAGAAAGTTTGTTATTACTGCCATCCCCAGATGGTAATGGCACCCGCATAAAATATAGCCTGTGTAGGAGCAAGGATTATTACCATCAATTTGCAACCATTACTTTTGAAATCGGTTTGATATTTCCTGAAATTGCGTAGCAATTGCTATTTAGAATGCTTTTTGCACATTTGCACCCCTTTTAATTTTCGAGACCCGAAAGGGTTAAGAAAGGATTTGGAGACTTCTTAAAAGGTAAGATTACCAGCTGATAATAAAATTATGCACTAAAAGATGTTTAAAAATATTGACGCTTGCCATTTTTCACGATTTTTCTTGAGAATCATTATTTTTGGAAATGAATATTATGAAAATCTCCAGAAAATACTCATTGTAAGATGTCTCAATTTCAGCTTACATACCCTTAAAAATAATTAACCCTAGATCTACCGGGAATTTTATTCAAGTTTTAATAAAACGTTCTACACCAGAATTTTTATTTAAAACTATTTAACTTATTTATTTACCTTATTTTTGTCTGGTTTATATACTTAGTTTATTTTAAAGAAATTTCTGGTTTGAATGAATATTTTGTATGTACCTGTCGGGTCCAATGGACCCGTCTGGTAGACGGAGGGTTAATTATATATGAACTTGATATCAATAATTTAACATCTAAAGTTGCAAAAACAGAAATCACAATTTTCCTTCAATTACTTCTTAAAATATAACATCGTATGTTACTCATATAGATATTTTTACTTCATACATATAAAAGCTACTATAATAGGTATAAGCAAAAGCCTTTCTCAAGAAAATCAATGGAAAAAGCATGAATTTTCATTCTTTATAAATTTTTGCTACGCCTCGCTGGTCTTTGCAAATATAAAAAAGATCCTTACAAAGTTCTATTTTATAAGCATTATTTCAATAATATTTTAAATATTTAGTATATGTGTTTTTCCTATAATATCTAAAAAAGATAGTACAAAGTATATTACATTATATTCACATTAAGCAGAGTGAGTTCATTACATGTACTAAAAGAATAAAATATTCTAACCTAATGAATTTTTTGTGAAAGTTAGAATATTAACGAAGAGTAATTACTTCTTCCTCTATTATCAAAACAATTCTTTCTCTGAAGAATGCTGCTCACAAATTGATACTAATTGCATTCTTCAAAAATTCTGATTCTACTCTTAAAAAATATATATATATAATTTAACATGAAATTCTCTGTACTTTTTAATATCACTGTGAAGTTATTAAGGATATTTTTTAGCTACAATTGTACTATTGTTTTTCAATTAATATCAGAAAAATACATAAAATGATTTTTACTCTAAAAAGAAACGTAAAACCCGTGAATTAAGGGTCCTGTATAGGTGAATAAGGGGAAGTCCCTGTACCTACCTTGTTAAATTAATGAACCTTTTCTCAGAAACTATCAAAGATAGTCACTTTACATTTTTATATACATAATAGGAATGATTCTTAATAAAGCGTTATTAACTTTATAAACAATTATTCTTTAGTTATTTTTTTAATCTGTAATGAAAACCAGTTTTAAATAAGAAAAAATTTGCATTTTTCGAAAAAAAAATTATGAAAATTTTTCACAAAATTTTGCAGTAAAGTTCACTTCAGATTGAGCAGGGATATGTGTGAAATATTTTGTCAAGATTGCAAATAATAATATCTAGTAGTTTCTTTAAAAAGGGTACATCGAATTTCAAAAAGCAACATTTTGAGAAAATTAAGTTTCAAGTTTACGTACATAAGGTTTATGTATGATGTAAACAAACTGAATTATTTAATTTTTCTAACGTCTTGTTGCAGTAGAAACAAAAGTAACATACCTAAGGGGTGAAAATGAAGCGTTAAAAAAAGAGACTATTTTCATGAATTTGAATTCCAATTGTTTTTAAGTATGTTTATTTTTTTATTTTTGTTTTAAAGAAAACTCGTGCTATATAAAGCTCATAATTTACTCCCCTTAATGTAATACATACAGTACTGGCCAAATTATTATGGTAACAGGAAAATTTACACATAAATCAGCCTAGAAGTTATTTTATTGTATTATATGTAATATTGGTTGAATATACAGGGTGTTCCGTTAAAGGGGTCCAATATTAATAGGGGTAATAGAGGAGATCACATGGAGCCTAAATCCGTATATAAAGCCTGGTCGGATCTCAATAGTTTTCAAGTTACAGCAAATAGAATGAAAATTCGGAAAATTGTAAAAGAACCCTCATTGCTAAACTATCGATAATGCTACATAAAAACGAAGCACATATTTAGAAAGAGCAGAAAAAAACCTACAAAATAACATCAATTGTATTAAAATAGCAATATTTATTGACGAGTTACAAGCCCTGAAACAGTGAAAAAAGTACGAAATCCAATATACATCAAAATAGTTAATCGTTAATTCCAAAAAGACGACTCTAGCTACAACAAGGAAAATGTAGTAAAATTTGGTCCATTCCGAAAACTTTCGAAAAAGCTTACAATGAACCATATCGGTTTAATTGTGTGAGAGAAATTAATCATTTTCTTAGTTACAACTCCGCTTTCTTTGACACTAGCAAAGGTTAAACTCCGCCCATCACGATTGGAAACACCGCCTTTTTAATTACTCTCAACTATACATTTTCGATCATGCTTCTTCTGAGATGCAACATTTTTAATTATTCAAGAGTTGAATGAACCAAAATAACTTTACAATAATAGTCTACATTTTAAAGTGGTCTTTTATTGATATAAAGCTTAAGTAAAATTCTTTAAAATTAAACTGGTGGTGAAAATTCGGAAATAATTAAAAATATTGCGATTTGTAACTATGCAAGAAGTTTCAGTACATGTTTTACATGGACAATTATTGTATGTATATGTGCATCATAATTTATGATAGGAAATAATAATAACAAATAGCATAATAATTTTATTAATTATAAATTTAAAAAAGACATTAAATTTTAAATTAATTCATACAAACTTTGTAATTTACAATTTGAGTACACTACAGTCTGTGACTTACAAAAAACTGTGCCAAAAAGTGTTGAAAATAAAAGAAAAATGACAAATAAAGAATTACATTCCACGTACTTTATGACATATGTGAAGCATAGTCTTCTGGCCTGCGCTGCACAGTTCAATGTCGGAAGGCAGACGAACGGACATTATTATAATAGGTGTTAGAAGTTGCGCCCATTAACAGAATCGCACAGCCGACAGCGACGTCGTAAAGATTGGCGAACACGCCGAAAAACTCCGACGGAGTTGGGAATGTCTCCTGCAGCGACAACGATTCGCGCTAGTAAATCCTCCGGTGTATCCACAGGCGTTTCATACACCAGCGATTTAAGGTGTCCCCAAACAAAAAAGTCTAACGGATTGAGGTCTGGAGAGCGTGCAGGCCAAGCAACAGGTCCACTGCGTCCAATCCATTTCCCAGGATATGTTGAATTGAGGTGATTGCGAACACCTATGAAAAAATGTGCCGGTGCGCCATCGTGCATAAACCACATATTGTGGCGCAATGTTGCTGGCACATTTTGCAGTAACTGCGGTAAGATATCCCGTAGGAAAACCAAGTACGTACTGCCATTGAGTACATCTGGGAGTAAATATGGTCCTATGAGATAATCGCCGAGGACACCTGCCCATATGTTCACACTGAACTTTTGTTGTGCGTTCGACGGGAAAACAGTGTGCGGATTTGTATATGACCATGTGTGCATATTGTGCGTGTTTACCACGCCCTCTCTCGTAAATGTTGCTTCATCAGTAAATAAAATATTTTCCAGAAATTGTGGATTATTTTCTGTTACATTAAGCAACCAGCGTACGAATTCTGTCCGCTGAGCACAATCTGTTACTGATAACAGTTGTACCCGCTGCACATGAAAGGGGTCATTGGCGCACCCACGGGGGGAGCTAAGGGGGCTGAAGCCCCTCCCAGACTGGACTAGATATTTAATTTTTTTTTCTATATGAAAGAATATCATTATTTTTTTAATAGATCTTTAAAAAAAAAAAGAAATTTTTGAAAAGATGTTAATTTTGTTACACCTTTTTTTCTCTTTTATAAATTTCGTTATGAAATTCGAAATATTAGCATGTTTAAAATTTACTTGATTAAAAATTTAAGACCTCGTGCAATCTCCTGCTCTCTTTAAGCTTCATAATATTTTGATAATTTTATAATAAAACTTTAAATCGTTTGATTGCGAACACACTTTAAAATTATCCAAATACAGAAACACATCAAAAAATCGCAAAAACTAAGATATATTTTAGTACAGTATTTGATTATTTAACATGTTAAAAAAGCATTCAGAATTAGCCCCACCAAAACTTACCAGAGATTCCTCTGGATTCTCTGACTGATTACGACTCTGCTCAAGTAAGCAGAAAAAATGTAAGTCAGGACCTGATCCGGCACGTCTCATCAAATCAAATGGGAGAAAGACAGAGCTTGGCAGAGGGTCGGGCCAGATCTGGGCATATATAGGCCTCTAAAATATGCTAGCCCCCTCCAAAGCGTAATCCTGGATGCTCCACTGAAAGGGGTGCATGTTTTCTGCACGCAGAACACGCCACACACTTTGGTGAGAAACACCGACTTCAGACGCAGCAGCTCGTGTACTCGTGGAGGGGTTATCTTTAAAAATATTCAGTACATCTTCTTCCATTGCAGGTGTTCGTACATGTCGAGGTTTCCCTGCATCAATGCTTGCTGTATTAAACGATCCAGTCTCCCGTAATCGTCTATCGATTTTTATGAAGAGTTTCGAACTTGGGCAACGTCTCCTTGGAAATTGCTCACGGTACATGCGCTGTGCTAGACATGCATTTCCATGAGCTTGCCCGTACATCAGATGCATGTCCGCATATTCTTCGTTAGAGTATTCCGGCATAATTATTATACATCAACTTACTACAATCCCACTTACAACAGCCTCCCTTTAACATAACGCCCACTGATGACTGCTGTTTTATTACACTTTTTTTCCTATACACATAGAAAATTTGCATAAAAAGTACTTCTTCTTCATCATCCTGAAAGTTCATGGAGGAAACGCAGCAGTCACGGAGTTTGCTTTAAGACAAGGCGAGAGCTGCACAATATGTCATTCACTTGACCAGACTGAATAATGAAAGGGTATTGATAGAGGTTGATCAGAAATGTATAATTGAAAGATATTAAAACGGGGTGTTTACAATCGTCATGGGCGGAGTTTCGCCCTTTCCGAGCATGCAACAGTACAGAGTTGTAACTAGGGAACTGCTTGATTTCTCCCATACAATTAAACTGATATGGTTTATTGTCAGCTTCTTCGAAAGCTTTCGGAATGGACCAGATTTTATAACATTTTCCTTGATGTAGGTAGAGTTGCATTTTTGGAATTAACGATTAACTATTTTGCTAAATATTTGATTTTGTATTTTTTCACTGTTTCAGAGCTTGTAACTCGCCATTAATTCTCAATATTCTAAAACAACTTATGTCATTTCGTAGGATTTTTTCTGCTCTTTCTAAATATGTGCTTCGTTTTTATGTAGCATTATCGATAGTTTAGCAATGAGGGTTTTTTTTTACAAATTTCCGATTTTTCATTCTATTTGCTGTAACTTGAAAATTATTGAGATCCGGCCAGGCATTATATACTGATTTATGCTCCGTGTGATCTCCTCTATTACCCCTATTAATATTGGATCCCTTTAACGGAACACCCTGTATATGTATTATTTACAATGAACATATTTATAGATGTACATTTATGGCTTTTAGTATTTCGTATGTCCATATTTTGTAGCTATGACTGCCCATTATGCGTTTTGGCATCCCTTGGATGTACTTCTGAATCAGTCGTTCCATTTCATCACTACAATACCATGCACGAATTAATCGCTCGAGTAGTTGAACCTTGTTTATTGCTGCAATTTTGTTGACTCTGGTCTTCGAGTCAACAAAATTTCTGCAACAAACAAGCTTAAACTAACTGAGCAATTAATTCGTGTATGGCATCATAGTAATGAAATGGAACGACTGATTCAGAAGACGGGATACCAAGACGTATAAAAGCAGTCATATGCAGGGATTAAAATTAGCAACTAAAGATGCTAAAAACCATAAGTGGAAATCTATAACTATGTTCTTGTAAGTAATGCATATACAATTCACACAATATTAAACGTAATACAATAAATTAATTTCTAGGCTGATTTATGTAAAATTTTTCCTATTACCATAGTAATTTGTCTAGTACTATAGTTTAAAATAAATCCAAGATTTTATTTTACTTTCCATAGTGATTTTAACATACATATTAATATGTTGTTTCTTAGGGAAGTTTATCTATACATAATTTGTTTGTAGGTGACACAGTAATCATATTTAGATCATAAAATGTTGATATAATCTATGAGGTCTAGGAATACCATGTAAAAATAGCAAGTATTTAGAGAGATATCTTGCGAGCAATTCTCGAAAACTTAATTTTCAGATAAATCACTTAAAGTACATTTTATTGAGGCTTGAAATATCCAGTGTTCTCATATACTCGTATTACACATTTGTGAGTCAACAATAAATATATATTTTATAAAATATACATTTATTTCAAATATTTGGACATTCCATAGCTACCTCGAGCGACATAGTGTTAATTATCCTTCTATATATTAAAAAAAGTTTTCATTTGGAAATGGACCAATGAAAATTTGCGTAGATATTCCAGGAAAATCGCCATCCAATTTGAATGCTTAAGCATGGCCTTTCTTCCTTAATATTACAAAAACTGCTACATACAAAAATATGAAAATCGGTAGTATTATAGAGAAATGTTTGATAAACACACTGATGCGGACAGTTTTCAAATCGAAGAATTATTTTAAGAGATATTTAATGACAAATTTTGACAAAATCGTTCCATTAAAAAAGTTTTATAGGAGCAAAAACTGTACATAGGAATGCAATCATTTTTAAATCATTTTATGCGTCAGAATTTCCCGGTGTGCAGAATGCATTTAGTTTTTTAATTTGACTCATTTTTTGAGGTTTTATTTCCATTTTAAATTCAAATTTTCAGCATTTCGAGAGATACTTTTTAGATATTTTAGAAAATTGTATTAATTTAAACTGTTGCCAGCTGTATACACAGCGCAAACAATAATGTTTGCTTCAAATTAAAAATATATTTTACACGTGAATATTATAAACAGAAAATATAAAAAGCAGGAACTCATTGAAAATTACGTCATAAAAACTATAATTACACGTGAATTTTAAAAGAGAAAGAATATTGTAAAATAATAAATTCATTAACATGCGTTAGAAGTCTTAAATAGGAGAATTTCCGTCACATTACACATATTCAGGGTTCGTACGGGTGCTTGAATTTCCAGATTAAGAGATTCTTCGGTACCAGTATTTTCTTATGGTAAATCTCTCTTTACGTAAAGCGAAATATCGTCCTTTTAAACTAGATTCATTTTTCTCTTAAAAAATTCTGATATTTGGCCTTGAAAATGACGGTGCCCGTACGAACCCTGTTATCACGTAAAATGAACAAAAAATAATATTGCAAAACAGTTTAAATTTAAAAATTGCGCGAGACATTTATTTGATATTTTAAGATGATCATAATATTTCATTTCTAACAAAAGTATTTTTTAGTGAATATTAAAAGGAGAAAGAAAAGTTTGGTGAAGATTACGTCAGATTATAATTGTCATATTCAAATTATAATTCAATCTTACGAAATCTTTTTAAAGCCGATCAAATTAGCATGCTGTTAGAGTCTGCGGTGTCTGAACGGGGAATTGACGAGCGTAGCTCGTAGGGGGCAGAGCCCCCTAGTTGTAATAAAAATAAAAGCGACAGTCTGCTCTTCCTTGAAAATTAGGAACTTATATAAGTTTCACGACTGCAAACAGTAAGAACCCTTTCAGGACGTGCGTTATTTAACAACACTTAAAATTTGAATACCAGTAATTCCGTAAAGTTTTTTCATTTTATTTTCCATGAGTAATTTCCTAAATTCCTACGGTTTTACAAGTGAAAGTTTTAAACTAATATATTCTGGTATTAGAAAAATAAAAATTATACCCACCTTACATAGGGCATATACGTCCTGAAAATTTAAAAAATATCCCATATATTAATTTAATGTTAAATTTGCTACGTCTAGTAAAGCATCGTGAAATATATGATATAAATACATATATTTTTGTTGAAAGCTTACAAACGTTTCATGAAAATAGCACAGACGAAACTACACTGTTAAAAATTTGCAGCTTTAGCTGCATAGTCACTTCACCGTTTTTATAGAATATCTCTATTCTGACCAATGAGTATGCCCCATAATATGGTCGAAGTAATTGTTTTCTATAAAAGCGGTGGAGTGACTATGCAGCAAACGCTACATATTTTTAACAGTGTAAGGACTCAAAGCACTCGTTTGTCGACGGCGATTGCTTGTTAAAGGGTAAAGAATTGTTGTCCTAGAAACCAACGGTTTCCTCCGATGTGAAAATGTAACGATAGGGTTCCGAATGAGGCTATACGATAAGAAAAACTCAGCTGAGTGTGGTTCTGAGAGCCTTTATTGTGCGAGGGAATGATCTTTTAACTCTTTCAAGGGAAAAGCATTTCTGCTCGAAGAATGTTCAAGGCTAGTTCCATGGGTTTTTGTAGTGCAAGTCACATATTTGATAATTGCTATGCTTGTTAGCCACCGTTATTTTCGAAAAGTTTGCTCGGCCTTATTCAATCAATGAGATACCTCTGGTAAAATAATTGTCATTTTCCGTTCTAAAATACTGGTAGCAAAAAATCGTAGCATGTGACTTACACTACAAGTACTCATGGAAATAGCCTCAAGTAATTAATTCACACCACTATTTACGAACAAATTTATTTGAAAATAATCAAGTTTTTTCTCATGTATTTTATGAGATCGAAATTGTATTAAAAAATTCTGGTGCCAATTAGCAGTTTGGGCATTGAAATTAACCGTTTGCAGACTAATAACGGGCTCCTGAAAGGGTTAATATTATTTAGACAGAATGCTTCATGTATTTTTAGCCGTGACAAGCGTAATTGTAGGAATGGTTAATTGTTCAAAATTATGTATTTTATTTACATTAAAAACAAGAATTTTATTTGCCTCTGTAAAAACTTCATATTTTAAAGTCATGTTTTCATACATTAAGTTTCGTAAATTAAAAAAACATAGACTAAAAGGTTTTTTCATATCAAATTTAGGAAATTTCCGATTTTACAAAAGTATTTTCGCAGTAGCATATAGAATAATAAATTTACTGAAATTTATAGAATACTTTGTTATCTGTTTTTTAAAGCATGCCTCAATGTTCGCTCATTCCTTGGAATTTCCAAGGAATCTGACACCACTATTAATAATAAGAAAATGTACATTTAATTTTTAAGACACAGAAATTGCAATCACCAACTTTATTCACATATTTTGCAATATTTTTCTGCAGTGAAATGATTGGAAAATACTGTTAAAATTTAGTGGTAACATTGTGCAAACCCAGAACCGTTGGTTTTTTTTTGTGTGTGCATTTTATTTTCGATTATATTGTATACTCTTCATTAATAACATTAAATATTTTTTTGCTTAAAATAATAATAATAATAATAATTATAATTATTATTATTATTATCATTTTGCTCAAATATTGTCAGCACATTTACATACACAAATTTATACACACGCACACATACAAACTATAAAAAAAAAAATAAGCACGCAACATTTAAATTAAGAAGGCAATGATTAAAGTAGGCTCTCGGTAGCAGAAATATTCCGTGGATAAGAGTTTTCATCTAACTTATCACTCTGAAAAATAAACACGTGTTTCTATCAATTAAGAATGTAGTTAGTTACCCTACCTTTTATTTTGCCTAGTGAAAGGAATTCACATTTGTCAGTATTCAGTCTTCAGTAGGAATCGTTCGTAAAAGAGACAAAATTGCTTGTTAAAAAAAATGAAAGAGACAATATTGTCGACTTTATAATTTACTAAATGTTTAAGCAACCTATTTATTCATTTTTCTGTAGCGAAATATGCTGATCAATTATGTTTCTATTACCTTTCTGTAATACGTCTGAATAAAGTTGCAGAAACTTAGATGTAACATGTTTCTAATTAATTCTTTTTTCTTTACCTGAATATTAAATAAGGCGTGCATGTTACTCGTAAATGAATCATTATAACCCATTTAATATGTAGTTTTTCTTTCGTGTATTTAGCATTAAGTCTTGTATAGGTTCTATTTTCTTTTAGGTATTTACATTAATTTGCATTAACAGTGCCCTAATATGTTTATGTTTTCAAAATGGGAGCAGATGCAGATGAAAATTAATTGAATACCTTATTAGGAAAAGCAAAAAGAATTATGAGGACATTTAAACTTCATATAATGAACCTTTTGAAAATAACGTAGCAGAAACCACACATGTGCTGATTCTTGACATACAAACAATATGGAATGAAATGAAAGTTTGATTTTTTATATTGATGTCATCATAAAGGGACAAAATTCGCAAAATTAATAAAAAGTCTATATGTACCGAAAAAACAATACACAACGAAAATGTGAAAGAAGTATAACAAATTAATTCGATTAAATTTCTCTCTGTTCTAAAAAAAAAGTAACCTACGCTGTCACCGCCGCCGGTTTTGAATTTTTAGTGACCGGAGGTCTTGCTCCGTTAATATTAAGAAAAATATTGCATACAAAAATACGAAAATCGGCGGTATTATAGAGAAATGTTTGATAAACACGCTGATGCAGACAGTTTTCAAATCGAAGGAATATTTTAAGAGATATTTAATGCTAAAGTTACCCAAAATCGTTCTGTTAAAAAAGTTTTATAGGAGCAAAAGCTATACATGGGAATTAATTCATTTTTAAATCATTTGATACGTTAGAATTTTCCGGTGTGCAGACTCCATTAATTTTTTTAATTTGACTCATTTTTTGGGGTTTTATTTCTATTTTAAATTCACGCGCAGAGTGTTTTGCTAAAGTTACACAAAATCGTTCTGTTAAAAAAGTTTTATAGGAGCAAAAACTATACATGGGAATTAATTCATTTTTAAATCATTTGATACGTTAGAATTTCCCGGTGTGCAGACTCCATTAATTTTTTTTAATTTGACTCATTTTTTGAGGTTTTATTTCTATTTTAAATTCAAATTTTCAGCTTTTCGAGAGATATTTTTTACTTATTTTAGAAAATGGTATTAATTTAAACTGTTGCCTACTGTATAAACAGCGCAAACAATAATGTTTGCTTGAAATTAAAAATGTATTTACACGTGACTATTATAAACAGAAAAAACTTTCAAATTAGAATTAAATAATTGCGTATAAAAAGCTGAAACTTATTGAAAATTACTTCATAAAAACTATATTTACACGTGAATTTTAAAAGAGAAAGGATATTGTAAAATAATAAATTCATTAACATGCGTTAGAAGTCTTAAATAGGAGAAATTACGTCACATTTACGTCACATTACACTTTTTACGTAAAATGAACAAAAAATAATATTGCAAAACAGTTTAAATTTAAAAATTGCGCGAGACATATATTTGACATTTTGAGATGAATTTTTCGACTATTTTTGTTAGGACAGAGCAAATAATATTTCATTTCTATCAAATGTATTTTCACGTGAATATTAAAAAGAGAAAGAAAGGTTTGGTGAAAATTACGTCAGATTAAAAACGATATATTTAAAATGTCTTATTAAAAAGAACTTTCTTTTCACTTTGTTAAAAAATACCGGGAGACAAAGACTCTGTTTACTTAATTCATTTTATATTAGCTTATTTTGAAATGTTTAACTGATTTTATTTAATCAAAGACGAAAACAGCCATTGTGTCTTTTAACAGCAGCTGATTTTTCCTTAAAATTCCCCAATCAAAGAGAAATGAATAGAAACCCGTTTATAGGGAGATCGACACTGTTTTTTAAATTATAATTCAATCTTCCAAGTCGATCAAATTAGCGTGCTTTTAGAGACTGCAGTGTCTGATCGGGGGTTGGTGAGCATAGCTCGTAGGGGGCCGAGCACCCTAGTTTATAATAAAGCAGCAAAGCCTTAACGACGGCATTAGAAAATATTGTTATAAATTTTAATTTCCTTTTCAGTAGAATGTCACAAAAGATTGCTCATATTCTTCCCTATCATCCCTGGGTTAAAATCGAGTAGTTTATAGTAGAGATACGCGCGGCCCGGGCCATACTTTTTTCTGAAGGCTCGGGGCGGGCCTAACTTATTTTTTCTGCACAGAGGCGGGGCTGGTTTCTTTTCTAGTCTTCACTGTGTCCCAAAATGTTTAGTCATAGTTTTGAGCCAGCCCGTATGGAAATCATTTTTCCGGCGTGATCTGTCCGTTCAAAGATCAGTAAAATTAAGGATGGCCCAAAGATTTTTGCAAAATATACATACATTTTTCAAAACGCCATTATTCTACAATTAAACATTAACATTTATTCTTTTTAAAGAATAATAAATTTCTACGCTTATTAAAATATAGCTAAACTAAAATATAGTAAAACGTGTGAAAAGGAACCTGCGTATGACGGAATCCTGTTTTTAACTGAAAAACGCGTTGATCCATGCAAAATCAATATACTAATACGTAAGAAAAGAATATATAATACATTTACATTTGCGAAGAAGGGAACTTGTCTATAAATGCATTTTTCCGCCTTTCTATGTAATTGAGTCTTAGAAGATTTTACTGTATAGCATTTTTTAGAGTTTTAACAATTCAATGCATGGAATATGGATTAACAATATTAATGATAACTGAAACATTTACATAGAAGAAATAGCAATTCATTAAAAAATTAAATATCGCAGCCTGCGGCACTTATATAAAAATGAAGTTTAGAAACATGAAAAAAAAGTAAGATAAATATGTTTGGTCAGAACTCCTCGTAAGAGTCAAATTTGTAACCAAATCGACGTAAAAATCAATGTTTTGTAGCAATTCACTCGGGCAAGGGCGTGATTTTAACTTTTCTTCTTTCTGCTCGGGTCGAACTTTTAGCTGTTATACCGGGCCGGGCCAATAATTTTTTTACTACGTGCTGGGCCGGGCCAGAATTTTTTTTCTACGGGCCGGGCCAGGCCGAATTTTCTTTTCTATGAGTCGGACCGGACCCGGCCTGGAAATTTCGGCCCATGCAGACCTCTAGTTTATAGGGCTGTTAATTTCTTGGAGCGTATGCGTGGATACCTTGTTTATCGGATTCCAAAGTTATTGAGCCTGTGGAGACTTCAGAGTGTTTTCCAATATTCCACATAGAAAAACCCTCTTAGCGATACAATATCGCTAGGTATAGAAAAGCCCATATATTCCTAAAATAAACTCGAGTTTTAGCTAAGTTCCAACTTTCGCAGGTAAGAAGAGAAGAAACAGTTCAATCACAATTCATCATAGGAAAGTGACACTTGGCGACAACTAGGCTAAAGCAAAGACCACCTGGTGTTTGCTTTCATGCACCGAGAGTGAAACTAGATAATATTTTCTCTATCATCCCTCGGTTAAACTCGGGTAGTTTATAGGGCTGTTAATTTCTTGGAGCGTATGCGTGGATACCTTGTTTATCGGATTCCAAAGTTATTGAGCTTGTGGAGACCAGTTCGATCACAATTCATCATAGGAAAGTGACAATTGGCGACAACTAGGATAAAGCGAAGACCACCTGGTGTTTGCTTTCATGTACCGAGAGTGAAACTAGATAATATTTTTCTCACGCTAGACTTGGACCATAGAGGGTCGTGGGCAAATTGTAGGATGGGCCTAGTTTAACCCTCTCGCTGCGCAACCCGAGAGTTTCTCGGGCAACGTAAAAGTAGCAAAATTTGCGCAACTCGAGATTTCATCGGGATTCATTTTTTCCGTCTAATTAATCCTGCTCGATCATTCCCGCCAATAACTTTTTATTGTAAATTTTGCCTTACCTAATCGGAGCATTTTCCCGATTAAATCAGACAAAATTTTTTGTTTTAAAAACCCGGTGAGAAAAGAATAAAAAGTCTTAATAGACGCTAGTTGCGAAGGAATTAAATACGCAATTTTTGAAGCTATTTTGATAAAACAATGCCGCAGCGAGAGGGTTAAACATTAGGAGCGCAGTCGTTAAATGATTATGACAGAAAAACACTGCCAGTGGCTAGAAAAACAACTGTATTGTTTTCTAGGAGAAGTAATTGAGGATATATATGAGATCCTTAATAAGAGAAGTTAGTATCTTCTAGACTAAAACGAGTGGTGTGCAGGTCTTACCCTGGATGAGAGAATCACCTCTCAAGAGTCCACTCATAGTCTTCTCGGAGGAGCGTTCCGAGGGGAGAGAGATTACATTTTTCTCTCACGGCGAAAAAAGCCGGATAGCTGAGACAACAGCTGGGTTCTTCAGCGCGGGCTGTCTGAACAGTGACGAGCCTTTTAACTTCGCCGAAGGACCATAATTCTAAAAGGCGATTACTTAGATCGCAGTGACTCTTTAACTTATTGAACTCTCTGATTTAATTTATCAGGACTTAAGTGCATTCTGCCACCTCACAGACTTTAATTGCATCAGATTACGTATTTCAACAAATTTCTGTTGTGTACTTAATAACATTATATTAGTCTAGAAACCTTGTGTTTAATGTGAATAAAATTCTATTCTTCATTACTAATTATCTTGTCATTCGCCTCTGAGGATACCCATTCATTCCTACCGCCCTCATTTGAGGTTCCACAAGCCTCTCAAACATTTCGGGAAGTAATTGTAAGAAGGCGTTGGATGTTACGAAACTTCCAGTAATGTTTAAAATTTTCACACATGTTTTAATCTTTGTTCTTTTGTTTGATTCGAAGTGCGACATAGGGTAGACATTAGAGTCTTTCACCGGAGAGTTGTACCAAGTGTTGCTAGGCGTCCCGCGTAAATCAGGGTTAGAAATGCTTTGGACACCACTAATTTCCTACAGTTTATTTCGCCATCTTCATTTGCAGATAATTCTGCCATTAGATAAGACGAAGAAAATTACTTGAAAATATTGGTGTCGAGAGTATTTGGATCCCTGGCTTACGTTGGGCACCTGACAACACTAGTTGTACCCTACCCGAAACCCAAACCGATCACGATAAAAAAAAATTTCGTGAACACGGAAACGTGTCATTACTCAACCCGAAACCGAAATATTCTAACCTGAAATTAAATGAAAAAAAAATCTATATTTTTATGCAATTATGGAAACTAAGTGTACAATTGTATCTCTATTACCAAATTTGTCTTTATTTTTGTATAAAAATGAACATGGGACTGAACATATGACTGGGACTCCGAGTCTTGCTTTTTCTAGCACACTGTGCCTTGATCTCTGTCGCACTGATGAAGAATATCGCTTGTGGATTCGAAACAGCTGTATGCTGCTTTTAGCTCACAGGCTGTCAAACACTGAGAGCTAATAAGCTCGCACGTTCTGTATGTATGTATGCATGTAACGCGAAAACTATTGATAGAAATATCCGATTTGCTTTAAATTTTGGATATAGGTTCATTCTAATAAGGCGCTTCTCTCATTAGTTTTGGGGGTTCATTGATTAAGTATAAAGGTGCTAACGGGGAGGACTAATCCTCCCTTAATTTAGATAATTGGGTTTTTCGAGCAGAATTATCCGATTTACTTTAAATTCAGTATACCAGTTTATTCTAATAAGGAACTTCCCTGGTTAGATGTGTAGGATCAATGGTTAAGTATAAAGTGGGGGTCTCATCCCCCCCTTTAATTTATATAAAAGATATTTTAATTCGTAATTATCTGATTTGTTTCAAATTTGAAATAATGGTTTATTCTGATAAGGAGCCTCCCTGATTAGATTTGGAGATTCGTCGGTTATTTAAAAAGGGGGGAAATGGGAGAGCCAAACACCTCCTTAATTTAGCTAAATGGTTTTTTTTTTGTCTATTTCTTTATTTTTCAAGGGACATTATACTTTGAAATAAGAGTATAATATACAATTAGTGTGAATAGCCTGTGAGCTCAATGCCATCAGTTTAACTGGGCACTTTTCTTTTTATTTGTGTGTTATTTGTGCATTTTTAATCTTTAGTTTTCTGCCTTTTAATATTCTTGCATAAAGGCTTTATTTTTTATTTTTATAAAACTTTGCATAGTTGTGTTTTGATGTCCATAAAATATGTTTAGCTTACATTTATTACGCAATGTTATTACGCATTACAGTTTCTTTTAGATTTTAACATTGCGATGTTGAATATTAAGAAAGTTACATTCTGTATACGTTCCTTTTTCATACGATTGTGGCGTCTACAATTTTCAGCAATTACCTTACAAGGATACTGGATTGAGATGGTGGTCGGGAAGGAACTTGAGCTTTTCCTAATCATTTTTTCTCGGAGTCTTCGAACGCAGTAAATTGGCGAAGGAAATTCGGGAACACTTCGCACAGTGATCAGCATGTTAATCACAAAATGAGGCGTAGATGTTTTACCGTGTTCCAAGGGGGTTACCTGCATAAGACATACCGCACACTGAGGCGACACAAGCAACATCTACCGTCTGTTAGGAGAGAAATTATGTTTGAAACAAATTTATACATTGTTTCAACTCCCCCCCCCCCCGCCTAAGGGTCGTCCAGAAATGATGTCACGCTTGGAAGGGGGGGGGGGTTCGTGAAATTTTGACAGTTTGTGACAAGGGGTAGGGGGGATGAGAAGAAGTGTAACATCACGCATTTTAGTTAAACATTAGAGGGCCTACTATCATTGCATTGACATTAGAGGGCTTACTATCCCCGAGGATGAAAGTGATGTCAAAATGCCTGTGTACTCTATGGACGAGCATATATCTTCTCCAAGGGAGGAAGAGTCGTAATAGTAAATGATTCAGAGTAATTTCTATTTTATGATTTAATATATAATTTTATAAATGTTCATATTAATGTGACAAATGAAATGGGATGGCAATTCCATTTAAGTAAAACTAATATTGAGGCTTCTTCTTCAAAATCAATCTGTTTTAAAGTATTTTGTGTTCATAAAATAAATATAAGAATTAAAAAACAAATGTATTAAATTCCATTTCAAATTCTAAAATACTACTGTTTTCAATTGCTCTTTCATTTTAACATTTTATTACTATTGCATATTAATTATGTTTTTTGTTGTAAACCTTAATCTTATTTCATACAAAATAAGTACACGAATCATTTTTATTGTTATGCTCACAAATGTCATTAAAACACATAGTTAAACTTCAAAAATAAAATTTGAAATATGACCTATAACGTAGTGCTTTGTTTCTGAACTACAAGTATATGTTTACGTAATACAGCGTGACATGTGACAAGGGGAGGGGAGGGGGTATGGTGAAGTGTGGCATTTTGTGACAAAGGGGAGGAGGGGGGTAAAAAGTATTGAAAAAAAGTGTGACATCATTTATGGATCACTCATAAGACGCACTTCATTTTCTCGCCCCTGTGTGCTGCCTGCCTTTATGTTTTCAAGGCTTCCCATGTAGGTAAAGGAAATTCAGATACCTTTGTCTTCAAAAATTCCTTATCGAAACCAGTCTTTCTTTTAACGGTATGATCATGACTTCTTCAAAAGTGGCTCCGCGTTCAACATCTGCGCACTTGATTCTTGCTAGGTGCGTTCGTAATTATATAAATACGTAGCACCTATAGTCGTCATTCAGTCCGTCCGCCTGTCTGTCTGTCCGCATATAACACAGCAAAAACTACCCAACCGAATGATCTGAAACTTTCATTATATAATTGTTGCAAATTTTTGTCCAGTGATTTCAAATTTTATGAAAATCGGATGTATAGTTTAATTACGGGGAGAGTCAAAAGTTTTCTGTTACATTACGGCCAAATGGAAAAAATTATTTCAAGTGCATTTTAATGATGTTACAGCCCTACGAACAGAATGAAATTGATATGCACTTATTGAAGTGCACTAAAATATACATTCAGTACAATATGCGGTGTAAAAAATATTTGTAAAACTAGTTATAGTACGAGCGCACCTCATTTGCCCCGTTTGATGGGCAATTTCCAACTTATGTTAATACAATTGAAAAACATAGAACTCCAATGAGCTCAGAGTGGAATGACAAATTCACCTTGCGTTAAAATAACTACATGTTTTGACATAACGATAATACATAACAAACACATAACAAACATAACGATGTTTTGTCTTATGATATACCTCAAATCTGGTTTAACATTTTGAAAATATCTAACACTTCAGCATTGGAACGAAACAACTTCATAGACACCCCCAACAAATAATAGACTGACCCTTTTCCCAGACTGGTGTATAAATAGCTCAGTGAATGCGACATTCCAGTGAAAGTATCCTTTGAAAATGATCGCGTTAGCGATCGAAAGATCTCAGGAATCATCTTTTTCTGTTTCAGTATGATTTTAACATCAATGGTTTTTAAGTTTTAAAGACCAGTTCATTCATTCTGTAACGGTATATTTTTTATTGCACCTTTTTAGTAAAAAATTTATTTGTAGTTATGTTAATACAGTCCGTGTAATGCAGGTTCGCCGCTGCTTCAGTTGCTCTTCACATGGTCCCATAAGGACGGTGTTGATGGCTATGCGATTTACCGTTGAACCGTATGGGATCACTCGATTCTGAAAGGGGTATTATCTTATGTTTACAACACGATTTGTTTTAATTTTTAATTTTCGTATAGTGAGAAAAAACGTTTGTTATATTATTTAATTATTTCACTCATTAAATGCACAAAATTACATTTCATTGTACCTGTTAACTTTATTTTTCATTTAAGGCAAATTACCGTTCTGAACTGTGTTGCCAGTTTGATCTCCAACTTTTTTCAAAATATTGTATTCCAACCAGAAATTACGAATACTAATTTTTGCTTTACTTTCTGATAAGCATTTCCTGATTACCTAAAGCAAAATTCTTCTTTTAGAATTTCTAGTATGAATTCGGAAATACTGAATAAAAAAAAATAGAGCTACTTCATTCTGACTATTCGTTTTTTTTTTTTTCTTGATGCATACTTGTCGACCTCCCGATATTTTTAATGCCAATATTTTTAAGCAGAAATATTTGTTTTATTCAACGTGCTGTTTCTACAATTAAATAAAGCGAAATTTTTTTAAAGAATTTACTGGTGTTAAGGGGTCTCAAGACTCTTAAAGCTTTAAAATTTTCGAAATTTTAATTTTTGTAGATGTTAAACCACTATATTTTCTGAACATTTTGATATAATTGTTTCCTTGAAATTCCTATTAGAACTGAAGTTATGGCTTTTACATTTATACACGTTCAATAACTGAAGCGTCGTTTTGGAAACTTTGAAGCCATTTTTCTCCAAATGTCGTTTTTGGGCATAACGCACACGATATCTCAAAAACTTATGAATATTTTTTTATGAAATTTTCAAAACATAGGTTTCATGTTAGTCTGTATAAACTGAACCTAAAATTTCCACTTTATTGTTCAAAACAATATTTTTTTAGGTGATTATACTGTTGAAATTTTCTTAATTTTGCATTAGCTAAATACAACTTTGTATTAAAATTATAAAAATGCATTAAATACATATTTATTTAAGTTCACGGTAATTATTACAATCTAAAGTATAAGTAGGTACCAAAATTTTCATTCTAGTTGCAACACTTATTTTGTAATCGTGCGCGTAAGCTGTTATGCCGATTTTTTGCTCGAAAAATGTGTAACAGTTTGAAGCCCCATGTATATGCTAATTCTGCATCTTATAATTTTTTAAATACATGAAATGAAAGAACATACTTATATATTTTATTCCAATTAAACTTGTGTCTTAAAATCAAATACATTTTAAGATATTAAATGTTGAAAATTGTCTTTTTTTTTTCATTTTCCCCAATTTTAAGAGTCCTGAGACCCCTTAAGAATATCGCGAGGTTGGCAACTATGCTGGTGCGATCTCGGAAATACAAAGATGATTCCAGTTTTGCTCACGTTTTAGTGAAATTGCTACATTATGCACTGTTTGTAAACGTACCAACTCTTTCTTTTACTTCTGTAGAATTATCTTGGTAATGAAGACGTTATTTAGTTTATAAATTATATTTCATTTTCCACTATGAATTGATTTACTATTTCTTACTACAAATATTTAGTCGTATTTCGTATATTTTCATCAAACATATAAAATCCCTTAATAACGCATAATTAAAAGAAGAGGTTTTCTCATTATCATTTTCTGGAAACGCAACCTAGTTATTTATTTATTTTCCGAACCAAAGTTGCAGATTCATTATATTTTTCCATTTTATTTGAATAATCGTCTAAACTAAGTTAGTAAAGGTTAAGCGAAACTTCTTTCTAACGATTCTTCTTTTTTTTCCACAAGAATATTAAATAACGCATAATTTACTAATATTTTATATTTTCCTTTCGCATACTTTATTACTAATGCGCTTTTTGTTAAGACCCCGTCTCTTTTTAAATATTTGCATAGACGGAAATATTTTCTGATTAGCATGCTAATCAGGCTAATTACTAGGATTCTCGTTTTTTGTTTTTGTTTTTATGAAATATACGAAATTCAGTGTCGGAAATGAAGTTAAAATAATGGCTTATGCACATTATTATGCAAACCTAATAAGCAAGTATGGGATTTTGTCTTTCTTCAATATTTAAAAATATTTTGTTAGTATGAGATAAACAGTAATATACCATTTCTCATAGAACTGATATCTTATAATAAAAGTTCATTTATTTTTGTTTATTGAGTTACCAAGTAGAAAAATAAACAAGTAAGAAGAATCATGCGTTAAGCATGGATTATGAAACACTTTCCAACACTTCCTGAATTCTTTAACAAAACTTAGTTATTTAGGGAAATAAGATAACTATGTAAACATTTTAGAAAACGCATGAAACATTTGAAAAACTGATTTCTGCAGTTACCGTCTATAGCCAAATATGTATTCCAATTCTTTTGAACAGCCATGTATTTGATCTGTAGGTTGATATATATACTATATAATGGGAAAATTTAGTTTAACAAGAAAACGCATAACAGGTTGAAATTTCTCTTTCAGCAATTTATACTAATAGATCAAAACATACTTGTATACATTTGTACAGCCCTGTAGTTAACCTAGTACCTTTAATGCACGTCAATGTTTAGCTAAAGTTTAATTCAAAGTAAAGCCCTCTTAAAACTACTGAAAACACATTTCCAGAAATTATCATTTATAGACGACAATGTATCCATTTCTTTGCGTGACACTGTATATCCTTTTATCTATGTTCTACAAGCATTTCTTAGTAAACCAAATGCAGTTCCGCGTAAAAATGCATAACTCATTTAAGAACCACCTTTCAGCAACCAATACGAATTATTTTGTGTAGCCCTGTATATGAATTACATCATTTATACACATCATATACTGTGCATAAATACAGTGAAACATAAAAGCACATAACATAATTAAAAATGCATTTCCAGCAATCATCGCTATTGTAACGTACTTCGGATACAATATGGTATCTGAAATCTTTTGTGTGTCCCTGTAAATGCGCCCTCGTATTATACATGAAATAAATTATAGTAAACCTCAGCGACGTATATTAATTTCATTATACATGAAATAATTTAACATAATTAAAATACGCCTCAAACAATTTCCTCCACCCCTATATCGTTCTGTAATGGAATTATTTTGTGTGACCCTGTAAATGAATAATAACTATTCTTTGCACCTTATATTCTACAGAATGCATATTTTAGTACACTTGATAAATGCATATCAATTTTATTATGTTTGAAAGCATTTTTCAAACATAATTTTCAATGATGAAATCACATTTTAAATTATGATAATCATAATAAATGATTAACATAATTTAAAACCATTTTATACGATTTTTCCCATAGGCCGTAATGTAACGGAAAACTTTTGACTGTCCCTGTAAATGAATTAAACATGCTAGAAACTTTATTTGAAATAGAGATCGTGCTATGGTAGAGGTCACTAACATCCAAAAATTTCAGAACGATCCGAGTATATTTACGAGAGTTAGAGCGCGGACAGACAAACCGAAGTAATAAACACTTTTCAACTTTGTTGGAAAGTTTTAAAAAGAATAAATAACATTTCTTTTGTTTTTAAGAAAAGGAAATTTTAACTACCAGAAAGAAATCAATATATAGTTTTTAATTTAATAAAGCACGTAAATAAACCTTTTATCTATTTTTTTTTTCGCTGATCCTCTCTTTATGCTAAAATTATTTAAAAAAAAAAAAAATAAAAAAAAACTGTAAAATCTGTCTACAAAAAAAAAAAAAAAAAAAAAAAACCTGGTGCGTAAAATACCTCTTTTTTAACACTTTGCAACATAGTTGAAAAGCGCAGGGCTCGCAGCGTTCCTAAAATTTTCTGCACTTCCTACCACTATTTTAAATACAAAGTCTTTGTGGTAGATTGCTTTAACATCTGCAATAGAAATTTATTATAATTTTTTTCGTATTAAAATAGTGGTAGTAAAGAGAGCAAATTTTTGGAACGGTGCGAACCCTGAAAGCGTTTATGAATTGGGATTGTCTGTCTATTAGGTCGTCTGTCTGTACGTGATCTAACTGACGTAAATATACTCGGATTGCCATGTAATTGATATACATTATTCAGGTTCTCAATGACACGTTCGGTACCGTCAACCGGGGCAACTTTGGTCCATCCCATAAAAAAGTTTTTATTCTTTGTATTGAACAAACAATACAAGATAATTTGGAGTTTTTTCCCTTGAAAAATATTTTATACCCTACTATAGGGTATTTGAATAGATTGGGGGTAATTTAAATTTTTTAGTGGCAACACTGGATGTGTTTGTAAACAGCTGTTTTCTTGTGTAAATTTTAACTCTCCAAACTTTCTGTAGTGAAAAAATCTGCATAAGTGCTACAAATAAGGTAAGTGTCAAAATATTATCTTTAGTAACCTGTAACCTATGTGTAATCATAGTTTTTCCTTTAACATTTTATTTTGAGAGGAAATGTTTGCCTTTTCATAAAGCTAGCATGAAAACTAGTATTTAGGGGCTACTTTGTGGCAGACTTTTTTAGGTCCGAAAATAGCCCCAATTACTTAGAAATGCCTTTTATACAACCACATCTCTTAAAACATGTTTTAAATAACATTCAAATGTTACTGTAGCAAAACGTTACATTTAATTGTTTTTGTTCCAGTTGCTGAGGATAACATGGCGAAAACTGTTTCTCGTTTCTTTAATATTAACAATTGGTTCATTGTGTTTAAATGTTAACAATAAAACCTTTGTTTATCGAGTTTGCAGTGTTAATTTATTAGAAACTGCTATTACAAGGGAGTTTCAATAAAAATGTAATAATTTACGTATGAAATATATTCATTTTATATAAAACTATGTGAATGGATCAAAGAAGCCCCCAGCTGGGCTGCTTTGTTCCAAAGCTCTAAAAATAGTTAAAAAATAAAATAATAAAATATTTTCCTCTTTAAAACCATACAGTTTTCTTCATTGTTTCATGTTTATTGTTTACAACTCCACTTCGAAGTTAAAAAATCACATATAATATTTTTTAATAATGGAAATGTGATTGGACCCAGGAAAAAGTGGCTCAAAGTAGACGTTATTGTAGACGTTAAAAGTAAAGTAACGTAAAGTAGACGTTAGTAGTTGACGGTAGTGAAAATGAAGTGTGTAGCGCTCATAGCTCATTTGCTGTGGCACGTAAAAGTATTCCGTTACATTATGGAGTATGGGAAAAAAAACATTTGCGGTGTATTCCAATTGCGTTTTAACACTAGAACCGCCGGCTATTTTACTCCATTTTTAGAAAAAAGTGTTTCACATCAGAATTTTTATTTTAAACTGTTTAACTTATTTAATTATCTTATTTTTGTGCTCATATATATAACATATCTTATGAAAAAAATTCTGGTTCGAATCGACTATTATCAATTTTGGCAGGAGTCAAAATCACCCCTAACGGCTGTTCTAGTGTCTATATTTTAAACATAATGAAATTTATATACATTATTGAAGTGCCCTAAAAAATGGATGTTATAGAATATATTATGTGTAGCACTTACAATACGCCTACAGGGGAACTCAAAAGGATTCCTTTATAGTATTATACAGGGCTATTACAAATGATGGACCGATTTTTAAAAAAATCATATTTTCGAAACTACTGCACATATTACAATAACAGATACATGAATTTAAAGAGAAATATACTAAGTTTTTTTCAGTTACAAATGTTCGATGTGTGACCCTTTTGTTACACGGCTGACGTTCAATCTGTAATCAATTTCGCTCCAAACATTTTGTAGCATCACTCTGTCAATGGTTCTGAAAGCTTCCCAAATGCGTCCTTTAAGTTCTGAACACTTTGTTTTAGGCATTGGTGGTACATAAACAATTTCTTTGACACTATCAGAACTTAAATAACGTCTAAAAGTATCTATGAACAATTGAAAATATTGCTGAATTTTTTCTATAAAACCTAAAGTTGCATCAAGTTTTGCGAAAGCATTTCGAAATCGCTATTGGAATAAGAGATCATTCTAAAAACACATACAGGTATGATATAGAATATGAAATAAACGAGGAATGATGAACTGTTTAAGGTAGTAAAATAAACTCTATCTTTAAGTAGTGAAGCTAATATGCAGTGTCTCTTCATTAAACCTGCATTCAGAAATCCGTCAACCTCAAAAATTTGGCAGCAAAGCCATCTTTCCCTCCTTGCTATCATTTTTTTTTAAAACTTATAGCTTACGGGCTAAAGAAAAATAGCAAGATGAAATTTTGTATTTTCGTTCTCTGAAGTTTTGGAAGTTTGTATTTATTAGAGTAAGGGCGAACTATTTTTTTTTTTTTTTTAAATAATGTGTTGTTTCTAAAATAAAGCATTTAAATTTGTCTATCTCAGAGCAATTGGACTTGGTGAGAAAATTAGAAAGGCATTGTGAAAACGTTGTTTTCTGAGTATTAAATCGGATCATCGGCTGTGTATGACATTAACAAACAGAATCTAAACGTGCTGCAGTTTTATACAACAAAGGGACGTTAATGAGAAAAAGCACGCATGAAATAAATTTTTTACTTTTATAATTATGTAAATTTCACAAGAAGTACTACCTGTTGCAGTCGCTACCATGGTGCGACGTTTGAAAAATTCCTTCATAACTTTTCCCCCAGGAACCCAAAACTACCATCACCTAAAAAGGTTATTATGTATATATATGTATTATTTATGTACTAAATTTTGTCCGCACGATAAAAGTCGCAATTATGCGCTGATCGTCTTCAAACTCACCAAAAACATTGAGATGGCTAATATCTCGGCGGGTATTGCAAATGGCCAAAATCGGCCAAGGAGGTGGGGGTGGTGGAAATGGAGAGGATAAAAATAGGCTTTAGGGAGAAACTTCGTCAAATCACAAGATACTTCGTCAAATCACAAGATATGAAATCCGCTTAAATTTATTATAAATCTTCTTAATATTATCTACAACTTTTATATTGACAAGTTTTTGTTAGGGCCAAATCTTATGCCAAATACAAATTGAGAATACGTAGCTGTTAAAGAAAAAATTACCGTATTAACATGATTTTGAGAAAAAAAGCTCTTCGAGAAAAAAAAAATGAAATTAAAATCTCCTCAAAAGCAGCCGGATAAAATTGTTAAACTGAGTTTATCTCTAATCTTCATTTAGTTTTTGTTGGTGAAATTAGTACTTAACTTCGTCATTTACCTTCGCCTGTAGGCCGAGCCGGATGGGATTTTTTTTTTTTTTTTTCTACATAGAAAATTTCAATTTAACGTTGGGATTTTTTGTTAACATAGAAAATTTCAATTAAAGTAATTTTTTTTAAATATCTAGTATTTTTATCACATAGTTACCATTTGGTTATGAATTAAATTCTGACAAAATACACTATTTAGAATATCGGAATTACTTTTGATATTCTTTCTGAAATCCGAATTTTCAAAAATCCGGCTTAATACCTGTTGCGATTATGCCCGATTTCCGAGGCTATACTGCAATTGTACTCTTGAAACACTAACGGCCAATAAGGCAGAGTTACGTATCTTGACTAATAAGTTTTCGTACATGTCATTATAGAATGACGTGTAGTTTTTATTTAATATAAAATGTTTTTCATATTTTTTCCGGTACTAATTATCAATACTTTCTTTTAACAAAAAATGATGAACTCATTTGCATCTATTTTCGCCTGCTTTTAATCATCGCACGTAAAGGTATTATTATTGTACATGTACAAAAGAGTTAAAATAAGTAGCTGCCACATAACTATACCTACTGTAACTAACGTTTGTTTGTTCGTTTGTTTAATTATAAGGGTACTCTCGAGGATTACCGAACCAGTTTCACGAATAAATAGATCTCTGATTCAACATATACTCTATATTTTATGTTGGTCTCACAATCCCAAAGGGAAGACTGCATGTAGGAACAAAGAAGATTCTAAAATTACGATTTTTATCAAACTACAGTGGCAAGGAATTGGGCATGGAGGCTACTTTAGGAGTGTAAATGTTTGCTTAGAACAGTTTCTGAGCAACGCAAAATTTAAAAAGATGAGATGATCGGAAATTTTTCAAAAAGCAATCTATATAACGCCTTAGATTGAATTGATAGATTTTGGTTGTTATTTTTAACACACAGATACTCGCTAAGAAATGTTTATAGAAAATTCGAAATGTGAAAGACTACAAAAAAAATGTGGGGGGGGGGGGGGAACAAAAAGGCTAAAAAATTGTGACATCTTAGATACTATTGAGGCTAGAAACTTTAACTTTTGGCATAGTAGATATTTTTAAGATATAATAAGTTGCTAAGAACGGCTTCTAAAATATTCGAAATTTAAAAGTTGAAATGAGCTAAAAACTTTCTAAATTACTTCTCTTTATTTGGAATTCATAGGGCTATAAACTTGAAATCTTAAATTGAAAACATTTGTCAGTGGTAAATTCTTGTAAAAAATAGTTTCCAAAATATTTTAAATTTAGGATGATACATGAAGAAAAAAATCCTAAAAATGCTTTCTAGTTTATGAAAAAAATCGCTTGTTGAGTATTTAAAATTTTGTTACTCTGTTACAAACATAATGAAGGTGATATTAATTTCTGAGGTGCACTAATACATGCTTTCTGTATGATATGGGGTACAGACCATTTATAATTCATGTATAGAGTCACACAAAATAGTACAGTTATATAAATGTCTACGGGGGAAAAACTGTTCACAGCGTATTTCAATTATGCCACGCGATTTCAAGTAAGATTACATTGATATACATTACTGAAATTTACTACAAGATACTTGTAGTAGAATGTGATAGTGCTATACAATGCAATTTTATAACATTAGCAGCGAAGTATATTTTTCACTTTTATTTACACCAGAAATAATTTTATTATACATAAAATAATTTTAAATTACTTTTATTGATTAAATTGTGTTTAAATGGAAAATATGATTGCATTAAACTGAAAAATTCACTTAATCATTATATAAATAGAAATTAGGGTAATTTAATTATTCAAGAAATTTTAATTCAGAAAAAAAAAAAATCAAAGCGATATAAGTAAGCGTACAAATTAATACTGGTATCGGGCGTAAATTAACACAGTTGCGCCATCTTGTGGATGGGGTGATAATCCACATACGCGGGCTTTTAGTGTGACGTCATATATGACAGGATATCTACTACCTGCGCATATTTTCTAAATCTTTAGTCACTAATGCAACTGAATTTTGTTTACCACATTGATCGCAAAATAATGGAGTAGTCAGAGGGGCGTCCAGAAACACTTAACACCACAAAGTTCTCTTCGCCTTGTCAGATCCCTTTCAGCTATTAATGAAGGTGAAAAAATATTGACAATTTTAGTAGTGTGAAGTAAGAAAACAGTTAGGCATTTTCCTGTAGTTTGACTCCGTCCGCTACGTGGTGTGGTACCTTGATTGATGTGACCTCGCCTTTAATCTTTCGGTTACCTCTCCCGTTTAAGATAGGACGCTTACTTATATCGCTTTGATAATTAATTTAATTTAATTTTAATTTCAAAAATTTTTAATTAAAGACTTTTTAATTTACAGAAATTATACAAATTAATTTATGTTTAAATTGAAAAATATGTTTGCATTATGCTTCTGGAGTGGTTGAATTATGCTGAAAAATTCACTTAACCCTCTCGCTGCGTAATTATTTTATCAAAATAGCTTCAAAAATTGCGTATTTATTCCCTTCGCGAGTAGCGTTTTTTAAGAATTTTTATTCTTTTGTCACCGGGTTTTCAAAACAAATTTTTGTTTCTAACTTAATCGGAAAAATGCTCCGATTAAATAAGGCAAAATTTACAATAAAAAAATAACTGGTGGGAATAATCAGGGAGGGTAAATTAGACGTAAAAAATGCATGTCTGAGAAAATCTCGGTTTGCGCAAATTTTGCTACTTTAACGTTGCCCGATGAAATCTCGGGTTGCACAGCGAGAGGGTTTATCGTTGAATAAATAGAAATTTGAAATATCAGCTTTGATTGTCAATAATTTGAAATTTTTTATAAAAATATATTTACTTTGAAAATCCAATGCGTTATTGTAAAACTAAAATAAAGGACAAAAGCTTGCTTTTATTTTTCAAATAATTTTCAAATTTTCTTCAAATTCGTATTAATAAAAACAGCATTCAATCTTTTTGATTTTTGAATAAAATGTAAATATAATAATCTCAAAATTCTTTTCTTCAAAAAGAGTAAAAAATAATAATAATAATAATAATAATAACTAGAAAACAGGAATTCTGCTTTTTCAGAATTTAGTGTCGCCCCGATGAAAAAACAAAAATATATGTATATATAAATAGTACAAAACCTATTTTAATTTTAAGATGCACTTTTATTTTATGTAAAATGACGTCATTCGAATCCGCTTGAGAATTCCACATTTACGGTCCACTCTTAAACATCTACAGTAAAGTAGGCATAGGACGTCACTATCACGAAATAATACACAAATGCAGCAAAAAGATGCCGTCATTCAAGAAACTCGACCAAAAGAAAAAAAAAAAAACGGCTGTCTAATGATTCATAGGCCTTCATCTCTTTGTAACATTAATATACATACTAAAATTAAATATAGTTTATAATAGCTCCATGTTTTAACAGAAGTCATTTTTTATATTTTTTTCAAAATAGCACGCATTTTAATTGCATTTTCTTTCGGTTGTAATGAGAAAATGGCAACAAAAATATATAATTACTAATTTGCCGCTATTTTTCCTTTACTTTCCACAGAAATGGCGTACTTCCGTTACCAATATTAAGCAAGGGGCTCTAAAAACTACAAAATAAATTAATATTTCAAAAATAAATGGAGATACAGTTTTTAAACACACTGCATTTAAAACTAATTTTTTCCCCCAATACAACGGTATAAAAATTGAAAATGTGCGATGCTTAGAAATTAAAAAAATTGCTATAGAGTATTTAATCGTAATGCTTTCTTTTACGGCTGGTTTCTGTAAGGTAACATTATTTTTTAGAGATGACATAAAATAAGCTGGGAAAAGAAGTAGCATACCGGGGGCTAAAAAAAGGAATAACAATTTGTTTTTGAAAAATACTTCCTGTGTAATAATATAAAAAAAATAATATATTTTTGGGGGGTCATCGCAGACTTTTGTGCCGATTTCCGATGCATCGAGTTTCGAAGTATACCCAAGTTGATTTAACCCTTCCAGTTTCGGTGACATGTCTATGGAACCACTTAAATTTAATTCCCAAAAGTGACAATGACACCAAAATTTTATAACATATTTTTTTCCATTTATTGTGTATGTTGAAAATATATTTTCCTTATTTGACAATAAATTTGTACTTAAATCCCGGTGTGAATCATTCATTTCAACATTTTATCAATGGAAGTGCTTTGTCCCTGTAAGGGTTAAATGCCGAATGCAGTCGAATGATTAACATTTAGTCTCTCAGCAATCTCTTCAGTAGTAATCTGTGGATTATTATTCACTAAATCACGGATTAAGTCATTATAAATGCCAGAAGGTCGCCCTGAGCGATTTTTATCGTTTATACATCGAAATCACCATTTTGAAATCCACAAAACCACTTTTTAACTGCCCTGTAAGAGCGGGAACACGATCTAAATAAACGTCTTGAATATTTTTTTGTAGCACGTTCAACATTCACTCCATTTTAACAAAAGTATTTATGCTCTAACACCCGTAAATATACTCGAATTTTCATGGCATTGATAAAGGTTATTTAAGGTCACCAAAGCATGTTTGGTATTGTATATGAAGTATGTAGGATTAATCGTTCATTTACAGGGGCACTCAAAAGTATTCCATCATATTATGGTATATGGGAAAAAATCGTTTGCAGAGTATTTTAATGACATTATACTATTTCAAATGTATTGAAACTGATATAAATCACTGAATTTCACTAAGATCACGTTAGAACAGGACATTCATAGCATTTCTTATTCATTTACAGGGACACACAAAAGAAATCGTTTACAGTACAGTACTGTTTTTGAGTACAATAATTGCTGGAGTGTACGGTTTAAAATTCCGTATGCGCTTTTAAATTTAATTAATTTTTTGCATCTTACTCTTTATATATAAATTCCGCACCTCAAATAAAGAGATGCACAAAAGTACTCACGCACCGTTCCTCTTATTAGAGGAAATTGCTGAAGGTAAATTTCCAACTGAAGTATATGTAATGTATCTCTTAAATGAACTAAATTTTGGCTTGCATGTAATTAATAGATTCAAATCTATAAATTATATACAGGGTTACTGGAAAAATTCGCATAATTTTCCGATTACGAATGGGAACAGCTGAAATGTGGTTTTGAAATGTATTATGTGTTTCCATAGGGTTGAATTAGACGTAATATTTATTTTTTTAAACGGTGCAGTTTTGTTACATTATTCTGAATGTGTTGGAAAGTGTTTCATAATCTATGCTTGACGCATGATTTTTTTCTTACTTGTTTAAACTCATATAACCATTACATGACGAAAATGCAACTTTTCATTTTTCCATTTTGAATATTAACCTTGCAAACAAATTAATTCGAAAAAATATTTTTTAACGTTTAGTTCACTCACAACACACGCAGATACGTAACTGTCAGCTAATAATATTGTCGTAAAAGAAACATCAGCATAGTCAAAATTACAAATTTCTGCGATCTATGTAATAGAGCACGAAATTTTACAATCCCTTAATATTTCAAAGCGAATGCAAAACTAGTCGTTGTGGGCCACCGTAATACTTACCCATCATGGAAATTCATAATATAAAATATGAAAATAAAATTCCGTAAAAGAAACATCTTTATAACTCCAAAAATGATAATCATATTAACTAACAGTTTACTGCGTCGGATTAAGCGTCTCATTTCCAATTAAAATGTATCTTTGAATTGAAATTTGAATGAAATACATGGTCATGAAAAATCGAAGAGTTTGGAAAATAGGATTACAAATATCGCGGTAACTATTTATCCGATCGACTTCGTTCTTTATGCAAAATTTATGTTTTTTTTTTTTTTTTTTTTGTCTTTTATATTCACTCTTTAAAATAAACAATTTCGAACATTTTTATGTATCAGAACGAATACTTCGAGAGTCCGAAAAAAAATAGTTCCAGATAATTGAGGTTGCTGAAATTCAATAGTCTTCTTCTCATTATTATATAGTAAGTGCATACACATTTTCAAGTCGCTATCTCAATTTGTTCGGGAGATACAGCGTTTACAAACACACACACAGACAGACGGACGGCATATTTTTCTCTAAGAATATGTCTTTCGGAATCTCCAATGTCTGAAACATGTAAATACGTCCAAAAACATTTTTTCGATTTTTAAAAAGATTACAAGATTTATCCTATACTACGTATAATGGGTAAGTAATAAATTACTAAAACATTATTTATTATTACAAACAGGAAGAAAATAAATAACGAATGACAATCAGTACTCTTAAACGAAAATTGTAAAATTTAAAGGTGTTTTAATGCAACAAGTTACGTTAATGCTGTAATAAAATGAAAACTTTCTTTTACAAAATCACATTAATGGCCAGTTTATTGTTCCTTCAGTCTTTCTAATGATTTTCAGAAGTATCTCCACCCGCTTTGTTTGAATTTTGCTGCTAAAAATAGAACACTGATAGATTTTATGAAAAGTTCCAAACTTCCTCAAGTTCATTGCCATTGCTTGTTGTTTAAAATGGCAGTTGACTAATTACATCATTTTAAAATGTTTCATTTATTTCTTAGTTGTGCAATTTCCTTTTATTTTTACTTTCTTCTATCTTTACAAGAAGAAAGTATTGCATTCGTGAAAATGTCGACGGATTTACACGTTTTAGAAGGTCGGAACACGATTTTACCTTTTTTTCTGTCTGTGAGTCTGTGACTCTGTCTGTCTATAAGTGATACAAATTTTGTGTGCGCTCTATCACAAAAATTAATGTACGGAATTTAAAATAACTTTAGATTCACTTAGTCAATGGTATAAATTGTTGCTGATTACTTTTTGGTGTAAATTGCTCAACAGGTGGCGCTACTATGTTGCATTATTAAGGATTTACACAATAGCTATATCTCAAGAACTAATGCACAGATTTTCCTCTAAATTTAGATTGCGTTAGTTCCTGATATATTTGGATGCTGATTACATTTTGGTGTAAATCACTCAAAAGGTGGCACTGTTGTGTTGCATTTTCTCCTATTCTTCCAATAGATCGATAGGGGCCTAAAATAGAGGATAATATTCACTTAATCGTTGAATAAATAGAAGTTAGGCTAATTTAATTATCAAAGAAATTTTAATTTAGAAGAAAAATTAATTAATTAAATTTTAATTTTAATTTCAAGAAATTTTAATTAAAGAATATTTAAGTTCAAGAAATCTTATTAATTGAATTATGTTTAAATTGAAAAATATTATTGCATTATGCTTCTGCAGTGGTTGAATTATGCTGAAAAATTCACTTAATCGTTGAATAAATAGAAATTTGAAATGTCAGTTTTCATTGTCAATAATTTCAATTTTTTTATAAAAAATATATTTACTTCGAAAATCCAATGCATTATTGCAAAACTAAAATAAAGGACAAAAGTTTGTTTTAATTTTTGAAATCATTTTCAAATCTTTTTTTACAAATATTTCAAATTCATATTAATAAAAACAGCCTTCAATCTTTTTGATTTTTGAATAAAATGTGAATATAATAGTCTCAAATTTTTTTTTTCTTCAAAAGGATTAAACAGCAACAAAAAAATGAATAACAATTTGTTGTTAAAATCAAACTCATATTCTGTTAGTCCGTGATATAATTTGGTGTTGAACAGTTTCTGTTGTAAATCGCCCGACAGGTGATGCTGCTATGCAGAATTTATCACGATTTACGCTATAGCTCTATCTGAAAAACTAATGTACGGATTTTCATAAAATTTCAGATTCAGTTAGATGTTGATGTAAGTTTTTGTTGATTAGGTTTTGGTTTAAATTACCCAACAGGTGACGTTACTATGCTGCAAATTTCAGGATTTAAACGATTTTTACGGCAGTCATATCTCAAGAACTAATGTACGGATTTTAATAAAATTTCAGATTGAGTTAGATGTTGATGTAAGTTTTTGCTGATTAGGTTTTGGTGTAAATTACCCAACAGGTGACGTTGCTATGCTGCAAATTTCAGGATTTACACGACTTTTACGATAGTCATATGTCAAGAAATAATGCACGGAATTTCATATTTTTAGAATTCTCACGATGGACATAAATTGTCATTAATGTTTGCTGTTGTGATAGCTACTTTTGAAGTACTGACAATTGAAGAGCTGAGTGGAAGAACATCTTATGCTACATTTTCTTAAAAATGATTTTATCTTTTGAACGAAGGTGTTATCAGGTATTCTATCACATCGTAAAGCTAAAATACCAAAGTTCTATTTAGCATTGACGATTTAAGACATTATTGATTTATATTTAATATTTTAATATTTAATAATCCAAATAACATTAATATTTTTTAATATTTAAAAATTAAATATGAATAAGTTTTTTTTTTTTTTTATTATTTGATAGAGTTTAGTACCACACCTGCTAATATTTTAAACATTTGGTATCAAACAGAAAATAAATGATTAAAATTGAGAACAAAAACTTTCACATCAAATTTCTTCAAATGTAATTTTTGTTACTTAACATGTTTTTCCACTTAGCTCTTCAATTATGAGTGAGAAGAAAGTTTTGGGATTGCCACTTCCGACTAGTTTATTTTATTATGTCTTTATTCAACATTTTTTTAAAATTAAGATTCTAAAAGCTTTTCGAGTAATTATTGCACCAGAATTTTGGAAAGAAAGAATAATTTAGTAATTGAATAAAGTTTTCTGTTGCATAAAAATAGATCATTATGAATCCAAATTAGTTAAAAAAGCTTTGTTTTTCTTTATCATGCGATATTATTACACACCATTTAATTCTTTTTTTAACATTTTTCAACAAAGTTGAAAAGTGATTATGCGTTCGGTGGGTCTGTCCGTATGTCCACGCTCTAACTCCCGTAATTATACCCGGATTTTGATTCAATTGATAAAAGTTATTTAGGGTCACCTAAGCATGTTTGGTAATGTATATGAAGTATGTGGAATTAATAGTTCATTTACAGATGTACCCAAAAGAATTTCATTACATTATGGTATATGGGGAAAAATCGTTTGCAAAGTATTTTAATGATATGACGCTATTTCAAATGTATTGAAATTGATAAAAATCACTGGATTTCACAAGAAGATAATTACGATAGAAAAGGGCATTCATAGCCTTTGTCGTTCATGTACAGGGACACACAAAAGAAATCGATTACAGTACTATCTTTGAGTAACAATGGCTGGAAGTGCGTTTTCAATTTCGGCATAAGCTTTTAAACTTAACCCTTTTTTTTTAAGAATTCACGTGCCTTTCTACTTATTAGCGGAAATTGCTGAAGGGCAAATTTCAACTAATGCATACATGTATTTCACAACTGAACTAAATTTTGGCATGCATGTAGTTAATAGATACAAATATATATACAGGGCTGCTCAAAGAATTCGGATAAATTTTCGATTGTAGATGGGAAAAGCTGAAATTGTTTTTTCAAATTTGTTATGGTCCATTTCGTTGAATTAGGCATCATATTTTAATTTATTAAACGGTGCTGTTTTGTTACATTATTCTGAATGCGTTGGAAAGTGTTTCATAATCTATGCTTGACACATGATTTTTTCTTTATTGTTGTTTCATTGATTTATTTTATTTTTTGTTTTGTTTTACATTATTAAGAATTTTTTAATGTAAGAATTAACGTAAGAATTATTTTAATTTCATTTTAATGATTGATATACTGTTGAAAGACATCACTTAAATCTTAGAAAAACAGTAAATTTGAAATATCAGCTTTCGCTGTTAAAAATTGGCTAAAGAAACATGTTTGCTTTGCAAATTCAATAGATTGTTACCACTGAAATAAACAGCAAAGGCTTGCTTTTCTGAATCAATTTTATTTATTTATCCTTATTTATTTTTCTTAATTTGTTTATTTTTAATAATGGTATAAAAACGTATGAACAGAAGATAACTTTCCCAAAATTAAAATACGCCTGCTTTTTTTCTGCATCCAAATAAATCAATCCTAATATTAATTTGTTAGACGGAAATATCAGTAACTGAAGATGCCTCGGTAAGAAGTGAAAATATTTTTAAACGATCTTATACTGATGATTTAGAGTATATATATATATTAAGCTTTTTGGCTCTACACTATTTTTTGGTGTATGTTAAATTGCGATATTTTAGTGCGTTTTAATGTCTGTAAATAAATTAGTAGAACAAATGAATATTATGATTAATGTATGACATTATAAAAGAATACAATTATAAACTAAATTAATCCTTATAATATAATAAACGAGAAAATGTGTGTGAACATTTAATTCAATTTAACGTCAAAACGGATGAATTAATGCCTTTGCATCTTTCCATATAGATTAATTATAACCCAGAATTGAATATAGTCTATGTTTTATTTATGTTATTTATATATTTAGCTTAGTAATTTAAAATGAATTCTTTTCATAGTGAAACAATTGATGTTTTAGATAAAATTTAACCATCTTTCTTTTTCGTTGCCAACCAAAATCAAAACAGGGAAAAATATTTTATCTTCAAAAATTAATTTTCATTTGTAAGATTTTCAGTTGGAAAAGAAAAATGCAATAAGAGACATAAAAATTAAAAAAAAGATAAATATGGCGTCATTTTCGAAATAAAAAGAACATTTTCAAGTGTTTCGTAATCTATTTATATAAAATCCAAGTCTCTGTGTGTCCCTCACTATTCCGGTAGGACCGCCTCATTGAAATGAGTAATTGTTGAAAAATATTAATGCAGGGTTACCACAGTAGCGCCAAATGTTAGCCAACTTGGCGATAGCTGGCTAATTTGGCGAAATTCCCATTTAAAACCATTAATCTTTCATAATGGAGGTCACCGAAATTTAATTTATACTCCACTCTTTTAAGATAGTTTTTCGAAATCTATAGGTGAGAATTTAAAGTACATCTTTACATCTTCCTCCCGATGCTACTAATAAAATAACCGCCAATAGACAACGGTGTACTGTGTGAGCTCCTAACTGCGCGATTTTAATGTGCTTTAGGTACTTTTCCAGTATAGGTGCCTTGGCGAAAAAGGAAATTTGGTAACATATTTTACGGGAACCTATTCACTGTTTCATTTTATATACACACGCATTTTTTCGATATTTATACGATTTATTTAACATAAAAAAGCCGTTTCTCTAATTTTATACAGAAACAGATGCAATTTGTACATAAAAACATCAATAATATAAATATTAAACAAACAAAAACGCTCATTAAATTTGTTTTCATAGCTGTTTATATGATTTGACAACAAATCTCGATATTTTTCCGTTATACGGACACCACGGCAAAACGTATGCTAATGTGCCAATTATTTCAAAATGCAAAAAGATATTTGTAATTTTATGCCAGCAGTTTAATATGAGTTTTATTTTATTGCTTTATTTTATAGCAGTTATTTGTTCACTTATTTTAAGTATATATTTGTGATTTGATGAAATAGTTCGTAAAAGTCTGGAATTTTCAAATGTTATATTTTTTAAATGCTCACTTTAGTATCGACAATGGTTTTTCGTTTATTTTTCAAATGCTTCAATTCACGATTTTGCGCCAACTATTACGCTTGGCGACAATGGTGTCCGCATAACGGAAAAGTACCCAAATCTCACTTTCTGATGCCCAAATTACACCAAGCTTTTTTAAAAAACTGCCAAAGCCCCTACAGTGGAAAAGTAACAAACTGTCTATTATTTTGCGCTATCCGTGTTATAGTTTGTACTATATGCAAAGGGAGTGGAGCGAAGAGTTTAAACATTAAATATTAAAGTTTCGGCACAGATGTCATATACGCTATATTGGCGCGATTTTTTTCTGACGCCAATGTCATATACACAACAGGTACTTAACTGGCGCCAAAGTGTCGTAATTTTGCTTGATATGGTAATCTGGATGTTGTTGTTTATGCTGTTGATTTTTTTTTGCCAAATTGGCGTCGGAAAAAAAATCGCGCCAATATATGATAACGTATATGACAACTGTGCCAAAGTTTCTATAAAGCAGTATAAGACAAAAAAATTAAGAATAAAATAAATGCAAAATAAGACTAAAGAAGAAAGAAAAATCATGCGTTAAGCATAGAATATGAAACACTTTCCAACACATCCTGAATGCTTTAACAAAACTTCGTTATTTAGGAAAATAAGGTAAATAAGATAACGTTACTTCTTAGATATCCTGTCGAACAATTTCGCCAAATCAGTAGTAAAACATTAATAAAAATACAAATAAAACGTCGAATTAATGGTTTTGTTGGCCATTATTGGCATTTAATCTTACAATTAATTAATTAATGGCAAACATTATTGGCAATTAATCTTATAATTTGGCGACAGAAATTTGGTCGACGGGATAACTAAGAAGTACCAAGATCACTAAGTAAACATTTTAGGAAACGCATAAAAAAATTAAAAATTGATTTCAGCAGTTACCGTCTATAGCCAATAGTACCGTTATTATATGCCACTTTTTAGCTAAAATTTAATTTAAACTACTCTTAAAACTACTGAAATCACATTTCCAGATATTATCATCCATAGACGGTTATGTATCCAATTCTTTGCGTGACCATTTATATCATTTTATCTATATTCTACAAACATTTCTTAGGAAACTAAATGCAGTTCGGCGTAAAAATGCATAACTCCTTTAAAAACCATCTTTAAGCAATTTACTCTCATACTCAGTAACCCTTACGAATTCTTTTGTGTAGCCCTGCATATGAACTGTAGCATTTATACACACAGTATAGTATGCATAAATGTAGTAAAACATAAAAGCGCATATCATAATTAAAAATGCATTTCTAGCAATCATTGCTTATGTACAATACTTCGGAAAAAAGTTTCTTGGCGAGAAAGAAGTTTGCCAACGTATTTTCTGGCAACCTATTTACTGCTTCATACTCACAAGCAATTTTTTCCATATGTATACAATTTGGCACAGATATCATATATTGGCGCGATTTTTTAACGACGCCAATTTAGCGAAAACATCAGCAGCATAAACAACATTCGGGTTACCATTACAAGCAAAATAACGACACTTTGGCGCCAGTTAAGTACCCGGTGCGTATATGACATCGACGTCAAAAAAAATCGCGCCAATATGGGCGTATATGACATCTGTGCAGACAATTTAATATAAAAAAAGCTATTTACCCATTTTTATATAGAAACATAAGTAATTTTTGCACAGATGTCATATACGCATGGGGGTTGGCGTGATTTTTCTATGACGCCAATTTGGCAGAAATCTCGCTTTCGAATACCAGTTACTTATATATTTTTCAATTATTTGCTATCATTTTGAAAAGGAAATAACTATAAATAAATAAAAGTTTGAATAATAACTATAGAACAAAGCAGTTTATATAATTAAAAAACAGAAAATAAAAGTAATTAAACAATTTATTAATAAATAAAAAACAATAGCCGGGTTACCATGGCAGGCAAAATAACACCATTTTGGCGCCAGTTAGGTATCCGGTTCATATCTGAAATCTGTGCCGTAATTTGTATATAAAAAAATTATATATATTTAGAAACGAATTTTTTATGCATATAAGTGCATATATAAACAAAGATAAAAGTTCATTAGATTTGTTTTCATAGCTGTTTACATATTTTCGCAACATATCTCACTTTCTGATGCCCGAATCGCGCCAAGCTTTATTTAAAAATGCGCTATAATGGAAAAGTACTTAAATAAATAACAGAAATAACAAATTATACAAACTAAAACTTTTTATTTCGAGATCAAAGCATTGTTTTTAATTTCGATTAAAAATACATATATCCTTTGATAACTTCAATTGAAATTAGGTTCACAGCTTAATATCTCATTCCATGAACCTAAACAAACACAAGTGATTCATTCGTCGTGAAACGTCAAAAATATTAAATCATTGAGGTAATCATTCACAAAGTAAGTTCTCCAACAATCAATGGGCAATATTCTAATGACGTCATAGTAGGTAAAATGGTGGCGTAATCGTTTGCTTATGGTTTGTAATCACAAAGATTTAATTTTGCAATGTCTCTTAGTTACATTATTTTATTGTCATATTTATGAGCTCAGAACAAAAGCCTAATTTTTCATTATTTAATTATTAAAGACGGAAAAAAATTATAAATGCATGATTTGAAAATTTTAAATAATTTTCTTTCTTAATACTAAAAAATAACATCGGGAAGTAACAGCGGGTTTAAGCTAAATAAGTTTAACTGTTTAATTCTGTTGTAATAATCAAAATAACTGTATTTATTAGATTTCAGTACTCAACATCAGGGCCCGATTAAACTTTGAAGTTAGAGGAATTACAATGTCAGGACCTTTCTTTTGTAGAAGCTTTTCTAAATTCCATATATACATGGAAAATCTTCAGTGTTAGAAATATTATTCCTAGGACTGACATAACACGAGAACGGCCTGCAATTTTACACAAGTTTTTGAAAGCTACTTTATATCAGAAATTTGACTAAAAACTGGTTACTTTTTTGTTATAGCGGCCCACACTATTAGGATTATGACAAGTTGCAGCCAATTTCGCCAACGTCGTAACCAAGATCGTGAAGCACACACATATAATACCATTTCATGAAATCGTATACGATAATTTAATAGTTTCGAACCTTACTTCAAGTGTGTTATTTATTTATTTTTAAGGCTCAACAATCTAAATTGTCCAATATATGAATTTAAAAAAATGTAAACAAAGATTGAATAGACATGACCGCAAAAAGCCTCAAATCTGGATACACTTGGAACCAAACTGTGCAGATTAGTGGTCTTATACTGTACACAGTTTTTCATACATGTGTTTCGTTCTTAAAATGTGTTATTTTCATCTATCACTGCGGAACAATCGAGAAAACTCATATTCTTGCACATGAGTTGTATATATCTTTATATCTAAATTTCCGTCATTTTTGACGGGCTACCTTTCTAGTACTGAATATAAGTCCGGAAAGTTAGCTTATATGACGTCATATGTGGAAAGTAAAATGGGCATGGTTTGATGTTCAAATAAAATAGTCTTTGATGATGGTACTATTTCTCAGTAGTTTCTTTCTTTCTTTTATCTTTTACTTCTTTTATTTATTTGTATTTCACATAAAATGAGTGTAATATACGTGTTTAACTTCGTGTTTATATACGTGTTTATATACATGTTTATATACATGTTTCTTAAGTATATGAGTTAAAGTTCTGTATTTTAAATGGAGTGAGTGAAATAATAGTATTTTAAATTAAATAATACCAATATGAATGATGGTGATTAGAACAATATTTGACGGATTATGATCTCCACATAGCTAACAAAAAAGGTAGCGTATTTTTGATTTAAACTTTATAAAAGTAAATAAAAGTTTGAAAAGAAAATGAATTACAAATGCATTAATATGAAAAGCAGAATAAACATTCACGAAGATGACGCCATAGTTAGTGGAAATAGTTATTTTTTCTTTAAAAAATTAACTGATTGCCTGAAAAAAAAAAAAAATAATAGGTGCTATTTCTTAAAGCCGTTCATTTCAGAAAATTTGAATAAAAATTGTTTTTTTGTTTGTTTGTTTGTTTGTTTAAAGATAAATGCTTTTTCGGTTATAATGCCTAAAGATTTGGTATGATTCCGTCAAAGTAACATAATTTTCCAAGTATCAGGTATAGAAATATCAGTATGCACTTTAAAACATACTTATAATTACTTAAAAGGGGACACAGACATATAAAGATATTATTTAATATAACCCTGAGATCTTTCAAATGCACACGCATTCATATTCAAAGGGAAAAGATAACTGACTACGTGAGCGTTTGAAAGATCTCGGGGCTATATTAGATAATATCTTTATATGTTTGTGTCACATTTTAAATCATTATAAGTATGTTTTAAAAATTATATTAATACCAAGGCAAAAATTCCTTCACGACAGTAGTTTTTAATAAGTGTTTTGACTCTATAGAAATATCAGTATTGAAAATAAGACTCGATGGTTTGAAATACATTTATACAATCTAGACGCGGTTGTATACCGAGCTTTGGCAACCGGAATTTGATTCCATACTTTTTTTAGTTTGAAAGAGTTAAAATACGTTGTCATTTAAAAAAATAGCATGTTTTAATGTTTTTCTAGAAAGTGTTATAGGATGCATCGGATGTTATGCACAAATTTCACACTAATTAAGGCCTAAAATACACTGTTGTAGCTCAAAATTCATCAATTTCCACGATTCTATTTGCCTTCTTATTTTCATTAAGTGCAGTTTCATTTTCGCGATTGTTTTTGCTATTTGGCCCAAATTTTCCCTTTTTTATGTGATTGAGTTATGTCAAGACCCTTTTGAATAAGAACTGCCGTATTCTCCTATAAAATATCACAAAGAGTCGGTTAATTATATGTGTTTGTAATTATTGGGAGTGAGATGTTGACCTTCCTTAATGCATTTATCTTTATTTTAATGCTGCGTTTACGACATGTCATGGGTAAATTCATCAATTTCCACAATTGTATTTGGACCTCTTTCTTAGATTAACTGCAGTTTCATTCTCACGATTGTTTATATTATTTCTCACAAATTTGCACTTTTTTATGTGATTGAGTTTTGTCAAGACCCCTTTAAATTAGAAATACCGTATTCTTTTATAAAATATCATAACGAGTTGGTTAATTATATGTGTTTTTAATTATCGGGAGTGAAATGTTGTTCTTTATTGATGCATTTATCTTTATTTTAATATTACACTGTATAAAAAAACGAATTAAAAAACGGAAATACTACTGGCAATCTAGACGCCAGTGCTATTTCCGTTTTTTTACGGGAATTTTTACCCATAAATTACAGAAAATTTTCCGTTTTTCTGATTAAAAACGGAAATGTTTCTGTAATTTGGTAAAAATTCCCGTAAAAAAACGGAAATAGTACTGGCGTCTAGATTGCCAGTAGTATTTTCGTTTTTTAGTCCGTTTTTTTTTTTTTTTTTTTTTTTTTTTTTTTACAGTGTACATTTACGACACGTCACGTGTAAATACATCAATTTCCACAATTCAACTTGGCTATGTTATTTGGCACAAATTTTCCCATTTTTATGTGACATCTGTATTCTCCTATAAAATGCCATAAAGAGTTGGTTAATTATATGTGTTTTTAATTATTAGGAGTAAAATGTTGTTCTTTATTAATGCATTTATCTTTATTTTAATGCTACGTTTACGACATGTCATGGGTAAATTCATCAATTTCCACAATTCTATATGGACCTCTTTCTTACATTAACTACAGTTTCATTCTCACGATTGTTTATGTTATTTGTCACAAATTTGCACTTTTTTATGTGATTGAGTTTTGTCAAGGCCCCTTTAAATAAGAAATACCGTATTATTTTATAAAATATCATAACGAGTTGGTTAATTATATGTGTTTTTAATTATCCGGAGTGAAATGTTGTTCTTTATTCATGCATTTATCTTTTTTTTAATACTACACTGTATAAAAAAACGAATCAAAAAACGAAAATACTACTGGCAATCTAGACGCCAGTTATTTCCGTTTTTTACGGGAATTTTCCCCAATAAATTACAGAAATTTTTCTTTTTTTCTGATTAAAAACGGAAATGTTTCTGTAATTTATGGGTAAAAATTCCCGTAAAAAAACGGAAATAGTACTGGCGTCTAGATTGCCAATAGTATTTCCGTTTTTTTTTTTTTTTTTTTTTTTTACATTGTACATTTACGACACGTCACGTGTAAATACATCAATTTCCACAATTCTACTTGGCCCTCTTTTTTCATTAATTGCAGTTTCATTTTCGTGATTGTTTATGTTATTTGGCACTAATTTTCCCATTTTTATGTGACATCCGTATTCTCCTATAAAATTTCATAAAGAGTTGGTTAATTATATGTGTTTTTAATTATTGGGAGTGAAATGTTGCTCTTTATTAATGCATTTATCTTTATTTTAATGCTACGTTTACGACATGTCATGGGTAAATTCATCAATTTCCACAATTCTATTTGGACCTGTTTCTTACATTAACTACAGTTTCATTCTCACGATTGTTTATGTCAATTGTTACAAATTTGCACTTTTTTTATATGATTGAGTTTTGTCAAGGCCCCTTTAAATATGAAATACCGTATTCTTTTATAAAATATCTGGTTATTTATGCGTGTTTTTAATTATTGGGAGTGAAATGTTGTTCTTTATTGATGCATTTATCTTTAATTTAATGCTACGCTTACATGTCATGGGTGATTTCATCCAATTTCATCAATTTCCACAATTCTATTTTGACCTCTTTTTTACATTAACTGCAAGTTTCATTCTCACGATTGTTTATATTATTTGGCACAAATTTGCACTTTTTTATATGATTGAGTTTTGCCAAGGCCCCTTTAAATAAGAAATACCGTATTCTCCTATAAAATGCCATAAAGAGTTGGTTAATTATATGTGTTTTTAATAATCGAGAGTGAAACTTTTTTTTATTAATACAATTATCTTCATTTTCATACTACGTTTATGACACGTAACAGGTAACTAGTAAGTAAATAATCAAAATTGTTCTCAAATTCTGATCTCAAAATTTTACGCAGAAACAGTGGACATTAAGAGGTTTAAATACCGTGTTTTAAATTACTTCCTGTGTAATATATTACATAAAGTGATTTTATATTTTTATTTAAAGAAGGATGCAAAATCAATTGTTAAATCTTTATTATTGAATTAAAATAAATCTGTTCACAAGAATTACTTTTAGAAATAAATTTATCCTATTTAAAACAGCTTCAATGCAAGAAGTTTCAACTCCGTGATAAAGCACTGAAAACACTTTTTTTAAAAAATTGTGTCACTTAAAATATATTATTTTCGTCAGTATTTCTAATTACTACCCGAACATATCATTTCACACTATGCCAAAAATAGAACACTTGTAAACTTTATGAAAAGTTCCGAACTTCCTCATGTTCAGGACAATGGCCTTTTGTTTCAAATGGCAACATGCCAGTTACTTTATTATTACATGCTTCATTCATGAAATAGATATTTCTGGGCTGCATATTCTTGTTTCTTTTTTAATTTGTCTTCATTCAGCCTTGATAACAAAATAAATAAAATAAACTGCCAGGTTTGAATTTTTTTTTTCAATAATTAAGGAAGAGAATAATAATATTCGTTTTTGAAAATTGTGTAATGTAGATATTATAACGTGTTGGTACCTCTGGATATTTCCCTGATGATGAACAAGTTTTTTATTGTTCGAAACTGTTGGAATATATTTGTATTTTATTACTGTGAGTAGTATGTTATTTTAATTGGAGATTTTTTAATATATTGTATACACTGATTAGCCATTCTTATTTTTATTTATTTTTATTTAATAATTTCATTTTTGAGTGAAGTTTATTTTTAAATAATTGTAGAAATTTATGCTTCTAAATGCATAAAAATGAAAATAAAAATCACGTTGCAAGCAATTTCTTTTATTGCTGTTTAGAATCTTAACGAACGACTGTTGCCATATTCAATTTTTATTGTACAAATATACAGGAAAATGTCCAAATACCGGCTACCACTTTTGTTTTCAATCTAGATCAAGCAATTTTCAAAATTAATAAAATAAAAAGTGACAGCAGGGTACCTTGACATGTTTTACACCTGTTTAGAGAAAAAAAAAACAGTTTAAAAGGCGTTTTCTGTTTATAAAAAGTAAAATTCCGAAAGTCTTCAAATTTTGAGTTTTTAAAATGGGGTCTAAATACCGGCTACCTAAGTTTTTCCCCAAAAGATCACACAAATAGAGCTAATGACAATTATTAAGCAGTAAGAATATTATTTTAATAAATTATATTGATTAATAACATTTCTTATGCACAGAAAAAATACGCAATTTTTAATAAATAAGTATTTTTGTCAACTTTCTAAAATGCTTTACGACTATCTCTCACAGTCTTCTTCCCATTACGTTTCTAATTTTGTTTTTTAACGTGTAAAACACAAAAAACAAAAAAAGCTTGCTGATTGAAATGAGAATTATTTTATCTAAAAAAATCAAAAACAAAACATCAATATCTGCGTCGCACAGTGGAGTATTAATTACAGTGGAGTAGTGGTGGATTTAGCCGGCCAAAAATATTTCTTACTGAAAAATTGGACTAAAGTTTATTATTAATTAGTTTATCTTATTACTATCACTTTTTAGTAGTTTTCTTTGAAAAATACATTATATATATATATATATATATGTGTATGTATATATAGAGGGTATATGGAAAACATTGTAATATGTAAAAATGACTTTAATGCAACAGAATATTAGTGAATATATTGTATTCTATCCGTCAATCTAAATGTATTTTTTCATACACAGTGAAACCTCCCTGTGCGACCACCTCTATTAAGCGACCACCTGAACGACCATTTTTTCATGGAACGAAATTTATTCCTATAGGCTCAATACTAATTTTACCTCCAATCAGACACCACCCCAATTGAAGTCAGTCCATGAGCGACCAATTTCATTGAAGAAAATGAAACAAATTTCGATTTTTCCAGGTCAATTTTAACCCTTTGAGAGCTGATGGGTGAATTTCTTCTCACTTAATTTTAATCTCCAAATGTCACATTGGCACCGGAATATTCAACCAAATTTATTTGAAAAAAGGTCAATTCATTTTTTCGTGTATATTATAAGCCGAATCTTTTGTTTACAAAATACTGGTGCAAATGTCACATTAGGACATTTTAAAGAATTCACCCCCAGAGCTCAAAGGGTTAAAAGGTTTTATTAGAAAAATAATTCCTGCGAGCGCATTGTTCATCAAACTTCTAAACTAAGTTTAGAATTTTTTTTATACCCGCAACTATTAAGTCTTTAAACCCCTTTGTGCCTTTTAATGTTCCTTGTAACCAATATGAATTTTTTTCAAAAAAAAAAATTCCTATTACTACTTGATTCATGCCATCTTTTCTGAAATTCAGGCTTGATATATATTTTACAATAATTTTTTATTTGTAGATTTTGGTTTTCAGAATATTTTTTTTTTGTTGTTAACAAGATAATCCTCGAGAAATTCTAGTTTTTTATAGAAATCAGGCAATTCTGGTTATCCATAAGGTTGAAGAGCTCTTGTCTTGATATAATTTTAACTCCAGATGGACATGAACTAATTTTGTACAGAAAATAATAAGAGTAATTAATTTTAAAGATATTTAGCTTTTAGAATTTTATTTTAAAAAATGCTCATATATATAGAAACACATAAGTTTGTGTAAAAAAATCCATCTTGAGATCCTGACAGTTTTTTTAAAGTTATTAACTGCATAGGTGATGCATTAAAACTGAAAAACATCAACTAGAATCATCGGAAAGCATAAAAAATTCCTTATACACTATACAAATTTAAAAAATGAAAATTTGATGCTTGGTCTTACATTTTAAAAACCATATATAAACATATCATATGAAATATGACATACTTACTTCGCTCTTTTAAAATCTAGAAATGATTGATATAAGTAAGAGTTTAAAACAAAAAGCTGACTTAAATAAGTACTCGCATAATCGAAGTTGAAAGTACGGCAGATCAAACTATTTCTACAAGTAAATATTAACTGCCGAGTCATAAAATCGAAGTTGAACAAAATATTGATCATAAATATAAATTTTAATTATTTTATGTCGTAGACGATACTTTCTGACAATATTTGCAATATATATATATATATTCCTAATATATATATATATATATATATATATATATATATTACCATTAATTAAACATAACCTGCCACCGTCAATTATTATGAATTAAAGCTGTAAGTATTAAAAAAAAAATATTATAAGAATTATTATGGAAGAAAAAAGAAAAAAGTGGACACCGACAAAAATTGAAAAGCTTATACATTGAATTACGTTATCGAGGGCACAGAATTCAATGATATAAGCAAAATGGTTGTTTTCTGTGGGAGAAATAAGCTAAAGCTAAAATTAATTTTCCCCTGTGCCCGAACAACCACTAAAATCAAGTGAATTGATTAAAAATGAAAGCAGAATAGAAACAAATAATATGAAATGGAAGAATCAATAAAACGTATTTAAATATTTATAGGATATAAAATAGAAATAATAAACACCATACCGATTAATATTTCAGTATTTTACATAAATCCATGTGCACATGTCGTCCAGTATATCAAAAAGATTAAGGTGAATAAAACAGTTAAGAAATCACAGTAAATGATACCAAAGGATGCAGTTAATACATTTTGAAATAATATTTGAAATACCCTGTAAAACAAATTTAATCTAATATAAAATATATAGAAATTAATTACATTATTTAAAATGCACTATTAAATTAATAGATAACAGTTTAACAATATCGTCAAAATTTAGCTAAAAATACACCCTGGTGTATAAAATATAACTAAAATGGAGCTAGAAAAATTAAAAATATGAGCAATATGAAAGATACAATTTTAGTGCTGCCATCTATTAATAATTATATTAAACATCTATCGCAATATAAAAATTTGCAAGCTTTTGAATGTAAATAACTGTTTAAACAGCAAAACCAAACAAATCCTTATATATAGAGAATTATAGAACAACCACTAAAATCAAGTGAATTGATTAAAAATGAAAGCAGAATAGAAACAAATAATATGAAATGGAAGAAACAAGAAAACGTATTTAAATATTTATAGGATATAAAATAGAAATAATAAACAACATACCGATTAATATTTCAGTATTTTACAAAAATCCATGTGCACATGTCATCCAGTATATCAAAAAGATTAAGGTGAATAAAACAGTTAAGAAATCACAGTAAATGATACCAAAGGATGCAGTTAATACAGTTTGAAATAATATTTGAAATACCTTGTAAAACAAATTTAATCTAAAATAAAATATATAGAAATTAATTACATTATTTAAAATGCACTATTAAATTAATAGATAACAGTTTAACAATATCGTCAAAATTTAGCTAAAAATACACCCTGGTGTATAAAATATAACTAAAATGGAGCTAGAAAAATTAAAAATAAGAGCAATATGAAAGATACAATTTTAGTGCTGCCATCTATTAATAATTATATTAAACATCTAACGCAAGATAAAAATTTGCAAGCTTTTGAATGTAAATAACTGTTTAAACAGCAAAACCAAACAAATCCTTATATATAGAGAATTATAAACCTAATATAAATCACACAAAGTATTTAAAACTATTGTTAATAAAATTTTAAAAGCATACAATATGTTCTATTAGCTAAATTATTTAAACTAAACTAAGAGTTTAAATAATGTTAGAACCTTGATAATATATAGCATATATCTATATGCTATAAAACAATATAAATTCAGTAATAATTAATATAAATAATTATTAAAAATTATCCAAAAATTATTTTTTATGAATTATATATAAGATATTTATAAAATGAACAGGAAATATCAAACATGTGGAAGTATATAGAAGGTTAAATAATACTTAAAATCCCATTACTTAAAACGCACAAATATAGAATGTGGATTATTTTCAGACATCCATAAAAATCCATAAAGTATGAATATGGGACATTCAAAAACATTAAACTAAGAGTGGCATACTATTAGTAATTAATATGATATTGTCCTTAGTAAATTAGAATTTAATAACAAATAATTGTAAATTAGATTAATGAATAATTAAGCTAATTATAATATTAATGAAAATCTCCAACTTACATATAAAATATCAAATCAACATCCACATAAAATACATCACAAAAAAATAGTAATAATACAAGAGCCCCGCTTTTTTTTTTTTTTTTTTTTTTTTTTTTAAATAAATAATTAACCATTGCGTATTATCCAGACAACACCACCCTCCTCCGTACTCTAACATCTACCCACCCAACCAACCTATAATATTTTTTTTTTTAAATTATTTTTCAATTTTTAATTTTTTATAGATATTTTTTTTTTAATTTTTTTTGTAATTTTGTTTACGCATGTGTTAATTTGTGTTTATAGATCATGTAAGAAAAGTACTAATTGTATATTATATATATATATATATATATATATATATTTACTTTCTTTTAATGAAAATGAAACAATCATTTAAGGAACCATAACGTGCTTGAAATAAAGTATTCCAAATTACCGATTATTCGTAGATATTGTTTTCAACGTTATTAATTAAATATCTAGATTTCATTTAAAGTATAAAAAAATCATTTGGACTCATCGGGAAGTGTAACGAATTTTTTATAGAATACTGAAATTAAAAACACAAATTTCAAACATATTCGATAGATTTTTTGCCTCTTTATAAAATCTTCTAAATAAATAAACATAAACATATTCATGTGGAATATATAAACATATTTACCTGGACATTCACAATCCATAATTAAATACTATATGTATTTACGAAGCAGCATTTATAAGATGTAAACTAAAGCAGCGCAACATTTTCATTATATCATTTTTAAATTTAGAACCTAAAAAGGTAACATAGAACTTCAGAAACAGGCGCAGACAATATTAAAAAAAAATTATGGGTCAGATATGTAAATTGGTACTTTTTTATACCCGCAGACGGTACATTCTGACAATAATTTCAATTTATCTATCGTAGAATACTTTTCAAATCGAAAAGGAAATGCAAAAATTTTCATTTTCAGGAACATACAGTTGTGTGCTTGAATGGAATTCTTCTAAAATCGCAGTTTTTCGCAGCTACAGTTTTCAAAATTATTAACTACGTATCTTGAACTGTCATTTAGATTAAAAAAGATCACCCCGATCGATAACAAATGTTTTATAGAATATTGAAATTAACAACACAAATTTCAAAAATATACGGCACATTTTATGTCGTTTTATCATATCTGTTAAATTAACAAATATAAATATATTCATGTGAAACGTAAACATATATACATGGGCTTTCAGAATCCAGAACTATATGGTATAAGCAAAAGTTTATGGGGAAAAAATCACAGGGAAATAAACAGGCACAAAATGAACTTTAAAGTACAAATAAAAAACTTACTGCTACAAACAAGTTTGACCTTCTCTGGTACCAATTTTCTCGCACAACAGAACAAAATTATAAATGTACGGTGAATCCCCATATATTTTATCTTCATAATTAGCTACATTTTTCTCTCCTCAACTGCGTTTCGAAAAATTGACTTTTGGCCCGCTAAATTGTGAAAATACTCCACTGTGCGTCGGTATAGTCCCTATCAGCCCACATATCGCATTCTTAACATTGAACCCAGAATCCCCTCCCCCATTCTTGTCCTCAGCGAAAGCTTCCATGCAGAAGACACTAATTTATCATCTTCGTCTTTTGGATATGTTCCTTTTTCACATTTTTAACCCTCTCGCTGCGTAATTATTTTATCAAAATAGCTTCAAAAATTGCGTATTTAACACCTTCGCGACGAGCGTCTTTTAAGAATTTTTATTCTTTTGTCACCGGTTTAAAAAAAAAAAAAAAAAAAAAATGTCTAATTTAACTGGGAAAATGCTCCGAATAAATAAGTCAAAATTTATAATAAAAAAAATAACTGATGGGAATAATCAAGGAGGGTTAATTAGACGGAAAAAATGCATCCCCGAGGAAATCTCGGGTTGCGCAAATTTTGCTACTTTTACGTTGCCCGAGGAAATCACGGGTTGCGCAGCGAGAGGGTTAAAATCAAATTTCTGCCTCTTTCGCCTGGTTTACTTCATCATTTTTTTTCTTTCTCTTCACATTTATTACAGGCAATTTTGTAGTGTCCAACAGCGCTTTTTTGAAACGTGATCCGGTAACCAGTGTCGGTCCTGAAGAATTACGGCCATGGTTGCTGTTTCATATTGTGAAATGGGACTGGAACTATTTTTGAATCATTTAAATTAATTTATTAAATATGAAACTATTTAAACTAATTTATTTTCCTCCCCTTCAAGCAGAGCAATCGAGAGAGGTCCAAATATCGGCTAGCCGGTTTTTAGACCACTCTAGGTAGCTGGTATTCGGACCAATGCTATGTTTAAGTTAAAACAGGTATTACTAATTCATATAATAAAATACCAATAATGTACGCGGGGCAATTGAGAGCTAAATATGTCTAGAAAATTATTTAATCAACAATTTAAGCCAATATACGATCAGTAAATTAAAAAAAAAATGAGAAACACATATCTGAAAGACTTTTGATGTACCAGATTACGTAGATTCAACACTTTTGCATTTACTATTTGTAAATGACGCTGACTTCAGCGACGTACTTTTCGTAATTTTCTTCTCTCAATTAAAGTTACAACCTCTGCCTATCACCGCTAGGCTGCGCTGCTCTCAGTTCTCAGAATACCTAGTAGCCGGCATTTGGACCCTAGCCGGTATTTGGACCTTCTTCTCTATTCTTTATAATTATCTTTTCGCATCACTTTTTCTGACAAACTGTTTTTTGTATTACTTAATTGCTGAAATTTTGAGATTCGCTAAGGCGAAATTTTCTGTGCAAAAATGCTGATGTGCAAGTTGAAAGATTTTGAACAATTTATAGGTCACGTGTACGTATGAAAAATTGAGAATACTTTCGGTTTTGAATAAAGTTATTTTTAAATAATTGTAAAATACTATGCCTATGAATTGGTTAATTTTTAGAACATTGTGAATAAATTAAAATGACACGTTGAAAATGCCGACATGAGTAACGTTGACACGTAGCACGTTGGTCACTCTACCACCCCCTGATTACTAGGCCTGAGAGCTGACACGAAAATTGCAGCTGCTGATGGGGGATTTTTTTAAACGTATGTTGGGCCCTTACATTTAGGCACATGTATTTTATAAAAGATTTCTTTGACTTGTTTAATCTCAGAAAAATAGAGCGGAAAAGCCCTAAAAAAAGTATAGGTACCAATGATCATATACGGGTCTTTTTATCACGGGCCAGGACTGGTGATTTAAAAAACAAAAAACCTAATAGTAGTATTACCTCATTTATTATCCTCCATATAAATGAGAGTTTACCATATCTGCAAAGTAAGTCTGAATGTAACAGCAGCAAATAAAAAATCCCACTAGCCTGCAAAATTTGTGTTGTGTCATGTTTTTTAGCTTTTGATAATTGATTCTTATGTATTTTGAAGCTTTGAATCCGAAAATGACCTTCATTTTTTCATCAAGTAAGGATTTTTTGCAAATCGTAAATTTCAAAGTTAAAAAAATCAAAACTATAAGCGACCAGTACAAGCCAAAACATTTAATGAATTATTGAATTAAATAAAATTAAATTGAATAAAAAATTTTACATTTATTTTACTGCATCAGATTTTTGCTATGTTTTTACTTTTTAATAGCTGCAGTTAAATTTTAAACAGTTAACTTTAAAATAAGTAACAGCAAACCAAACGTTGTTTCCTTTTCAAATCTCTAAATATATTACTTTCTGACATTTTTAGAGAAAGAGAATGTTTTTTAGAATCCTCGTAAAAGGATATTTTGCATTTTCGTACGTAATCTAATATATAAAAATGAAAAATTTTCTGTCTGTCTGTAATTCTATACAAATCCACAGTTTGGAAGCCAGAATTATGAAATGTTACGTGCATGTGTATTAAAACACAGCCGAAGCCACTAAAGTAATCCGGAATCGAAATAATTTATAGTTAATTTTTAATTAATAAAATCCCACCAATTTAACAGAAATTTCCTATAAAATGTAAACATATTTTAGCTATAGCAGGTACCAACAATTTAAAATCTACAATAAAATTCTTACAACAACAATTACTTTTCTATTGCAAGATTTCCATGTAAAAAATGAAAATGAAATAAATAGTTTGACGAATATTACGCCATATTGGAAATATAATGGATGTCAGCAGGTGAATATATAACGTCATATGAGTTTAAAAAACGTATTGAAACATGATAAAAAAAAAAAAAACAAACATTATGGAAATATTGGCATATTTTTAACGATTTTCAAGCATTTATTGCTTTTATTCGTGTTTGGAATTTAAAAACTTATTAGTATTTAAAGAAATTATATTTTTTGCTGTTACGAAAAAAATTGAAATAAGAAAAGACCACCAAATTGATTTTAAAAACAAACATTTTAAAAATTCCGGGCACCGCCGAATACTTTAGCTAGTTATATTACATTTTTGTGGTTCAAACACCTTTTCCATTTTTTTACAGCGTATATAACATTTGCGAACATATGCACATAAAATTTATTTTATTATTGTTTTACAGAAAAAAAAACATATAATTAACATTGAATGATTATTTTTGCTATTAGCATCCGATATGCTATTTCTCTCGGCCAACAATCAAAATATCCTCTCTAAAATATAACGTTCCGTTACAGAAGCCAGCCGTAAAATAAATCAGATGTATCTTTCTACTGTTAAATACTGATAAACTCTATTGTAAATTTTTAAACTTCTAAGCATCGCATATTGTTAACTTTTATACCGTCGTATAGAGGAAAAATGTAAATTCAATTTGTTTGAAAATTGCATCTTAATTTATTTTTGATTTATTAATTTTTTTTTTAGTTTTTAGAACCATATTTTTATTTTGGCATCCTCCATTTCTGTAGAAAGTAAAGGAAAAATAATTGGAAAATAGTAATTATATCTTTTTGTTGCCATTTTTACATAACAACTGAAAAAAAAAGATTAATTAAAAAATGTGATATTTTGAAAAATATATAAATTAATGATTTCTGATAAAAGATGGAGCTGTTATGAACTATATTTAATTTTAAGTACACTATGACGCAAAAGTTTAGACAATGAAGAAATTCTTACATACTTTGAAAAATATTTATTCAATTTTCAAATCACTGCTTGAAATTACTGTGCTGTACATATAAACAATATTTATAACAAAGAAAAGTGGAATTGTGCATATTGCAATCAATTAAATGGTAACAAAAATAAACTGCTGTCTCAAAAGTTTAGACACAAATTAAATAAAATCGAAATAAACAATTTTTAAAACCTGGTTGCGCATCCATGCTTATGTATTACGTCATATACACGAGATTGCATGGAAGAAACTAAATCTTGCATAGTTTGTGGATCGATATCGTACCATGCATTCTCAATAGATGTCTTAAGTTCCTTTTCAGAAGAGTATTGTCTAGCGTTGCTATAAACTTTGCGACACATGATGCTCCAAAGGTTTTCTATAGGGTTAAGATCTGGGCTACATGCTGGCCAGTCGAGAACTCTTATATTATGGGAATTAAACCAAGATTTTGAATGTTTTGCAGTGTGAATTGAAGCATTGTCTTGCTGAAATTCCCACTGAGGACCCCCTAGAAGCTCAGCAAATGGCAGTAGGTTTTCTTCTAATGTCTGTGTATAATGCTGTGAAGTTTGACGACCACTGGTGAAGGTCAGAGATACTTGTCCATTATAGCAAAAGGCTGCCCAAACCATCACCGAGCTCCCTCCTTGTCTGCGACTAAAAAAACGTCGAGGTTCCTTCCGCAAGTCATGCCAATACGATAAACAACCATCTGGACCATCTAGATTCCACTTTTTTTCATCGCTAAATATGACTGACTGCCATTTCTCTCCATATGACATATGCTTTCGAGCCCACATAAGTCTTTGTAACTTATGATGTGGTTTCAGAGCTGGTTTCTTCTGCATTTTGCTATAAACGATTGTTCCTTTTTCCAAAATTCGTCTACGAATCGTATCCTTTGATACAGAGAGTCCCGATGAGCTTTGAACTCCACGTACGCTCATTTGTTGAGTACTCGCTAGTCTTTGTATCAGGCGATCCTCTCGTACATTTGTCACACGTGGCCTCCCAGACCGACATTTTGCTTTATATTCGGAACCACTCGATAAAACTCGATAAATAGATTTTTTTGACCTATTAATAATAGCAGAAATTTCAGAAACGCTCTTCCCTTCACCTTTCAACTGCCAAATCCCTGAAACCTCATTCACTTGAATTTCTTTAGCTCTCGGCATGTCGACTATGAAGCGCAATCGCTTGCAGAACTTAAGTACTCCAAATTTATGACATCATCGATTCTAAATTTGCATATGCCAGCGAATATTCAAAGAAATTTAGAATAGTGTCTAAACTTTTGCGACAACCACATTTGAATTTTTATGAAAAAAATTAGTATTATAGCAAATAAAACGACTGTCTTTTGTACATAGCATTTTAAATCAGTTTTTGAATATATTTACAGGTTTTTGTAATTCTGACGTCATAATTCTACATTTTAAAGCTGAATGACGTCATTGTCTAAACTTTTGCGTCATAGTGTATCCCTAGTATCCCTTAAGTAAGCCTTTAAAAATGTAAATTGAACTCTAGATTAGTACAACATGCCTATGAAATGGACCACACCCCAGCCTTCGAAAATTCTTTAATTTTAAAGAGAAATTGCAACACTTATCATTATAGAGTGTTCATGGAGAACTGGTTTACAAAATTATACCCTTATACACTCAACGAATCCGGAGCGATCCCGATGGAATATTTTTTGTTTTTAAATAATTAACTTTAACTTTGTTTTTGACTATGTCCAGGAAAAAGTTTCGATTTCTGCTGTAGCTGATTGTGTACTGATGAGACTGCGCGTTTGCACAGCGAAACGTCTTTTGTACATATTTTTAGTTTTTATTTAAATGTTTTTATATATTTTTTTAATTTAAGTGTAATCAAGTCTGTCTAATGTATGTTTATTAATTTATCTATATTAACTTTACAAACAAATGAAGGCATATGAATCCTTAGATAGCTGATTTTTTGTGTCGAGTTTCTTGTATAACGACATCGATTTTTGCATCGATTTGTGTATTATTCAGCTATAGTGACGTCCTATGCATACTTTTCTGTAGATATTGTTTAAACACTGGATCGTAAATGTGGGATTCTTCAGTGGATGCAAATGACGTCATTTTATATATATATATATACCGGGTGTCCCAAAAAGGACTGACTGATTTTAAAATTCAATAACTTGCAAACGGTGACAGATATTAAAAAAATTCTTGCAGGAGGGTTATGCATAAGGTCAAAAGTTTTATTACAGTGATTTTCAATTTTAGTTCGATTTACAAACAATAGATGGCGCTGTAAGCAATAGTCGCTAAATACAGGCTCGATTTTTGGTCCTTTATCTTGTTCCATGTAGAAAAAGGAGATGGAAATGTATTATCCGGGCCACGAAGTACCAAAAATCGAGCCTGAATTTAGCGACTATTGCTTACAGCGCCATCTATTGTTTGTAATTCGAACTAAAATTGAAAATCACTGTAATAAAACTTTTGACCTTATGCATAACCCTCCTGCAAGAATTTTTTAAATATCTGTCACCGTTTGCAAGTTATTGAATTTTAAAATCAGTCAGTCCTTTTTGGGACACCCGGTATATATATATATATATAAAGGCGTGTGTTTTAAATCTTAAAACTGGAGTATGTTCTGAATTATCTATATTTATATATATTTTTTTTTTCATCGGGACGCCACACTAAATTCTGAAAAAAGCAGTATTTGTTTTCTAGTGTTATAAATTTTAATCTTCCGGCAGTTCCTACAAGAATATGCTCAGGCGTTCCAAAATATTCTTAAAATACCTTATTTTAATTATTTGCAGGGTTTTCTGAATAATATATTATCCGGATTTTCTCCTTTAAGTTTATTCGCCATGACAACGATGGTTACACACTGAATTTATTTTATTTATTTTGCTGATCCATACGATTCTTTTAGATAGAAAAAAAGAACTAATAAAAAGAATAAATAGAAAATTAATAAATTGAATTTTAATAACATTTCTTTTTCCAATTAACAGAACACAACTTCATTTTTCTTTCGCACAAAAAGGTAAAAAAATAAGAAAGAAATACTTTTCTAGCTCTACCCTATAGAAAAAAGAAAGAAAATTTAATCAAAATCAACGTTACCCAATTAACTTTTTTCACAGAAAATTTGATCTACACTTTGCATTGGCTTTAGGAAAGATAAATTGATTACCCGAAGAAACAAATTGGTATGGAAGAAAATATCCTATTTTCTTTATTTACAGTATAAATATATATATTTTTCTTTTTTAGGTACGTTCGTAATTATCTAAATAAATACGTAGCACTTATAGTCGCTGTCTGGTCTATCCATCTCTGCGTCTATAACAGCGCAAAATAATACCCAAGGTTATTTAGTTATTTAAGCTATGAGGTATTCGCTACGGCTTTTGCCGGCATGACCTCAAATGATCACAAAAATGACGTTATTTCCTTGGGACAACCACAAATTCAACCTTCCTCCACGAGGAAAAAAGGCAGAACCATAATACCCAACCGAATAGTTTGAAATTTAATGTATAAAATCGTTGCAGATTTTTGTCGATTCATTTCAAATTCTCTGAAAATCGAATCAAAGTTTAAAACTATATCAATAAAAGTTTTCTTTCTTCTACTAAATCCTATCATAGGTAATTAATTCAATGATATCCCATGCAAGCTAATGTTTCTAAGTTGCCATGGTGATGACGTCCTATTTAAGATGGAGATATATTATTTCTGTATTGCTGAATTTAATATATATAACCGTAATAAATTTTGTATTCATGCATTTTTGCATACGATTGCAACAGCTATTGCACCAAGATCTGAATATTTATAAAACTAGTTATAGCACGAACGTCATTTGACAAATTTGGCGTGCAATTTCTGATTTGTTATCCTTATAAAATGTACGGGAGTGTCCAATATTATAGTTGACTGACCGCAAATACCTAAACCGTTAATTTTATAACTGTAGTTCCATTTTGCAAAATGTTTCGAATTTGTTTTTCATCGTATTAAAATCTATTTACGCTGAATCAGTTATTTTAGAAAAAGTTGCGAAATTAAAACTTTAGCATAATCTCTCTGTCTTAGACTCTCCTTATTATAAGCCGAAACTCACCGCAGCTGAGTCCTGGTACTTCTTTGTTTTTAGTGAATATTTGAAATGTTGTCGGAATTCACCGAAGCACCTAAGTATTGAGCTCCGGAGCACAGCAAAACACAGTTTCCGAAAAACCAAAGCCTAAATTATCTTTTCCTTTTCCTCTTATCGCCAATCATTTGCTTTCTTTACTATCAAAGTACAGGGTATTTATAAAGTCCCGGACCCATTTTGATGTTTAATAAGTCATAAAATAATAAAGATAGATTAAAATTAATAACATAAATGGTTAGATAAACTCACAAAGTTTCATGACCCTTGTCAATGAACTTCCACGTGTGCCCCCTTCGTCGCACGGAGAATATCAAGTCGATAGTCAATTTCATGCCAGGTAGCGGCAAGCATGTCGGCATCCACAGAGACTGTTGCGGTTGTAATTCTGGCTTTTAAGTCATCAATGTTCGACACTCTCCTCCTGTAAACATAAACATTGTCCTTTACAAATCCCCAAAGGAAAAAGCCCAGCAACGTTATATCAGGTAATCTGGGTAATATTTCAAATGAAAATCAAATTTCAAATTTCAAAGTAATTGCTTAAAAGGCGCAAAGGCCAACATGCGCTATACTGATGGCCCGGGTTCGAGTCCCGTCTTGGAATCTTTTTCACTATGTTGGCCTTTGCGCCTTTTTAAGCAATTACTTTGAAATTTGAAATTTGATTTTCATTTGAAATATTGTATGCAAGGTGAATGTTTCTCTCTGGAATAATTTCCATGTATTAATATAATTTCTATCGATGCTGGATTTAATTATGTTTCGTGTTTGTCCCAGGTCGGTGACTCACGATAAATATTCCATCTTGTGCTGCGTTTGTAGCCTTGCCAACATATAATAGTGAGAAATTTTCCGAGCTAGGTATCGTTCCAAGTGGTTTAGTCGGTAGAACGTCAGTGCGCTCTACTGATGGCCCGGGTTCGAGTCCCGGCTTGGAATCTTTTTCACTATGTTGGCCTTTGCACCTTTTAAGGAATTACTTTGAAATTTGAAATTTGATTTTCATTTGAAATATTGTATGCAAGGTGAATGTTTCTCTCTGGAATAATTTCCATGTATTAATATAATTTCTATCGATGCTGGATTTAATTATGTTTCGTGTTTGTCCCAGGTCGGTGACTCACGATAAATATTCCATCTTGTGCTGCGTTTGTAGCCTTGCCAACATATAATAGTGAGAAATTTTCCGAGCTAGGTATCGTTCCAAGTGGTTTAGTCGGTAGAACGTCAGTGCGCTATACTGATGGCCCGGGTTCGAGTCCCGGCTTGGAATCTTTTTCACAATGTTGGCCTTTGCGCCTTTTAAGCAATTACTTTGAAATTTGAAATTTGATTTTCATTTGAAATACAGATATTTCTTTTTACTGGTGGAAGTTTACTTTGGTTGTTGCCAGGACTTGCGTTTCCGCGATATTGTGGCTACCTACGCAAACTTTTGTCAATATCAATGAAAATGATTATATTACCTGGAAAAACTTACACCAGTAAAAACAAATGGAAATTTTCCATGAATATTGCTCTTAAATAAGACAAAATTTTTTGTTAAAAATTTACTGGTGGAAGCTTTCTCCGGCGGTAATCAGAAACTGTTGATCGGATAAAAAAAAAAAAAAAAAACATTTTGAGATAAATTTCATAGTTACTTCACTCGCAACTGGTAGACGATACGCTACATGTCTCCTCCTCTTTTTCTATAACTCCATTCTGCCAACCTTCCACTAATTCTCCGTCATATGTGAATTATTTTGACCGAGTTCAACCATGCTTCGAAACAGAAATGTTATTTGGTGAATTTTTGTTGTTTAACCCTTAAATGCCTGATTTTTCAAAAATCATTGTAATAATGTTTTTCGGCTTTCATTTTTTAAATAAATCATGGGAAAAATACTTAAAAAAATCATATTTTATTTTAAGTATGGTTTGCGGCTAAAAGACAGTTTGTTAGTAATCGTCAATACTAGTGTTTAATTGAAAAAATAATTTCCCTTGATAAAATTCTATAATATTAAACACACAAGAATTTTAGGAACTATAATAATAAATAAATTTTACTTGCTCACTGCAGGTCAAAATAGGGTATTTCGCAAGCTTCCAAACAAAACAAAAGGAACAAGTAGCAACAATTGAAAAAATAAATCTATCTTTATTCTTAAACGGCACAAGTGTTGCCATCTACATGTGTAAAATCAATTTAATAATATTTTCAGAATGTATTTTATTGGCAACATTAGGCATTATAGCTTCAATATTATTCTAATAGTATTTTAGATCCTAAATTGGGTATGTTGCCGAAAAGCAACACCAGGCATTTGAGGGTTTAATAACAGGGTTCTACTTAAAATTTATTTAATTGAATTTTTTTAAAGAAATTCTGGTTCAAAATGTATTGAACCTGGGTCAAACTAACGCGCATATTGCGGGAGCTTGGCACCAATGACTAAACCATTAGTTCTTGTAGTGCAGTTCCATTTAACAAAATGCTTCAAACCTGTTCTTTGAAACCTGTTCTATGAAAATACATTTACTTCGAATTTGTTATTTTTGGAAAGTTGCGAGATTAAAATTTTTATAGTCTCTCTACCTTAGAATTTGTATTTCAGAAAACTTTCTCCATATTCTAACCATGGAGTTACGAATAAAGAGAAGGAGACATACAGTGTATTGTCTCCAGTTTCAAGTGAAGTATCTGAGGAGGTTGTCACAATATGGCGTCTGTATTTATTTATTTATTTTATTTTTGATAAACAGTTCCTGATTACCGCCATGGCAAACTTCCACCAATAAATTTAAACAGATAATTTCGTCTTATTTAAGCGCCTTATTTATGAAAGTTTCCCCTCACAACAATGAAGAAAATTTATTATTATTATTTATTTTTTTTTTTTTTTTTACTGGTGTCAATTTGTCTAGTTAATATAACGTTTTTTACTGACACTGGTAGGAGGTTGTCTAAGTTGTCACAATATGGAGGAAACGCAGGGCCTGAATACAGCCGAAGTAAACTTCCACCAGTAAAAATGTTATTAGTTACTTTTGAAAAAGTTTCAAAATTAAAATTTTTATACAGGCTCTTTGTCTTAGAATGTACATTTAGGAAAACTTTCTACATATTCTAACATGTAAAATATACCAGTGCCAAGTGTGCCATCTTATCAATGACAGGCAGCAATTCTCTAAACCTTTATTTCTAGAACTGTAGCTTCATTTGACATTATATTTCAAACCTGACAATATATATAATACTTGTCCTAAAATAATATTATTAACGTGTTTAAATGTTAAACTACATATAGTTATTAGTATTATTATTACTGTTTATTTATTTTTTTGCTCTTTTTCAAAGTGATCTCTAAATGTATTATCATATGATAGAGGGCAGCACTATCTCTAATCTCCTATAGTGGGAATACTGCATTTAAATGATTTTAATATTATTTCACCGTTTTCCCTAATTCTATGGTTGAACTAATAGTATTATGCTTATAATATTTCTCGTAACAAGTGCAAATCATTTCTATGCATTTTTTTTTTAATTTGCTGTGTCATGGATGAATTCATTGGTACTTCCAATTGGTTGTTCAATTGGTAAATGCTATCTTTAGTCCCCTTATTTTATTTTATTTTATTTTATTTTACTTTATTTATTTATTTCTTTTAATCTATTGCTATTTTTTGCTTCTTTTTACTTGATTTATTGTGTATGGTAGCCCAAATTTTGAATTTTTTAGCTTGATATGATTTATGTAAAAATGAAACCGTACATATTATTTATGGAACTTAAGGTAATTTGGGGCCTGAAGAATCTGCCATGGTTCCACAAATATTTCCATTCTTTCAATGTTCATTGAATTGTATTTCCTTGTTTCACTTGAATTGGTGATATGTTTTTATTTTTTTCCCCTAAAGGATAAAACTTCATTTTTTAATTTGCAAAAACTTAATTTTTAATTTATATATTCTTTTTTATTGGCGATCATTTGTATTGGCTTATACTGGTTTCATATACAGTATAACCTCGAAAATCCTGCATCGTCGGATCCGAGATTAAATTGGATTTTTGGAAATTCCGGATTTCTGAAAGAATATCAAAAGTACTTCCGATATTTATAGTGGTGCCTTTAGTCATAATTTAATTCAAAACCAAGTGATAATTATTTGACAAAAAGGGAAAATTAAACACAAAAAATACTTTAATTAATGTGTTCTTCGTTACAAAAAAAATAAATAAATAAATAAAATAAATAAATAAATAAATTAAAAAAAAAACCAATGAAGTACATTTTCTCCTCATGCAATTTCCAACGCATCGATGTCAGTTTTATTTGCTTCAAAATTTTTTAGCCGTTTCTTCTATTTTACACAAGTGAAGAAACGACAGTCCTGTTTCTCTAAAGAAGATGGTATTTCTCTAGTCAAATTTATGCACTTTTCCATTGTCAGCTTTTCTTCTGCAGGTACCTCATCCTCTGATCTGCAACAACCATTACCTGTGGTTCCATTCAGCACAGCGTCAACGATCTCGCTGTCCGCTACATGTTCATTTTAAAAAATAAGTATACAATTGCTTTCAACAAACAATTTTCTTTCTGTCGTAAATTGGAAGTGTAAAAAAAGAAGGAGAGAGAGATGACTTTGATGCAGGATTTTTGAAGTTGGCGGATTTCTGAATGCCGGATTTTTGAGTTCACACTGTATATATGTGTGTGTGTGTGTGTATTTTAATTCATCTCCACAATAAACATTTATTTCTATAATAAAGTAAAATTAACATTTTCAGTAATATAAATAAAAATATGCAAAACTAAGCAGAAAGGGGAGGTGTTGTCTCAATTGTTAAACTATTTCAGATATTTGACAGGAATTTCTATTCCACCGTTTTCACAAAACAAACAAACAACAGCAAAATAAAAAAAATTCTTACCGAATATCTTAATAGATAAACACAATCGAACTAAAAAAGTGAAAAATAAATTTCAATAATACAAGTTTCGGAATTTGGCAGTGATTTACCTTAAGAATTAAAAATTTGAATCATCCGACTGCAGTTTTTTTTCCCCGATTAGTGGCACAAATTTTGAAACGAAATTTTATTTAAACCTCTAACGCCCATGGTAGCATATATATGCTACCACCAGTGTTTCCAATTTACTGGAAATTTTATTTCGAATATTCCAAATTACAAATAGAAATTTAAAATAGCAATATTTGTTTTATTTAAAAATAAACATTCCATCATTAAATAAACCGAAATTTATTACTGAAATTTTCTGGTAGGAATTCAGATTATATTACTTACGGATTTTCTAGAACGTATCGCATCGTGGGAATTAGAGGATTAAAATATATACTTGAATTTCATATTCAAATGTTTTAAATTAGTTTTACTTTGTATGGAACAATACCTTTTTCTCCATATTAATATCATTTCCGATCTTACTTTAAAAAAAAAAAAAAGCATAGTATTCAATTTTAAATTAATGGAACGTTTCGACTGGTATTGAAATTTTTTTGAGGATTCTTTTTTTTTTTCGGAAATTTTATTCTTTTTTTCAGTTAATGAACTTGTAACTTCTGACTTATTGAGTTCTTATTTAAATAACCTAATTTATAAAACGATGAAATTTTTAAATAAATTCAATAAATGAAAAAGGTCGAAATTCTGTATCGATTTTGCATTAAGAACAGATCGTTTAAAACCATTCTACTTCGCGGTCTTCCCCATTATCATAGGAGATTTTAAAATTGAACATTAATTTATGTAAGACATATTTCTACTGCGGTTAATTGCTTCAATGATTTGAGGTTGAACTATTTTTTCTGACAATTTCATTGTAATTTGAATAGCTGAAATTATTTCTTTTGTTTGCTATTAAATCTAATTTGCAATCATAAAAAGTGGAATTTTTAAATAGAAAGAATATTTAATTTGTTTGGATCTGTCTTCCTATTAAAAGAAAGTAACATTTCATTGGTTATTGTTGTATGTCAACAACAGCTATTTTTGATATTATATACATATAGTAATGATTGTATATGTCTATACATTTGTTTTTATGTCATCCTTTATGTTTCAGCATTCAGTGAGAATAATATTAACCCTTCGCACTACGTTGTCCCATCTTCTTTTTTTGCCAAATTTGTTTTCTGTACCAGTAATAAAATAAAATAAAATTTGCCTTATTTAATCAGAAGAGTTTTGAGATTGTGTACAAGAAGGAAACTTCTTAAAAAAATAAATAAAAATAAAGCCGACCGAATAAAATTTGTGTAAGAGACGCCTTAGCCCAAAGGGTTAATAGAAGTTTGCTTAACATCTTGAGGGGCGGTAAGATATTTATATCTCACCTAATTTTAATCAAGATTACTAGGTACCGGAAACCTTTAATTAAAATTTATTTTTATAACTTTGGTAGTTGTATAAAAATTTGTAAAGTTTCTTTTCTTTATTTTGAAATAAAATTTTTCAATGATTCTGGTGTGAATTCAACATTGCAGGAACTCAATCATTTGCCCCTCAAAGGGTTAAAACTAGAAAAGCTGGAAATGTTACTCAAGTTTTAGAAAAATATTTCACTCCAGAATTTTTATTTCAAACTATTTGACTTTTTATGTGTATTTTAACCCCTTAAGGGGAGGTGGTTTTTCTATGAAACCCCTTAATTTTAATTTCCAAATGCTGCAATGGCACCAGAATTTTGGTAAAAAAAAATTCCGTTTATTATATATGCAGGGCTCCCAAACGGTCCGCCAACTGAATACCAGCATTTTTTTAGAAAATTTTTCTTACAAACCGCCCCAGAACCACCTTTAAAAGTTAATTCTAGCGCAAACCTACCATAAAATTTTCTGTTAAAATTTATTGGTATTCAGTTGGTGGACCATTTGGGAGCCTGGTACATGCGAAATATAGCTTTTTCCATATTTACAAATAAATTTGTTTTCAAATTCCGGTGTCAATCATTAATTTCAACACTTTAGCAATGAAATTGCTTTGCCCCTGAAAGGGTTAAAATTAATTTATAAAGTAATTTCTGCTTCAAATCGAAATATATTCATATAGTAGGAGTCAAAATGACACCTAATGGCCCTTCTAATGTTAAATATCCTGGAACCTTTGGGGATTCTTTTATTTTAAACATATGTTTCGCTTATTAAATTTAAAATAATTTTTTGTTAAAATGATTTATGTTAAAAGATAACAAATACTAGAAAGTTGTTATGATATTTCTTAATCCTATTTTAATACGACTTTTTTCAAACGTTTTCAAAAAAATTTCTTTGGACTATCGTTATATGGATAGTACGCAAAATAAAGGTATTTAATGGATTTCTCTTAATGACATTTTTGATAAATTTAGGTAACCCCAACTTTTGTAATTTGCATAGCTACTTTTAATTTAATTAACGTAACGTTTTCTCAAAATTGGAAAAATTTTGGATTCAGGACGGTAAAACTATTTGTGTCAAGGCTTTCTCAAATATCTAGGAGACGTTGATATATGGCGGCATTTGTTAGCTAATACAGTTATATATGCGTTTTTAATAGAGACTTTTTTTAATTATTGGAAATTGGCTATATTAAAAGTCTTTTGCATCTACATATATTATTTATAAATCGGTACAGAAAAGTATACCCCTTAAAAATGAAAATTATTTATTTTATCTTTTAAGTAACGAATCAATTTATAAGAGAACATTAAAAAAAAAAAAAAAAAAAATGCAATTTAAGAAATTACAACGACCATTTGGAAGATGATTTTTTCAAAGACTAAAATTTAAGACATAAAAAACAGCACAGAATTGATCATACATTACGTACGCATTGAATTAAACATTAATAGTGTTATTACACGTAAAAATTGCAAGCGACAGAAATCGCCTGCGACTCGTACGTATTATCCACCTGAAACTTATGTATTATCCAAGCATTTCATTGGCTTTTTGGGAAAAGGCTTTTTCATCGTAGAAATCTGACGACCCATTTTAAATGAAATTTATTTCTTAAACTTCTAAACATCCCACAATATTACTTTTTATATCATCCTATAGAGAAAAAAAATGTACTTTTAAATGCAATTTGTTTGAAAACTGTATCTCAATTTGTTTCTGAGTTATTAATTTTTTTTTTGTAGTTTTTATTACTTTTTTGTCATAGTGGCAACACTATGTTGTCCATCTCTGTTGAAAGTAAAGGGAAATACAGATTACTGAATAGACCAATCAGAAAACGAATAAAATGATGTTTAAACCATAAAAAAACCTTCAGATATGCTTTTGATTTCCTACCCTGACGAGGACAATAACCATTTTTCCAAATGGTAGAAAAAAAAACGGAGATTCTACTGGCAATCGAGACGCCAGTACTATTTCCGTATTTTAACGGAAAAATTTCCCCCATAAATTCCAGAGAAACAGAAAATTTTCTGTAATTTATCGGGAAATATTTCCGTAAAAATACGGATTTCTGGAATTTATGGGGAGGGGGGATTTCCGTTAAAATACGTGCCAGTAGAATCTCCGTTTTTTTTTCTTACGGTGAAAAGGCGGAAAAAATGGAATATTCTATAACTGATATCTAGTATAATGTTGAATGCTTTTAAGCGTTAACTAAACAATAAATTGAGCCAAATACATTTATTTAACTATAATAATTTTTCTTTTCAACTTCAATCGCTAGTAAATTATTGTATGGTAAATGTAGCTACTATACATTGTTCCAAGAGTGGCTATCTTATTAGCAATGAGCACGTTCGCCATTGTTTATTTTTCAGTAAACATTATGGGTATTCTTTTATTCCATACTAACTACCATTAAAGGCAGCCATTCCGTGATTAATCTTCGAATTACAAAACTCTCTCCGAAAAAGCAGTAGATTTTATATATCTTTAATAAATAAACTTTTGAATTTTCCTGGTAGAAAAGTAGTTTAGCATTAATTTTTAACTATAACATTATATTTTTCATAAATTCCCCGACTAAAAATGATTTGAAGATTATCTGAAGAAATCGTCACTTTCTTCAGAAATCTGAAAACATTTTGAAGATTTAGTTTCACCTTCAGAATATCTGCAGAATTTATGAAGACATTTCGATGACATTTAACAGATTTGATTTTCCTTTAAAATATATGTAGAATTTTTGATGATTATTTTCACAGATTCGATTTTCCTTTAAAATGTCTGCATATCATTTCAAGATATTTCGCAGGCATTTTGATTTTCTTTTAAATTATTTGAGCATTTTTGAAAACATAATCTGCAATATATCTCCGGATTTTTCCAGAAATTTTTTAAGATTTTTTTTCCAGACAGACAAACGTTATTTGTCTTATAAAATTCTACTGTATATTCAGCAAAAATAATTTTGATACTATTAACTGTCTTAAAAAATCTTGCAGTTAGACGATTGCCAAAAGCAACAGAATGTAAAACACTGTTTTTCCTTTTATATTTTTGTTAATCTGTTTCACTACCAAAAGCAACATTTTGGATTTTGCTCGAACAGATTTCTGTACACAGTAAATCCAGATTTTCTATTAATTTTTCATGCATATTTCAAAGTAATATTTTTATTATTATAACAAACCCTAATACTTTGTTGGTAAACAGAAATAAAAAACGTTCATGTTTAACAATATTAAGAAATTAAAGGAATATATGATAAACAAAAATCAAATTCAGTCTGATTGCCGGGCTGCTATTGGCGACTATTTTTCTATTCTATTCGCACCATTATATAAAAAAAAAAACAGTGTTCACTCGACAGCCAAGAAGGGTTATGTGTTCCACGCGTATCTGGGAATGTGGATTTCTATATACCCTCGAAACATCGCAACGGCCGGATGGATTTTAATGAATGAGGAATCCATCGATTCATATTAACCGTCCAATGGTTATAGACTAGGTTTAGTTTTTTAAAATTCAAAATGGCGGCCGTAATATACAAAATGGCGGTAGAGACGAAAAAAAAATTGTACGCACACCCTATTGAGTGGTATATCATTGCATATGTCTTTCAAAATGAAGACGATGTTTCATTGACTATTTTATCAGAAGCTCCGTTTAAATATTACACAATCTGGAAGTTGTGTTGGTAGGATCTCTAGCTTTACTGCAACTCTAACCATCATAGACATCTATAGACCTCATAAGAACAGTGTTTATCGATAGGAATTAACAATTAAACACAACTTAAAAATCCTCAATACAAGTAGATAAAAAAAGTAGGTAAATAATATAAAAAAATAGTTTCACATTGATGAGAAATAATTAATTAGTTCGCTTTTTACGCAGTCGGGTTTTTTGAATTTTTAAAATTTAATTTTTACTTGTTGTAGTATATTTCTCTTGCAAAAGTTCTCGAACAGTACGTCAATTTATTTTTAGAGAAAGTGGTGTGAATTAGCATTAAAAGAAATAGTCGCCTGTGGCAGACCTGTGGTTGTGGGGATAGACCTGTCCTGCTCTCCCTAAATGACACCCATGTATAGAGTTGTTAGGTATCAGCGTTGCCAGCGGGCTACTAATTTTTAATCCAGATTTCTCGATTGTCAACACTTTTTTAAAATGGTAAAAATCCCCTTGTTTTCGCCTTAATTAATATGTCATTAAATAAGGCGAATTTTACCATTTCAAAAAAGTGGTACCAATCAAGAAATCTGAAATTTAAAAAAAGTAGCCCACTGGCAACACTGCTAGGTATCCCGTGTAATCGAGGCACCAAATGCTCTGGACTCCAGTATTTTATATTAATACATGGAAATTATTCCAGAGAGAAACATTCGCCTTGCATACACTATTTCACATGAAAATCAAATTTTCAAAGTAATTGCTTAAGAGGCGCAAAGGCCAACATAATGAAAAAGATTCCATGCCGGGACTCGAACCCGGGCCATCAGTATAGCGCACTGACGTTCTACCGACTAAACCGCATGGAACGATACCCAGCCTGGAAAATTTCCCACTATCATATGTTGGCAAGGCTACAAACGTTTTGTGTTCGCCCCAGGTCGGTGGCTCATGATAAATATTCCATCTTGTGCTGCGTTTGTAGCCTTGCCAACATATAATAGTGAGAAATTTTCCAGGCTGGGTATCGTTCCATGTGGTTTAGTCGGTAGAACGTCAGTGCGCTATACTGAAGGCCCGGGTTCGAGTCCCGGCATGGAATCTTTTTTACTATGTTGGCCTTTGCGCCTCTTAAGCAATTACTTTGAAAATTTGATTTTCATTTGAAATCCAGTATTTTAAATCCATTTTATTCACCTTACCTAATGGCAGAATTATCTGCGATTAAAAATTGCGAAAAAATCTCAGGGTCATCCTTAAGTCTTCTCATTGGTGGGGATGGGGGGGGGGAGAAGGAGAGGACCTGAAATTGCCAAGTAAAATTTCAGTATTTGCCAACTAGTTTTATAATTTTGCAAAGTTGCCACAATTAGAAAATGTAATATAGTTCTTATTGGTAAAAATTTTAACAATATTTCCAATTACATTTTATAACTTTTGGCGAGTGTATCAGAAATAGAAAGTGTATTATAGTCTTTTATTAAAGTTTTAAACAAATTTCCCAAGTAAGTAAAATTTCCAACTGTAACAGCATTCACGAACATTTTGAGGGAACGTTCTCCCCCGCGTACCTCGTCTTAGCGAAGGCTCTGAATTATCGGCAAGAAATTAGTGGTGTCCAGAGGATTCGGAGTCCCGATTTACGCTGGACATCTATGTCCACATTGCAGATCGGTATACATTGGATGTTTATTATTTCAGTGTCTGTCTTGACCGCTCCCTGAATTCAACACTACTCTGAGTTCTCCATTTAAAATAAATTTTAAGCACACGCATAATCTTCTCACAAAATTTTCAGCAAAACAAAGTCAATAGAGAAAATTATTAAGTCTAACCTTTTCTTAAAAACAATTTGTGACCAGTATTTCCGAGAAAAAATCTCCTCCTTTTTTAACTGAGTTCTTTTGTTTATTAAATAATGCGAATTAAGCTATATGGAAATATGGTTACCTCTTTTGTAGGATGGTGCTTATTAAATCAATAAATTTCGTAACTTATTATTTATACAGAACGAGAAAGAAGATATTCTTTACTAAATTTTACTGATATTTCATGCAGTTCACATACATGAGTTTGCCTATGATTTTTTTAAAAATATATTGCCAAATCTGTGTTTATTAATGGAAAATTGTAGTAATCAAGGTTAGTAAAAAAAGCTATAAAATAAGTAAAAACATTCAATTAATTATGATGAAGATTGCAATTTAAGGCCGCTGGTTACTCAGCTTCGGAATTTTCCTCCATAATGTTTAGTCTATGGATTTTTGATGCATTCGTATATTTAAAATATCTTCTCGGAAAATTCATATTTTTAACATCTTTTTTCTGTGTACTCTTCTTGACCCCTTGAGGGGCGGTGGTATGTTTATAAAACCACTTAATTTTAATTCGCAAATGTCACATTGGCACCAGAATTTTGGTAGAAAAAATTTCACTTTATTATGTGTGCGAAGTATAGCTTTTTCTTATTTTTAAATAAATCTGTTTTCAAATTCCGGTTTCACTCATTAATTTTAACACTTTAGCAATGGAATTGCTTTGCCCCTGAAAGGGTTAAAGGATGTCTCTTTTTTCTTTGTTTTCAAAATATTTCTAAAATCTATGCTGAATTGAATATTTTATGTGTTAAAAGCGGGCGAACTGTGAGTAAGATTTTAACACTTCCTATAAAATGAAGTCTATACTTTAGAAATATTTTGAGAACTAAGAAAAAATGAGACATCTTTTAGAAAGTGTAAAAAAAAATAAAAATAGAAGTTAAGAATATTAATTTCACGAGGAAATATTTTAAATATACAAATGCATCCAATGCCCACAGACTTTACACTAGTGAGGCGAAATCGGAAGCTGGGTGGCCAGACCCTTGAGATTCAAAATTGTGTGTTTCTAATAACATCTATAAGGTTTGTTGGGTAACTGGAACCAAAAGGTAACTGGGCCATAGGCTATTTTATAAAAAACTGTTGGTGTTTTTTTAAGTTTTAGCTTTTGTGAGCAATGCTCCTTTATCTCTACTTCCTAAAACAACGTGTATCAACTCAATCATAACTCTCACTTTGCTGTGATAGGTTGTCAAAAATTTACGTTTCTTTTTTTAAAAACAACGTCAATATGGTTGAACTTCCTCGGATTTTTATTAAAATACTGTAAGTACTTTTATTAAACAATCTTTTTTTTTTAAAGATTAGACATATAACTACATTAATATTATTAGGTATCTATACATATTTACTTCATGTTTTAAATGTAAGCCTGGTGTCCCAGTTACCCCATAAATGTTTCAAGAATGGGGGTAACTGGGACATGTATCCGGGGTAACTGGGCCATGCTGGATCCAGTTACCCCAATAGTTATAAATAATTTTTTTGTGTTTCTCTTACTACGGGAAGTAAATTTCTCTATTGGTTTTTGCTCACAATAAAGAAAATTATGGAATACCTTATTAAAATAACGTAATGAAATAAAAAAAAAAGCATACTGAGTGGTACCAAACCAAATTTCATGACCCCTTGAGAGGCGGTGATGCCGTTATGGCATCACTTAATTTTAATTCCTAATTGCCACATTGGCAGGTGAATTTTATAATCTAAATTCAACCTTTATTAAGTACGCCAAAATATACTTTTACATGTTTTCAGAAAGATTCTCTTGTAAATATTGGTGTCATTAAATTATTTCAACATTTTACGAATGGAAGTACCTTGCCCCTGAAAGCCAGATAGCCAGACCTTGAAATTGTACTATACATAGGGGTCGCATTCTATAGGCATAACTGCCAATTTTTACGCTTTCTTGCTACCACTAAAATTTAATAGAGATTTTCGTTTTGTTTAATCATAAGATTTCGACAATTAAATAAGACAACATCTACTATAATATTTTAGTGGTAAGAGGAAAGCGTAAAAGTTGGCAGCTATGCTACATGGAATCTTTTATCGTCCCTACCACTATTTTGAAAATAATATCTTCATAGCACCTTTCTTTAAGGAACAATAAAATTTTCCCGATATAATGCGACCCCTGGATTAAGATAAAGTACTTAAGTACTTACATAGACTTTTGTTCAGAGATTTACCTTGCTATTTTTTCCTTAAAATACCCATGTGAATTTTATACTTATTATCTATACTAAAGTACATAAGTACTTACTTAAGTTTTATATTTTTGGTATCAATAAATCTAATATTTTCACTTTTAGTCCTTTTTTTAGGCACACTGACAGCAAATGTTCCCTTTACAACGCTGTTTATTGACATATAATTTACATGATCTGCCTGGTTTAAATTTTTTTAAGTTATTTACACTTTTTCAAACAGGACCTGATATCCGATATGAAAAAATATAAACGCGTGTGGAACATAGACCCTCCACCCCTGGTCCAGTTACCCCATTTTTGGGGGCAACTGGACACATGAGGAAAGAAAGATGAAATATGCATATTTTTATATTTTTAAATATTAAAATGTAATTTTGAGCATTTCTGTCTGATAGAGGGAACCTAACTGAACACATTTACAGAAGTTCAGACTTTAATTGAAATGAACATTAGCTTTTTGAAGCTGAATTGCCAGAAGCTCCATAGTCACACTGTAAAATAATGTCCCAGTTGCCCCAACTAACCTTATATTGTTGAGTAAATTTACTGGGATTCGTACTGTATTCAAAAATTTGTCATGATTGTTTTTCTCTTTCACCTTGCATTTTTTCTGTCTATCTTATTTAGGGCTCGGAAAATATGTGAAATGTGGAAACAAATATACTTTATTATTTGTTCATATCTGTTTACATCGGCTATATTTCTGTTTAATCATTAAAACAAAAACCAGTGATTTAATTTCTTCCAACTAAATATTTTAAGAAACGATTCTTATTTTTAAACTGTACTTATCGACCTTTATATTATGATATTTAGTCCATAAATTGACGGTTAATTTTGTGATCCGTTACTCATCTGTTCAATGTATTTTCATAGCAGTTTCCTCATTACGCGTGAAAGATGTGTGCAAATAACTTTACATTGCCGTCAAACAATCTACCACTACATTTTTGTTTGTTACGATCATTCCAGGAATCGTCTTGGCGGCGTAGGCCAATCAGTGGCGCTCCCAGGATTACGTTTTGGAGGGGGCTAACATATTTTAGAGGTATACACGTGCCTAGGGCCCGACTTAGACTGTGCGGAGCCCTAGGTCAAACATTATTCGGGGACGCTACTTCTATCTTTTGAAATTTTTCGTGAATTATGCTGAAGTGTCTAAAACTAAACTTCATACCTATTGTATGTATACATAAATTTCGCACCAAGTACTATTCACATCTATATACAGAATAGCACAAGAAAGATAACTTTAAAGAAACAATAGAATACACTATTTTTTATAATAGGAATATAAGGATAAATGTGAGCTGCTAAAATGTAAATACTGTTCTTTCAGGCATTATTGGCTTTTTGTGTTAATACTTTTCTACTTAATCCCTTGGGGACGAGCGACCGGTATACGTGCAGCGTAAGGTGCTCAGAATCCGTGATTATTCTCACCAGTAAATTTTTATTGTAAATTTTGACTTATTTAATCCGAGCATTTTCTCGATTCAATTAGGCAAAAATATCTGTTTTGAAAAACCGGTGATAAAAGATTAAAAATTCAGTAAAAGGCGCTCGTCCCGAAGTGGTTAACTTAATTGTTGTATTCAATCAACATGGATGTGGGTGATTCCATCATATGGAAAGACAAGTGGTGGCATGCATTTAATTACAGTAGCAACAAATTTAAATACTTGTTATGTTGTTACTGCATTGCTCACGAGATCTTAAGTTTTTTTTTCTCTCTTTAATTGTTCGAATATTTTATTTTGTAAATCAAGCGAATTTTACAGATTCTAATTTAAAGTGTTTTTCATTTTGTGGTAATTAATTACTTTGGTATAAACTTCCTATTATGACTAATCCTTTTAAACAGAAAGCAACAGATAACAGATTTGTGAGTTTACATTAATATATTAATTAAATTTATGTATTAATAAATTCTTTATTAAATCAGGAAGGAAGTAGTTAAATACCACTAAATGAAAAACACTTTAAATTAGAATCTGTGAAATTCGGCTGATTTACAACATAAAACATTCGAACAATTAAGGAGAGAAAAAAAAAAAACTTAAGATAGCATTTCAATTAGAGAAACAATATCAATGAGCAATCTGCAAACATCTATCTACCCTTATATTCTGCTTATATAGCTTATATCTTGGGGAGGGGGGCTCATATCGGGGGGGGGGGGGAAAGCTACCCCTCAGGCTCCTGCATTAGTCTGGCACTGAGACGTATATCTGGCCCGTGACCGGTCCAATATTTTTTTCATTTGACTTTATGAGACAGGACGGCTCGGGTTTCGACTTACATTTTATTCTGCTGACTTAAGCAGAGCCATAACCAGCCAGAGGGAGCTCTGAAGAATTTTATGGGGTTAATTCTGAATGCTTTTAACATGCTTGATAATGAATGAACAACTGTGCCTAAGATGTATCTTAATTTTTATGATTTTTAGTACATTTGCAATCAAACGATTTAAAGTATTATTATATATTTTATGTTATGAATGTTAGGGCAAGAAGTTGCTCAGCCCACCTTGCCTCTATCTGGCCAGCCCTGGTGTTGAGAAATACTACAGAATACAATGTTCTATGAGTAAAAAGTTCAGTTCATAAAGAAAATACGTTCATAAAAAAAATTCGTCAAAAAACTAAAAAGTACAGGCAGTAAGTTGGTGGAACACCCGTGTGATTCGAAGAGATTTATCTGTTATTTGAAGAATTTGCTGTCGTTTTACTAGCGAATTTGTAGAAATTCCAGGTTCAGGACTATATAGTGTTTTGAAGGGCAAAGTAATACGAAAAAATTCCTTTTCTTACACGGAAAAAAAGACAAATATTTCTTAACCCAAATCAGCATTAAACAGTGGATACATATGAAAGGTATAAAAAACACCTTCAGTTGAATGATTACCAAATTAATACTAAAAGACACAAACTTTTCTTTAAATTAGTAAATTTACTTAATGTTCGTGACAATTTGTTAATAAGAAAATATAAGTTGCTGAGGACAAATAAAATACATAAGGAAATTTCTGAACTTGAACTTACATACTTTTACTTTAATTAAAGTAATATATCACATTTCTTTACATTACTTGAACAGATTTTTATTTATTTATTTATTTATTTATTTTTTTTTTTTTGCCATATCATTCTTCATTTTTGCAGCACATTCTAACAATAGGTCTCTTGCATCACATTTCAATTGACAATTTCGGTGAACAATCAGTAGCAATAATTAAACCTCTCACGTTTATGGTGTTTGAAGGTTTTCTCTGTCTTCATTATTTTCACTGATAATTCCTTGATCTTTCAATAGCAAAAGATACAACAAAGTTGCTTTTGAAGAAAATGTGCACTAGAGCAATTTCGATTCTGCTTGGTTAGGTTGTGAGACAATTGTTCTGTTAATATGATCAGCAATACTTTTCAAGCAATGCCTTTAACACTACCTGCAAATGCAAAATGATGGGGAAAACGAAACTGTCCTCATTAACCAGAGATACCTCTTAAGAGGAGAAACAATAAGGAGTATCTACTCAATTTCCTCATTTTGTATTATCTACCATTAAAGGCAGTCACTGCTTGATATTTTCTAATTACAGGTGTGGGGCCTCAGATGAGGTCGGTAGCGTGTTGATTCTCTTCAGAGGCTTATGACGAGTATTTAGTTAAAGAATAAAGATTTTATTCGTATAACACACTAAAATGTTTTCTGGATTAAATAAAGCATATATACACAACAAAATTAAGTTGAATAATGAGTTTTTGATGATAAACAAAGTTTGTGATGTGGCAGTTATAATCAAAGTCCTGAAATAGTGATTAGATAGTTCAGCCTATTAAAGAGTCTCCAAGATTCCATGGCTCTACTCTTTCGAAGTATGAAGAGTTAAAGAATTCTCTTCTCCGTTTAACAGCCTGTTGCTGTACTTGACCGCACGTCTTAGCCCGCAGCGTGAAAGAAGTGTCTTTCACCCTACCTTCCAGAAAATGTGAGCGTCCTTCTGAGAGATTTATCTCCCGACCAAGGTAACAACCTGTTTACCTACACTCACCAGAGTTCAAACTTAACTAACTATTTCTTCATCAAGGTTCTTCCAGATCCTGTGATTTCCCTCAGAAAAACAATGGAGAATTTCTCGCCACTAGCAATGCTTTGCTGTCAATTCATCTTCGAGTTGTTCCCCGATAGGATGACCTTATCTCTGCCCACTTCTTTTCACCCTTACTCCTATAGTCAGCTGTGCGTGAGAAAGCATTGGTTACTTTCACTCTGGCGATGCATGAAAGGGACCCCAGGTGGTCTATGCTTTTTACTCGCTGTTTAAAAGATTCCACATTCTAAGATGAATTGGGATTGATCGATTTCTTCTCATCTTCCCGTCAAAGTTGGAACTTAGACGAAATTTCATGCCTTTTTTGGAAACACATGGGGTTTCCCATATCTGGTGATATTTGTATCAATTTAAGGGTTTATTGTGTGGAATATTAGAAACAGTCTGATGTCCCACACAGGGTTGCCAGATTAACCTCCAATTTTACTCTCAAATTTTGAATTTTTACCGGAAATTCCGAAAGAAGAATTTTTGCTTTATGTGGTCACTAAATGTCTCTTATTGAATAAAGCATAAAATACTATTCTTTACAGTCGTAAATTTCCAAGTGGGTGAAAAAATGTCCAGGCCAGGATTCCAACCAGGGATGTCTTGGCAGAAACCGCCAATGCTCTGCCAACTGAGCCATCCTGGACGAATATGGAGGACTAATTCACCCAACTTAACCTTTAATGATCACGGCATCTGGTCTGATATCTGAATCGGCTCAACAGAGTAAATCGAAGATTATTTTTGGAACTGCAATAAGCGCTGCATGCGTAATTATCTTATATTAATTTTTAACACAATTATATTCAATTGGTAAATCAATCGTAACAGCTGTAAATTTCCAAGTGGGTGAAAAAAGTCCGAGCCAGGAACTTTTTTCACCCACTTGGAAATTTATTCTTATAACTCTTAAGAATATCAACTCTTATAATTTATTTACCAATCGAATAGATGTGTTAAACATTAATCTAATACTATCTTTACTTCTGGTATGGACACTAAATTTTTGAATAACAGTGGAGGTCAAACTGCTGCTTTTTCACCTAATGTACCCATCGATTCAAGATCATGGAACTATAAATAAAAAGGAAGTGACATATCCCCTAAATGGTGAAGCTTCAGCTGTAACCGGCTTTGCAGTGTTCATTTCCACCGATAAGAACTTACATTAGTAAAATTGAGTAGAAATTTTCTTCTTATTTAACCCTCTCATGCATAAATTATTTTTCATTATTTTTCATTATTCATGAAAAATATTTTTCTGTGATAAATGAGAAACCATTATAAAATAATTTTATTATTGTACTGCGTGCTAGGTATTATCTGTCCACAAATCAAATCTCTATAAATGAATGCACAAAATTTCTTTGCTTAATAATGCAATAATTATACGACCTCATATGAGGTCCGTATGCATGAGAGGGCTAAACGGCTTATTAAAACAGAGTTTCAGACATAATTATGGGCAAAAATAGATATTTAATTTTACTGGTGGAAGTTTACTTCGGCAGTAGTCAGGCCCTACGTTTCTTCCATATTGTGACAACCTATAGAACCACCTTTCAGTGTCAGTGAAAGAGATTAAATATCCAGGCCAAGGGCCCACCGTGGCCGAGTGAATAAGACACCACGCCGCTAATCGCTTGGGAGCGTAGGTGGGGGCAGGTTCGAATCCCGCTGGTTCGGTTGCCCACTCTTTGTGGAGCCCCCAGGATGTAATTCTCTGGTGTTGTAAATTTCCTTTTGCTATCTCGTCTCTGTATATCGACGATGACTTATAAGCGGGCCCTGGTGTCAAGTACACAAGTCCGATGTATGTGTTCAATAAAACAACAAACATACCCAGGCCAACATTCCCCAGTAAAAATGAATAGAAATTTTAATCATATTTGTGAGAGAAAATTTTCATCTATAAGGCGCTAAAATAAGGAAACTTTTCTGGTGGGAGTTTATTTCGGCGGTAATCAGAAACTGTTATTCCGATGTAAAAAAAAATCAACCGCCATCTTGTGACAACCTCCTCAGTTACTTCTCTGGCAACTGGTGGACTCTACACTATATGTATTTTCCTCTTTATTCATAATCTCCATTTTCAAAAAGGCAATTTGTAAAATATTTTAAGCTTAAACTTTTGTATTTTTCTGGTATTAAAGTATGGAGTTTATTAATAACTTTTAATTAATATAATCGACATTTTATTACTAGTTATTACAAAATTTAAAATTGCAGTCAGAATTAGAATACGAGTGAATGGCGTGTGTCAGTTACATAAAAGGTCAAGCCAACTTTTCGTGCATAGTTCGCATTACTTTCAGTACAATCCTCGTTTTAGCATGTCAGGGGGCAATTCGTATATCTTAGAGTATAATTAAAACACAAAAGGACTAACTAATTAGATTTGTGTACCATTGTATTAAATAATAATTGTTTTTAACTTTTGATGAGTAAATTTGAATAAGTACACAAAGATCAAACTAAAGCCATACTAAAACCCACTAATTTAAGAAAATAGGTGATTACGTGAAATAAAAATTATAGTAAAAAGATTTATTTTCATTTTAGAATTTTTAAAAATGTATCATTAAGTGGAGATTTTACTTATACAAAAGGATAAAACGGAAAACAATATAAGCTACATTATATGAATGAATGTCAAATCTTTTCATCGATTTTTCCTCCGAGAATTGAGCTTTTAAACTGTTCGTTATTTCTCATTTCTGACCATTTTTCCAATACTCTAAACTCTGACTTTACATTTAATTTATGGAAATAGGATTTACCATTCGTTTACCGCTTCGCTGATTTTTGTTAGGAAATATTTTATTGAAATAGTTTTTAATATTAAAGAATGTATAACAAAATTAAGACTTTGCAATAATATACTAATTTTAATTGCTAAAAGGCGTGAATGAAAACTTTAAAAACAATAAAAAAAAGTTTATTCATCTGTTTACATGTTTCAATTATACGCTAGTCATTTTCAAAACAAATAAATAAAAATACTCTAAAATTGCATGGTCTATGAATCACTATCATTCTAATTTTCACATACTCATTCATATTATGCACATTATTTGTTTTTAATAATTATGCTTAAATGTTTATTTTTATTTTCTTAACCGTTTAATTCTTGCTCCCGTCATATTCACGGGCTGTGTGTTTTATTCATTTTATTTTATTTTATTTTGTTTTTGTTTGATTACCACCAGTTTTATAAAATAGTGTAATTGGCTTTATTATGGTATAATTTTACCTGTCATTAAATAAGATGAATATTTCTTTTTCAAAAGATATGGTGCAAATAAGCAATTTGAATTTTTAAACCGTAATTTAATGCGGCCGTTAAGGGGTTTAACCATTGAATAACACGGGTCATGGTTTTGGTAATTAAAATCATGTTGCATCGTCACACATTGAATTTTTGCGTGTTACAATGTCTATGGTTTCTCTTATATAGGATGCATAGTAGAAGCTGGTGGGAAATGTTACCTTACTTTCATTAAAAATTATTTGGATGGTTTGTTCTTGATATAATCTTGCTAAGGCTGCGGTTTTTCTATTATATTTAATAACAGCTATATGCTCATTTGTTCCATACTTGAATTTCCTGTTAGTTATACCAATATAATAATTCTTCGATCCATCTGCTCTAATAAATGATATTTCATATGCACCTGAGTAATTCCGAAAATTAATTTTGCCAATTTTATTCCAAATGATATTGTTTAATTTCGGAGGTAGTTTGGCAACTACGCAATGCTTACAAAAATCTTAATAACAAGTACGATAATTGTTTACAATTTTCTCCATCTTTTCGTAGTTTTATACATACGCACATTCATTAACAAACGTTGTTCAATCAAATCTGGTATTTTCTGATACATAGTAAATTAAAAAAGATTTGCAAATGTTCTTATTCAAAATTTGTGAAAAAGAATATCGTTTTGCACTTCCCTATAACAGCAAAAGATGTTTCTGAAAATTAGTTCAAAAGTTAATTGTTTTTACCAGAATTTTCTAATAGAAAATTCGTTTTAATTCATGGCAGAATGTATATTACTAAAAAGGACGAATATTATAAATCGTAAAAAGTCACAGACTACTTCATAGTAGTCTTGATAACTACTTCATAGAATCAATTATCCACTAAATTAGCAACACTGCTCGTGGGTTTTTTACGCACATTTAAGATTTTTTTTTGTTAAAACTATCATATAGCTTTAACTATATAAAATATAGTTATAAAAAATACACTTCCAAGTTCAGAAAGAATCATAAAATGGACTAGTTAAAGACATTTTTAAGAATTAAAGTAATCTGCTTAATCTCAAAAACCTGACACTTAAGCATTTAAACCAGAAGTCGTCAACTATGCGCCAGGACTTTCGCCCACAGATAACCTTTTATTCCCAAGAAGCTTCAATAAATATATAAATACAACTAATTTTTCAAAGTTGTTTTTTCTTGCACTCAATGGACTTTTGTGCACGAGACCTGAGGTCGAGGCTAAAATTCGTCTGCTGGCGGTATTTACTGACGGTATTCAGCATAGCAGTCTATAAAGTGTGAGATATTAATGCTTGTTTGTTAAAAATACCGCCAAAAAATTCTTTGTTGTAGCAACATATACAATATATTGTAATATAAATTCAAAATGTTGTTCTGTATGCGAGAAAATTTTCTAAGTTTGCAAAATATCAGTTAAAATGTATGCATTCAACCTGGATCAAGGCTAAAGTCGTTTGCTAGCGGTGTTTGCGCCTGCGCATATTGACATTCTGGCGGTGCAGTGGCTAGAATAACAGATCAACATACCGCCAGCGCTGGCGTCTGACGGCATCTGCATAAGGTCCATAAGCTACTACAATGGAGGATATTCCATCTATATTTTGATCACGTGGTCAAGGTAAAAACTTCTATCGTAAAGAAGGGAAGGCTCCGTAGACGTGTAATGTAAATCCCCGCTAGCCAATGAAACGGTTCATGAGGCAAAGTAGTAGTATCTTCCCTTCTTATCAGTTAGAAGTTCCATGGGTAAATTACCGGTATCACGTGACTTTTTTCAGCCTCGAACCCATATTTGGAATATCCTTCATTGGATCCTTATGCGAGGGTATCTCACGACTGTCCAATCGACATGACCATAAAATGTACTAACTCCACTAGTAATCATGCTACCCATGTTATGGTCATTGTTACGTCGTAAACATAAATCGCTAGATGTTAAACATTAGAGCAGCTTGACAAAAATGCATGAAAAGTAGCTCTCCAGGTGACAACGAGTTATGTCAGCAATGCAATAATAATAAAAATCTAGCTCTCCACGTGAATATAAAAGATTAAATACTAAAAAGAAAAGACGCGAACGGTTACATTGCATAGCAATTAACCAGTTCCGTGGAAAGACGGGGGGCGGGGGGAGGTACAGAAGAACTCGCATAGCGATTGGATAAGACCTAAAAAAGAGGCGGACGTGCATGACGTAGATGATCGAACTTAATACCTACTAGCGATAACATTATAACATAATCAGGATGCTGGCGGCAACTTGCAAGGCATTATAGGATATGGAACAAAATAGAACAAATGATATTAAACACATTCGAGCAAAAAAAGAATTTAGTCTCAGAATAAAATGAAAGAAATAAAGTAATTTAGTGGGTTTTATAAGAAGTATAGTTACAAACGGATTAAGGGGTCTCAAGACTCTTAAAATTGGAAAAAATGAAAAAAAAAGACCATTTTCAACATTTAATATCTTAAAATGTATTTGATTATAAGACACAATTTTAATTGGAATAAAATATATAAGTATATTCTTTCATTTCATGTATTTAAAAATTATAAGATGCAGAATTAGAATTTACAGGGGGCTCCAAACTGTTAGACATCTGACGAGCAAAAAATCGGCATAACAGCTTACGCGCACGATTACAAAGTAAGTATTGCAACTAGAATGAAAATTTTGGTGCCTACTTATACTTCAGATTGTAATAATTACCCTGAACCTAAATAAATTTGTATTTAAAGCTTTTTTATATTTTTAATACAAAGATGTATTTAGCTAATGCAAAATTAAGAAAATTTCAACAGTATAATCACATAAAAAAATATTGTTTTGAACAATAAAAAGGAAATTTTAGGTTCAGTTTATACAGACTAACATGAAACATACGTTTTGAAAATTTCATGAAAAAATATTTATAAGTTTTTGAGATATCGTGCGCGTTATGCCCAAAAACGTCATTTGGAGAAAAATGGCTTCAAAGTTTCCGAAACGACGCTTCAGCTATTGAACGTATATAAATGTAAAAGCCATAACTTCAGTTCTAATAGGAATTTCAAGGAAACAATTATATCAAAATGTTCAGAAAAGACAGGAGTTTAACATCTAAAAAAATTAAGAATTTAAAAATTTTAAAGCTTTAAGAGTCTTGAGACCCCTTAAGGTTTTAGAATAATTTATAAATAAATACGCTGGAATAAAGGCATAAAATAAAAACGGTAATTAAGCTATTATTAAAGACAGGTAAAAACGGTAGATATTATAATAATTTGGAATAGTTTAACTAAGATAAAAGGGCGAAAATTTTTATTTTTACATATATATATATATATATATATATATATAAAATATACTATTTACATCTGCTTGTATATCTAAAAAATATCACGTCTTTATATTAAATAAAATGTATGAATATCGGAAAAGTTGCTTGTATAAAACAGTGAATAGGTGGCCAGAAAATATGTTACCAAATTTAATTCTCTAGCCAAGGCCATTTTCGCATATTTCACCGAGGCCCCTACATCGGAAAAGTACCCTAAATGTTTTGGTATTGTATCTATTCATCGGAGCATTAATCTTTATATTTTTCTTGGCTGTAAACATGTTTTATAACATTTTGAGCTAAAGTAAATAATATATATTGCGCTAAAATATATAAATAAATAACTCGAAGTTTTATTCGGCCTGTTTACCAGATTAGCAAAAAAAAAAAAAAAAAAAAAAAAAAGATAATCTAACTAGCATTGTAATTTTATTTTGTTTGTTTATTTATTTCTAGGATCATGCTGCTTTGACCATTTTAAGAAATTTATATAGAGAAGCGCAATCTAATAACAAAAATGCAAATTATTTTACACTCTTTTCTTTAACTTAAGTTTTTGGATGCATCATAATCGTACAAATACGTAGCACCTATAGTCGTCGTCTGGTCCGCCTGTCTGTCTGTCCGCGCAAAAACTACCAATCGGAATGGTTTGAAATTTATTATATGTAATCGTTGCATAATTTTATCGAGTCATTTCAGATTTTAGGAAAATACAATCAAAACTTAAAAATATATTAATAAAAATTCTCTTCATTCTATTAAATCCTATCATACATAATTAATTCATTGATATCCCATTATAGGTAATGATTCTAGGTTGCCATGGTTTTTACGTCCTGTTTAAGAAGGAGTCTTATTATTTCCGCATTACTCAATTTAATACCATAATCCTCGCAAATTTTGTAGTCATGTATCTTTGCATAAGCATGCAACAGCTATTGCACCATGATCTGAATATTTATGAAACTAGTTGTAGTACAAACGCACCTCATTTGCCGTGTTTGACGTACAATATCCGACATGTTTAAATATACGATAAACGAATAGTATTTGTGTATATATTAATTTTTTAACTTAAAAAATTATATGAATTAATTTTCTTACATTAAACCATGATATAGAAAAATATGTGTCAGACATAATATACACAAAACATTGCTATTTACTTCCAACAACCATTGAAATTTAAAGAAAAGTCACGTGAGATAATTTTATTAGATTTTTAACCCGGTAGAACTCGCTAGTGAGAATGCCCAATTGCTTTTCTTTTACTTTACATTCATATAATATCAACTTTTTTTGGTTGGCTTAGTACTTTTATTCACAAAAGAGGTAAAATAATTGAAATAACATTTTGAAATTTTAATTAAAATGAAAAATGGTTTAAATAAGAGTCTTAAAAAAGTACGACTGTGAGAGAAAATCTCATACAGCGAGCTCTCCCGGGTTAAGAAAATATTAGGTTATTTCCTGTAAAAAAGGGATATGCAATAACATAAAAATTTATTGACAAAAGAATATATCTTCCAATATTTCATTCATTTTTTCAACTTTTTTCTAAACGGCTTATTTGTAATTAAATAAATCGATTTTCCAAATTTCTTTTTGTATAACATCCTAGTAAAACTTGTATCATTACCCTGAAGCTATTCATCAAGCACGAATTAATTAAACTATTTCTTTACCTCTAATTTAAGGTTAACATAAAAATAGGAAGTAATTAAATATTCTTATATTTTCAATTCAGTAATTTACAAATTACGCTTATAAAAATAATTTTTTAATAAGAATTTCTCGACCTGTTTCTTTCACGTTATTGGAAAAGTCACATGTAATACCTGGATTGTTTTAATGATTATTGGTTTATTATCCAGATAACAAAATCCTTCGTCATTATTAAGTGGCGAAAAATCATTCATTTCATTTTTAATTAAGGTTTTATTAATCATAAAGACTGCAATTAAAATCGTTAAGGGTCATTCCATATCTCGTGTAGACAGCTTTTCTACATATCTCTTTTGTTTTAACAATGTTATTATATCTTCAAATTAAAACAACTATGCTAATAGGGATATCTAGAGTCTTTTGTTATTTTTAACCCCTTAACTTTTTTTTTTTTTTTTAACACACTAAATTTAAAAATAAGGACTCGGCACCACTTTTTTTTACTAGAATATTTGACTTTGTACAATCGAAAAAGCTATGCCATTTAACAAACCAAAGATTACAGTTAAAATTAAGTGGTATCCAAAAGCTTTTTGTATCGAAGATAGCAAACTCTTTTTGTCCGAACGGCGTTTGGGCAAATCAGTTAAGGGTTAACGTATAGTTTATGTTTTAACAACCTATAAGTCAATAGATATAGGTATTTATTAAGTGTCGCGCGTAAGACATTTTGTCAGTTTTCCATGGAATGACCCTGAAAAGGGCAGATTACTTAGGTCTAGGACTTAACCCTCTCGCTGCGCAACCCGAGAGTTTCTCGGGCAACGTAAAAGTAGCAAAATTTGTGCAACGCGAGTTTTCATCGGGGATGCATTTTTCCGTCTAATTAACTCTGCATGATGATTCTCACCAGTTATTTTTCTATTCTAAATTTTGCCATATCTAATCGGAGAAATTTCCCGATTGAATAAGACGAAAATTTTTGTTTTGAAAGACCGGTGGCAAGAGAATAAAAATTCTTAAAAGATGCTCGTCGCGAAGGAGTTAAATACGCAATTTTTGAAGCTATTTTGATAAAACAATTACACAGCGAGGGGGTTAAAATGTGGAGATTTTTACTATCTATTACTTTTATTATTTATTTATTATTAAAAGCGGACAGCTTACTAAATTCTAGAGTTTAAAATGTGGAGATTTTTAAATCTATTAAATAGCCATTCCATATCACGTGTGGGACAGCTTTGCTACATATTAGTGTTGTTTTAGCAATGCTATTATATCCTCAGATTATAACAACTATGCCAGCGTGAAAATATAGGTTTTTTGTTAATTTTAACGTGTAGTTTATTTTTTAACAACTTATAAGTCAATAAATATAGGTATCAGTGTTACCAGGTTGCGGACATTTTTGTCACCAAATTGTTGATTGTCACCGCTTTTTTGAAATAGAAATATTCGCCCTATTTAAAAAGAGATTAAAAATTCTGAAATATAACACGAATTATACTATTTTAAAAAAGTGGTGACAGTCAAATAATCTGAATTAAAAAGCCCCCAAACTGGCAACACTGATAGGTATTTATGTAAGCGTCACGTGCGGGACATTTTGTCCGTTTCTCATGGAATGGTCCTAAAGATGTATTGCACAGTGACGGAGAAAAAACAAAGCTCCCATTGGCTAATTTTAGAACCGTTTATGATAGAGGAGGTAGTAATCAGTAAGAAATAATTTCTAACAATGTGGCTTACTCATGGCCCGGTGATCTTCAAACATTTTCTTTCTCACTGACTCGCCCGCTCCGCGTTGCTCAGGACCGTCAATTTTTCCAAACGAACGTTGAATGATTAAAATTTCGCTTCATATTAAAATTTTCATATAACGAATCTCTCAAAATTAACCTCTGTGATTGGACTCCGTATCTCATGCATAATCCGCTGCAGTAATACACTTATAAAATAAAATTCTACATATTTATCTCCGATTTATAAGTTTGAAATTAATTGTTTAACTTTATGGTTTTGTGTTCCACACGGTTCTCTAACTAGATTAAGGATAAAAAGTATCTTTTTAATTGCATAATTTTTTCAACTCCTAATTGTTTAACCCTTTATCTACTGATGGGATTTAAAAGTACCATTAAAATTATTTACTAATAATACAATTTAGAATGAGTTATTTCGAATGAGTTATGAGATATTAGATACATTACTTTATCCTTTTCAAAAAGCATTATTGGTTACACCAAACAAAAATATTTTTAAAAGGATGTTTCTTTTGCCTTTGCATCTTTTCAGCTTTCAAGGCGTTGGGGGGTGGGGGGGGTGGGGGGGGGTTCAATTCGAAAATATTTATATTGTAAGGACTTTTTATTTGTACAATACCTAATTCTACAAAATATTAAGAAAAATATTTAAAATAAAACGTTTGTGTTGTGTTATAAATATTGCACAAAATCCCTATAAATTCAAATTTAATTAATCTTTCTAAATCCTTCAATCCTTCTAAAATCCTTCTGAAATTTATGAAATGATTATTTAAATATTCTGGTGTAGTTTCAATAATTCACGAAAAATGCTTTACAAGATGAAATTTTCATGAATTCATAATTCAGTACATAAAGGGTTAAACAGAATTTTAATTTACTTCATCACTATAAGACAAAGGAAAATAAAAAGCTCCTAGTTCTGCTTTCCTATTGTAAACAAGAATTTAATAACAATTAACTTAGCTTAATGGAATTTTTTCTGCAGTAAATTGGCTTCACACTTTGTTTTTCTAGATAAAGAATGTAGAATTTTTCGAACAGAAAAAGATAGATGTTGAACAAAAATTCATGGGATGTAAAAAGTGTACTTGCCTAAGATTGGCATTATTGAGTTTAGAAATTTTAATGCTTTTTTGATTATTAAATTAGGGCAAATAAAACAACGTTAACATACATTTAATTACTGTAACAACGCTTAGTGATAGAAAATATAGAATTTTAATTGAAACCTTAATAGCTCGAAAATTGCAGTAAAAATGAAAGCGATCATAGTATTTTAAGGTGGTCCGGATAATTTTTTTTAAATTTATAAACTTTCATAAGTCAGGCCGAAATGTTAGAGCATTGAATCTCATAAACTTAAATGTGTATACCAATCCAAACTGCTTATTTTCTGATTTATTTTTGAATTCATTTTTGCTCTCAAACGCATCAAACTGGCAAATTCTCTTATTTAGAAACTTCATAATGTGTAGTGCTTGCCGATTGTTTGATAAATGCAAAACATTTTGCAAAAAATGCTGTCAAATTTGGCATTTTGAACCGAATTTTCCGAAGCGGGAGATCTGAGAATTAGAAAAAATGATCATATTGAGAAAACAATTGTTTAAAAATCAAATTCTAATTAATTGAGCGAAAAATAAAGTCACGCGGTCTCTTATGCATCTCTTCAAAAATCACCTCAACAAGTTTCATGTTTTTACTTTTAAAAATGAGTCTGAAATTGTCTCAAAAAATTTCGAGTTGTTGAGGGTGAAAAAATATTTTTTTGTATACACCCTTAAAAGAAAACATTTAAAAGATAAATTTTTAAATGTAAATAAAAAATTTTTATTTTTATATTTACTGTTTAATGATGTGAAAGTAAGGTTGTAAGAGCTGTTGAATCGTCATTTTCAAATGTTTATTGAATTGTCATTTGCACCAGGTAATTCTCAAATGCTAATCTATCAGAAAGTGCCCCGATTCTTTTAACCTTTAGCGGACCGATGCTGCCATAAAAGTAACATTGGCACTTTTAATCAAATTTATTCGACACCACTTTCATTTCCAGAAACAGTTTTACTTGTACTTTCACAAAATGTACAAGAGAAATTTACTAAAAAAATTGCTTTTAAAATATAGTGTTGCAATTAGAATATAAAAATAGAATAATGTATTTAAAGTTACGGCTCGTTAAGGGTTAATATACCAAGCCTATCTTGTCGACGTACTAAAACTAAACATCCCCCATTTTTCTGGCTAAATTCTGTTTCAGGGATAAATTACCAATTTTTTTGTTTTGTTTTGTTTCTGAAAGGATATGTTCTACTAAGGGTATAACAGGGTACATCAAAAATTCTGATTATTCATATTAAAAGTAGTTAGCCAATAAATCTATTACAGTGAGTACATTTACTAAAGATTACATTGTTTTGCTACGACAACAAAACTAACAATGCATCACTATATGTTGCCCTCGCTACAGTCTTTAGCACAAGCCACAATGGTGGTTGTATTCCTGTGCTTCTCACATATGAAGCGTTTGCATTCAGAGCAGACTATGTTAACAAATGTAAAATTACTGGTTATTTATGTTAATCCGATTTTGGACACATAGAAAAATCAGGAGTAAAATAATTTTTGTGGATACTGCAGGATCACGGAATATAACATTCTGAGGTCTTCAGTAGGCACCCCTTGGAACATTAACCCTTAAATGCCTGACTTTTCAAAAATCATTGTATTAATGTTTTTCGGCTTTCATTTTTTAAATAAATCATGGGAAAAATACTTTAAAAAATCATATTTTGTTTTAAGTATAGTTTACGGCTAAAAAACAGTTTGTTATTAATCCGCAATACTGATGTTTAATTGAAAAAATAATTTCCCTTGATAAAATTCTATAATATTAAACACACAAGGATTTTAGAAATTATAATAAGAAATAAATTTTACTTGCTCACTGCAGGTCAAAATAGGATATTTCGCAAGCTTCAAAACAAAACAAAAACAACAAGTAGTAACAATTGAAAAAATAAATCTATCTTTATTCTTAAACAGCACAGGTCTTGCAATCTACATGTTGAAAATCGATTTAATAATATTTACAGAATGTATTTTATTGGCAACATTAAGTATTATAGCGTCAATATTATTCTAATAGTATTTTAGAGCCTAAATTGGGTATGTTGCCGAAAAGCAATACCAGGCATTTAAGGGTTAAGGTTTTATTTGGTCGAGCCTACTAGTTCTGAAAGGCACTTAAATGAGGATATTCTCTATACTACGAAATCTACTAAAAGCAAGGTAAGTTACTGTGGCAATTCCTTACGACTCCTTTAACACGGGATTCAACGCGTGCTTCCAGGCATTCAGAACATATAATGGAGTTATAAATAAAGAGGAGGAGACATATAGTGTACTGTCTACCAGTTGCGAGAGAAGTAACTGAGGAGGTTACCACAACATGTCTTTGTTCTTACTGGTGTCAGTTTGCCTGGTAAAACTCTCAGTTTGTTTCCCTGATTGTCACAATATGTTTGGAACGCAGGGCCTGACTATCTCCAAAATAAACTGCTACCAGTAAAAATGAAAATCTTTCTACCATTCTTACGATTAAAATTTTGCACTAATAAGGCGTTTAAAAGGGAGAAAATTTCTATATAAATCTACTGGTGGAAGTTTCCATCGGCGGTAAACAACGCCTGTGATAGCGGTCAGAGTTGAAGCTTCACTATTTTAACCCATTAACCGCCAAAACTATTACGATTGAAAATTTCAAATTTCTTGTTGAAAGTAATTTCCCACCACAAATTCAGTAAGGTAAATTTCGCTTTACTAAAATAGCAAAATTCCTGCCAATAAATAAGACATTTTTTTAAATTCTAAAATAGTGGTGCCAATGTAATTAATTCATTGCATGAGCAATTATTTTTACTGTTTCGTGAACGCAACGTCAGTGGTTAATGGGTTAAGGATTTGTCAATTCCTAGTTATTAATAGTTCCTTGGAACATATATGAAAACCCTTTTTAGGTGCATTCGTAATTATGTAAATACGTAGCACCTATAGTCGTCGTTCGGTCCATCTGTCTGTCTGTCCGTCCGCCCGCATATAACAGAGAAAAAACTACCCAACCGAATGTTCTGAAATTTTAAATATAATTGTTGAAAATTTTGTCGCGTCATTTCAAACTTTATGAAAATCGGATGTTAAGTTTAATTACAGGGAAAAAACGGGTTGCCATCCCTCGGTCCCAGGCCCTCAGAAGGCCCATTTGCCTACGCAGGGAACCGCCCGCGAGACAAGCCCCGCGACGTGTCCCGAAGGTCGCCGCCAGACAAGCCCCGCAGTGGTGTAGTCGTAAAAAAAGCAGAGGGCATACGCTGTAAGCCGAGGGTATACGCTCAAGGCAGAGAGTATACCCTACAGTGTATATACTATAGGTTTTTTGAGAAACAGAGGGTATACGGTGCTCCTTAAAAAAATCCAGAAGTTATACGGCGTATACCCTCCACTACATCCCTGAAGCCCCGACAGAGCGGAACCCCACGCAAGTTCCGGTCAAGACCGACGCGCTGCCCAGCGCACGGCACGTTGGCTATTCCGAAGTCAAGACGAACGGCCGCTACGACAGTCCTCACCACCCAGCTAGAAAAACCAAGTGGTCCCTAAACTTGGTTCCCGAGCTGGTAGACCCCGCAAGCCCTTCAGGAACCGGACGTCTATAAAGACGCCGGGCCTACGAACTGAACCGAGGCTTCCCGACCCGAAGTTACTTTACGGGAGGCCCCCAAGAACAAATACCATTTTCCGGCAAAGACATTTATGTGGGACAGCCGATAGGAAAGTTAATGAAGGGCCCCTAGCTTGAAAAACCGGGAGGACGGGGAAAGTCCCTCCGGCCGTAAAGCGACCCAGCTCCGGGCTTTTCGCCCAGACCACCCGGCTCAACAGACGGAACCCCTCGCGGATCACGCCGGGAACCAGTTGGCCCCTAGGTGCCGTTAGCGACCCCAGGCGGGCACGGAAAGCTCCACCTAGACGGAATAGACTCCGCCTCGCTAGGGGGTTGGATGGAACGGAGTCCCGCCAGCCCTCGCCGACTCGACCCAGTCCGAAGACAGAGAAGCCAGCGGAGGCCGACAGAAGCCCGCCCATCACTACCTCACCTCACGGCAGTCGAGGGTACCCAGTCCCGAAGGCCCATGACCCCGTGCAGTGACCGACCGCTACCTTTGTTAATGCGTTCGAAAGTTAGGTGTAGACACCTCTAGATCCTCATCACTGGGCGAGGCAAACTCCAGTATCGCATAGACACGAAGGACCTGGATCGGACCAAGAGTTCCTCTGAGGCACGATGAGCCGCCGCGTTACCGGCGAGCCTCCGGCCCGGTTCCTCGTGGGGACAGCGTTCGATGGTGGACCTGCCGGGCGACCCCCTCCCAAGGGTCACGGCACGACATGGAGCAACCAGAGACATATTGGCCCCCCACGTGACCGCTCCTTGTTCAACGGGGGCACCGCCAAACCCTACCCACCTAAGGGTCGGCTCACAACTACTTCAGCTGAGGTCCTCGGAGGGATGAGCCACCCAAGTCATAAAGTAACCTGGACGCTGTCCGAAACCCTCGCCCTTCGGTTGCTCCGTGAGTCCCTGCATGGCGTTCCCGCGAGCCCCGTCGTCACTAGCGAGCACCGAGGACTTTCCACTACAAAGCCCTCACTCCTACCTCAGGCTCCCTCTTAGTCAAATGGTGAATGGGGTCCTATTGCCTTAGCTATCCTTTGCCCAGGGTCACCACCCGGGCTTTGACCGGCTCTGGGATCGGACTATGGAGCGTCGCTACCCGGCTTACCCAGAGAATCCGTTTGCCGGGGGCCAAGTTTAACAACGACCCGAAGGCCCATGACCCATGCACAACGTCTGCTACCCGTGGCCACCGGACTCTTGACCTGTCGACCGCAAGTCTCTCGAGGAGGTGGCGATTCGTCCCCATCCGGCCCCCTCGCATTCGTGCACAACGAATTAATTACAGGGAAAGTCAAAAGTTTTCCGTTACATTACTTCCAATGGGAAAAAAAAATTATTTCAAGTGCATTTTAATGATGTTACAGCCGTTCGAACAGAATGAAATTCATATGCACTTATGAAGTGCACTACAGTATACTTTCAGTACAATATGTGGTGTGAAATTTTTTTATAAAATTAGTTATAGTACAAACGGTTAGTTATAGTACATTTGCTACGTTTGACGTGCAATTTCCAACTTTTTAATACTTTACAAGAAAGTTGAAAAATGTTTATGAATTGGGTTTTAGTAGGATTAGTCGTGTCACGAAGTTTAATTATTGCGGCGGGGATTCTTGAAGTAGCATGATGAACGATTTCTATTTTAGGAAAAGTAATGTGGCCAGTTTTTAGTTGAGAACGCATAATCCAGTAGTTGCAAAAAGATTTATTCTGCACCAGGCTCGTTGAGTACAAATCGAGATTTCCGGCAATAAACAGTCGGTGCTGGAGAGGAGACCCGCTATTTTTGGTCTAGATGCAGAGGGAAGTCGTGTCATTACAATTCTGAGAGAACAGGGTTATTGGCAAGGAGAAATATACAAAATCATCAAACCAGTAGATATTTGAAGAGAATTAAGTTGAGATGAGACACGTGTCAATTTCCGTTAATGGATTGTCAATGAGGAGTATGAAAGGACAAAATTGGAATCTTAACGCCAACAAAATAAGCGGAAAATGTAGACTACATAAAACCACTAGCCCGCATTTTACAGAGGGTTGCAATACCATGGGAATAGGCGCAGACAACCCGATTGAAGGCAGAATCGGGCAAATTTGTAATTTCTATTATCTACGGTGTAATTACAATTTAATTGTATGTAATTAATTATAGTTAAAATTACATGCCCTAAAAAATTCTTCCAGTATTGTATCCAGAACCGGCCCCATCCAATTATTTAACCCTTACTTGCGTGGTGTCCTTAAAAAAGGACACCTTTTTTTTAATTCCAAAACTGACAAACGGCACCAAGAATATTTAACTAACATTTTCCTATTATAATGTACATGAAAATAAGCTAGTACGTATTTTCTAATAAATTTGTTTATAAATTGCGGTGTCGGTCCATTATTTCATCAGTTTATAAACAGAATTACTCCGCGCCGGTAAGGGTTAACGTAATTTCTGCGCTTGAAAGCGTGTAGCTACAAATAATTACATACAGTTAACTTGTAATTTCATTACGGATAACTGAGATTACAAATTTGCTCAACTCTGATTGAAGGCATAAGCAATTAGATATAAAAGATATTGCAGGCAAAATCTATGATAAGAATTTATACGTTAGGAAAAATAAGCAGCAGCTGCAGAAAAACAGCCAACGAATATAGAAAGAAGCATGAGAGAAATCCCACATACTAACCAAATTACGTGTGCTAATGTAACCGGTATATAGTTACCATGCGAGATAAAAATAGCATGCTTCTTTTAATTTGTAATTTGTATGCTGCGGTTTCGAGAATTATAGAGAGAAAAGAACATACTTTTATAAAGGAAGTGAGTGATAGAAAATAAATTTAATTTTAAAAGGAAATACTATTAAAAAGAATATGCGAAGGAAATATCCTTCACAGTTTGCCTGTCTGTCTGTTTGTCTGTGCTCTAACTCGCGTAAATATAGTCGAATTGCCATCTAATTGATATACGATATTCAGAATCATCATGGCATGTTCGGTATTCAAAATAAAGTGTGTACCATTCATAGTTCATTTACAGGGGCACTCAAAAGTATTCTTTTACATTATGGTCTATGGGAAAAATCTTTAGCGTGTATTTTAATAGTGTTACACGATATTAAACGTAATGAAATTTATGTAGTACATTATTGAGCTACAGTAGAAGATAGTTGCTATAGAATATGTTATATTTAACGCTTACAGTACGCGTATAGAGGAACTCAAAAGCATTCCGTTATATTATAGCCTATGAAAAAAATCGTCTGCGGTATATTTTACCGATGTTACTCTGTCACAAAGATAATGAAATTGATATGAATTTCTGAGGTGTCATAAACCTACTTTCTTTAGAATATGAGTATTTAACAATTTACAGGGTCACACAAAAGATTTTGGTTATAGAATAATGTATGGGGAAAAACTGTTCTTAGCGTATTTCAATTATGTTGCACTATTTCAAATATGACGAAATAGACATACATTATTGAGATTTACTACGAAATACATGCATTAGAATATGATTTGCAGTGAATTTATCGTTCATTTAGATGGACACATTAAAAAAAATATTTGGATACAATACTGTATCCAACGTGTTGTCAATTACCGATGATTGCTGAAAGTGCGTTTTCGGTTATAGAATGCGTTTTTAAGTTTAACTAAATCTTTACATACTACGTAGTGTGCATAAATTTTATAGACTATATGCAGGGCTACAAAAAAGAATTCCTAACCGTTATTGAGAATGAGGATGAATTGCTTAAAGATTTTTTTCTTTTAAAGCTCAACTACATTTAGTATACTTAGAGATGTTTGTAGCATATAAATAAAATCATATACAGGGCTATGCAAAGAACTGGGTGCATAGCTACCGATCGAAAGTAATTCCTGGAAGTGTGATTGCAGTAATTTTAAGGATATCTGGCCTGAATTAACTTTCAGCTTAATATGTGATGTATATAAAAATCTATACGCAATCTACAGCGGATCTACAAAATATACGCAATCTACAAAAGAATCCAAGTGTGTTTCCATCTATTGGTAGAAATGGCTGAGGATGAATTTTCAATTGTTTTATACAATTTCTAAGAAAACTAAATTTTAACATAGTACCGTAAAGTACAGAAAGTATGCTCCCCTCCGAATATAAGTTTCCCCCCGTTTTCCTTTTTTGTAAAAGCGCCCTCCCATTCAAGTTTTATTTTAAGCACTAAGATTTAATAGATACAGTAAAACCTCGCTAAAGCGACCACGTTCCGTTCCAATAAAAATTGATCGCTCCGAAAGGTGGTCTGTTAATGGAGGTCATGTTTAAATCTAGATTTTAATTGTTGAAAAAAGACAACAATTAACGTTACTATTTCACATTAGGAAAAAATATAAACATTTGAGTATCAAAACAAAAGTTAATTATTGCAGAGTTTAAGAAATAAATACATTGACGCTTGATTTGATTTTACGGTTTTATCTTTCATATCTTTTATTTCCAAGTCCTTTCGAAATTCAGTAAATAAATGCGATTTTTTTTTTTTTTTTTTTTTTTTTGGATGGAAACAAATAATGACTATTTCATTAATTTATCTATTTCTTTGAGAGTTCCCTAACAGAATAAGGCAGGGGAGTTTATTGACTGTCATTCTTAATTTGTCATCAGAGTTAAATTCATTGCCTAAAAAGGCACAAAGGGGTTTAAACACATAAAAGTTACCATTATTTAAAAAAAAAAAAAAAAAAAAAAAACTGAACTTAGTTTAGAAGTTTGATAAATAATGCGCTCTCCGGAATTATTTTAATTTTCTAAAAAAACCTTCTTCAAGTGACCAGGAAAAACGGAATTTGTTTAATTTTCTTCAAAGAAATGGGTCGCAGATGGAGGGAGTTCAACTGGGAGGCTCTCTGAATGGAAGTAAAATTGGTATTGAGCCTATAGGAATAAATTTCGTTCCATGAAGAAAATGGTTTCAGGGAGATAGTCGCTTAATGGAGGTGGTCGCAAAGAGAGGTTTCACTGTATTTTTATCGAGTTTAAACTTTATAATTTTTTTTTATATTTCTTTCATATCTAAATTAAGTATTTTATGTAAAATTGCTTCATTAATTTATTACTTTTATTAATGGAAACTACTTAGCTTTTATGGAAGAGAATTTTAAAATCAAAAAATGTTAATTTGAACTGATTTTATTTTGAAAATTGTATAAATCCTGTGAAATTTCATAAATTCCAAATATACCTGCCCACACCCAATTTTCTAATCCTTTCGACAAAAGTTCCAATTATATCCAATTATATATAAATTAATGTTCGAATGATAGATTTATATTTATTATATCCTGCTTCATGCAAATTCTTAATTTCAAATTTTTCTATAAAATAGTTTTCGAATTACGTGTAAAAAACTTTAAAATGACGGTTTAAGGGACCGTCTATTATGTGCAGAAAAGTATAATTTGAAAAAAATATATTTTATTCATTTTATTGAAACATTTGGGCAGGCAACAGTCGAAACATATTAAGCGAGTCAAAGGGTCATATTGGCAGGAAATAATACATTAACCCCTTGAGGGGCAAGCAAAAATGTCTATAAATATTGGATTCTCACCGGAATAATCGAAAAACTTTATTTTTAAATAAGGAAAAGCAATTTTCATTGGCTTTCCTCCAAAGATAAAAATATAAAATTTAGTTAATATTTTCTGGTGAGAATCTTGTTTAAATTAGGCGAGATATATTTTATCTCACCGGCCCTCAAGGGGTTAATAGAAGTGGCATAGTCATTCTGTAGCATTTCAACAATCGAGTACAGAATTTCAATTTGGATACAGCCCTAAAATAGGCTCTTTTTGAAATAATTAATTTCTGGGAAAGTAATTATACGAATTTCATGAAAATTTAGATTTAGGCTAATTGAAGGGTGTAAAATTTAATAATGATGTCTAACATGGGTGTTGCTTTTGAAAAAAAATAAAGTTTGGGTTCGTTTTGATATGTAGATGGCTCCCTAAGCAAATTTTATACACATTACATAAAAGTAGACCTTATTTCCAATCGTTTGGCACCAGTGAATTTCTTCTACAATAATTTGTCGTAGAGTTGGTAGGGGGTGTTTACTTTTTTTCCACGACTGTACCTTTTTTTCTTACTATATTGTACATTTTTGTAATAATGACCCATAAGCCTCTTTCTGATAGGTAGAGAATTGCATTTCTTGTTCATTTACAGGGATGCACAAAAAAGTTGAGTTATTGTACTGTTTCCGAGCGATAATTGCTGGAAGTGCATCTTAAATTTCTGTTTGTGTTTTTAAGTCTAACTAAATTTTTGCACAGTACGCTGTCTGTATAAATTCTGTTGATCATACAGAAATGATCAATTGGCCGCTCATTGGCAGAATATTCCGTATCCGATTTACCTGTGTGCCGAATGTTCGTTATTCGATCAAAACCACGTATATCCTTGCTTTAAAAATGCATTTAAACATAGGTACTGAGTTGTATATATTTTATTACACCAAAATCTAATAGAAGTTTTTGCCTGATATAATCACCAATTTCGGTAATTAAATAAAACAGAATTTACTATTAAATGTTGGTGGTACTATAAACCGTAAAAGAATTTCTGATTCCAAATCTCTGTTATAAATCACAATACACGTCCTTGAGTAACGCTAACATCAGTTTGAAAGTGGGAATGAACTGAGCGATAAAATTCGGTTTTATTCTGTCTCGATCATACCAGTTCTAAAAAAAACCCCTCTTTTTTGAGAGCCACTATTTCGAAATAGAAATAATCGCTTTATTTAATGACCGGATGATTTAATAATTTTATTTTATTTAATCGCCAATAAAAATAAGCCGAAGGTTTTGTTGAAGAAAGAGACTGCCCAGAATGAAATTTTGGGGAGCTAGATGTATATAGATCAGTTACTTGACAAGGAAGAATTCTAATAAAGAGGTACAGATAAAATTTACAAATTAATAAATTAATATTTTACAACACATATTTTACGGTGTAAAAAAAAGATTTTTTTTTTTTTTAAATGTAAATATAGTTTTGTTCTGCTATCAACAGGAATTTCTTTAAAAAAAAGCGTATATAAGATTTCAGAGTAGCAAATGGGGACAGCTCAATACTCCAATGTAATAACTTAAAAATTTTAAGAATTCAATGAGCACACGTGAACTAGGGGATAGCATAACGATAAAGGGACAAAATCTCTATCCTGCGTACCTTAGAAAGCAGTTTGTTTAAAATTTGGATTAAGTTGCTCTGGATTGAGTACGTAGTATCTATGTGCTATATCGTCTGTTTTCAGTTCGTTACCTAGTATTTCAATTCAAGCGGAAGAAAGCTTGGGAAAAAAAGAGTTTTTATTTTTTAATGTTTAATTAAGTTATAATAAATAATTTAAATGAAACATCGGAAAGTTTAGGTTTTTCAGTATTTAATTACGCTATAACAATAATTTGAATGATAAAATGGAAAGTTCTTATTTTTCAACATGTAATTAAATTATAAAAATAACTTTAAACAATATTAACAGTTTAAATAAAGTGATTTTTTTTTTATTATTCGTTAGAGTAATAGCGGTTTTGAGGAATTTTTGTATTTTTAGAGATTCCAGAACAATGATTTAACAGAATCCACTTATTTTATTTCATTTTTTTGTTTTAATGGGCTTCAAATCCCTTATACATTCATTAGTTATCGCGGCTTTAACGAATTCCATACTTATATGAGATCACTATACAACGAGGCTGCAGCATCCAGCAATTTTTTCTGCTGTTCTTATTGTTTTCACTGGTATGAAGCGCTCATACGCATATGTGATCAGGGCTTTAATGAATATCATAGATTCTTTGATATTGCTAAATTTTAGAGAAATAAAGTACTTCTTACAGATTCATAATTTTCACATACACCGGAAGAAAATGTTATAAATTTCTGAAAAAAAATGCATAATTAATCGACAAATTTTTAAAAATGAAACTATTTAATTTCTAAATAACTTAGTTTTTCTACTTTAAAGATCCTTCAACGAAAACGGAGCCATTTTTACATGCGCACCTAAAAATTAATTCTGTTTTTACCTGGTGCAATGTTTTCACTAAGAAAACATTTTTTTATTATAATGTAACAAACTTCTTCTCTAAACAGTGAGAAGTTTCCAAAATTGTAAAACTTATTATGTGCACAAAAACTGAAGAATTTTAATTTTAACATAAAAAAATGGAGAATTTGTTTACTTATATATTTGTTGATAAAATCTTGAAAAAGTTTATTGTAAGTTAAACAATTTGTTTGAATTATGTTTTCAACTGTTTTGGATATTCGGCGCTACTAAAGTAAAAACTTTTATATTTTTTCCCTTGCTTCAAATAGGATTTAAGTAATTCTCTGCAAAATGTCCCTCTCCCATGGACTATTTATTGTGCATACGCTTTTTTAAAATGGAGCTCGCCAAAGCCGCTAGTAAATTTCCGTGAGTTAAATGGCTAAGGTTTAAATTTTATGTTGTTACTCTCATCTACAGCATCAGACGAGTTGCTTGATTACATAAAAATTCTGAAATTGTAAAATGGAACAATGGAACAATCAAGCAGGTGTGTGGATTCCCTAGTTGCATGGCAACTTTACATCCAGGCTAAGAGTATATTGTGTTACAATGCAATGGGAGCCTTGGAAAAAAGAGCATTTAAACGCGGCTAGTAGCCACGAAAAAATGGAGAGTAAAAGCTAAAGAGATAGACAATTTTTAAGAAAAAAATTGTTAGTAGAACAAGTATAAGGAAAAAAAAAAAGTTCCATATGATCCACATAAATGTCCGGGACAGGCGAAAAAGCTACCAAAGGAAGCCCCATAAAAAAAAGACTCAATTCAGAGACCATACATTTAATATAGCTTGTTAAGTAAAAAAAAAAAGTTTAACACAGTGAATAAAAGAAACAAAACTAAATATATACATATTTACAAGAGAATTTAAATTACTTTAAGTAAAAAAGAATAATAATGTAAGAAAAAGCTACAGTGAGGAGAGTTCAAACCAAATAAACAGTTAAATGCAAAAGCCGAGGGGATCAAACGACAGCAAGAGGACGGCGTCCACCCAGTCTAGTAATTTGAGGAGAAAAAAAAACATGAAAATGAAAGAGGTAAGAGTAATATCATGAGAAGAGCATAAAAAACAAGAAAAGAAGTTTTTTTTTTTTTTTTTTTATAACTTTATAAAAACAACACAGACAAAAAGAAGGAAACACGTTTAGCAAATGAAGAGCTTAATCTTCGTTAATGTTGATCTGACTAGCAAGTTTATCAAATTCAGTTAGTATAACCATCAATTTTTGCATCGTATTATCGAGGTTCTTAGTCTGAGTTGAGATGTTCTTTATACATTTTAGGAATTTAGTGATTTGAAAGATTTGTTTGACTTCGTTGAAAGTATTAAGAATGTCTTTAATATCATTGGTATAATTAGTAGGAGCATTAGAATTTTCAATAGTAGGGGAGGAATGGGTGTTTGCGGTAGTACTATCATTGTTATCAGAGTTTAATTCTACATTACTTGTAGAGGGTTCAGAGTCTTTAGTATTTTTGGTATAATTATAATTCTTAAAAATATCCGCTAAGATTTGGGTTTCTTGGGATAGATTGCTGACGCTATTACTTGTTTTTCGGTTCTGTTTATTTTCGAGTCTATAAGGATTTTTTGGACAACCACGGAAATTCGCTGGGTGCCCCAGTCCACAATTGGCACAAGTGGGTTTAATACGCCCCTTGTGGTGACAATCTGTACTTAAATGTTTATCTCCGCATTTTACACATTTAGCATCGAATCCACACACTTCTGATGCGTGACCGTAACCCTGGCATTTGTAACACTGTTTTACACGATTTTTGCTAGTAAAAGCTTCAATCTTAACAGAAATATAATGTATATTGTTAATTTGGTAAAGTTCTTCAAAGTTCTTACGAGGGATAACATTTACCATGTATATTGGCATTGGTTGGCCAGTTTTACGATTTTTAAGCATGGCAGCCCTAGTGACTGCGAAACCATGCTCCCTGAGACTATCTTCAATAATTTTAGTATCGGTGTAACAGGGGAGGCCCCTAATGCATATTTTTTTGGGTCGAAGTTCTTTAGGATCAAGAGTTGTATATTTCTTTTTGTTTTGGTCTAGCCATTTCTGAGTAGTTTTAAAGTCCTTATCAGAGTTACATTGTATAACAATGCGTTCGCTTTTTAGCGTTATTTTTGGTTTTTCCAAGTTTAACACCGTAATTTCATGAGCTACCGCCGCCCAATTGCTGTCGACTTCGACGTAGAAAGGGTTAACAGAATTTTTAACTTTGACAGTATTCTGAGTATTATCACTAACATTTGACTCATCCATTTCAATATTTTCAGTAAGGGTAACTTCATTAGCGATATTCTTATATTTATTACTTAGAGGGATAGGTGAACTCTCCTCTGAAAGAGGACGCTTAACGCCTTTCTTAACTGCATTGAAAATTTCGTTTTTAAGGTTAGTATTAGTAAGAAAAAAATTTGGAGTTTTCTTATACTTAATAGCGCAAAAAAAACTAAAGATAGCTGAATTTAACAAATTATCATGGGTTGGCTCCCCAAGCAAAGTAAAAACATCATGGCAAGTTTTTCTTACCTCTTCCTGTTCAGAGGCAGAGTCAGAATATCCAGCTTTAGCCTTAATATCCAAGATATGGTCTACGAAGGTGTAAAAATCACCCAGTATAGTCCTAGAATAGTCCTCAAAGTTCGAAGAAAATCTATCAAATGGGTCTTTGAAATTACTGTTTAACGTTCCATTACATATTTTGTCAATAACTTCCTTGATATAATAATCTTGATCATCAGTATGCCGTCATTATGCAGCACTAAATAGCGAGCGAAAACTATTCTAACGAACCGCCACACCTGCCATTCAGAGTGCGAAAAATATAACATGCGATGGAGCAATCACCTCACATGACCCCTCACAACAGAGCTCCAACGCCAACAATAGTAAAATTACTTAAGGATTTCATCAAATAAATATTTTACAAAATATATTTTCTGGTGTCAAATATAGAATTTTTTTTTTTTTTAATGTGAACGAAAATATGTTTTTGTTTACCAACCAACAGAAATTCTGCAATAAAAATAAGAGTAAAGTTTCTTAAAAAAATAAATAAATAAATAAACAAGAAAGAAAAATCATGCTTCAAGAATAGATTGTGAAACACTTTCCATCACATTCAGATTAATGTAACAAAATAGCACCGTTTAATAAGTTAAAACGTTATGTCTAATTCAACAATATGGAAACGCATAACACATTTCAAAACCCAATTTCAGCTGTTCTCATCCACAATCGGAAAATTATCTGAATTCTTTAAACAACCCTGTATATGACCTATTGATTTGTATCTATTAACACCATGCATGCCAAAATTTTGTTCATTTAATTAATACATATACCTCAGTTGAAAATTCCCCTTCAGCAATTTCCGCTAATAAGGAGAATGGTACGTGAATTCCTTTGTGCAGCCCTGTATATGAGGTATAGACTTTATATATAATGAGTGACATGCTAAAAATTAGTTAAATTTAAAAGCGCATACGGAATTTTAAAACGCACTTCCAACAATTATTACTCGAAGACAGTACAGTACTGTAACCGATTTCTTTTGTGTGGCACTGTAAATGAACGACAAATGCAATGTATGTCCTAATCTATCGTAATCATCTTATAGTGAAATCCAGTGATTTATATCAGTTTCAAAACATTTGAAATAGCGTGATGTCATTAAAATACTCTGCAAACGATTTTCCCCCATATACCATAATTTAATGGAATCCTTTTGAGTGCACCTGTAGATGAACTATTAATCCCACATGCTTCATATACAATACTAAACATGTCTTGGTGGCCCTAAATAACGTTTATCAATTGCTTGAAAATCAGAGTATATTTAACACGTTGGCGGCTAAGCCGTATGAGGTGAAATCATTCCTCGTGGCTGAAAGTTTTTTTTTGTGTTGAAATTTAATCTTAATGCAATGCTATAAATGCAGTGATGGAACAGTGTAGCAGCAGAGAATCAATTGACACCGCAAAATTTTATTAGTATTCTTAATTTAACTTCAGGACAGAATTTCTGAGATTTTTTTTGAAGGCGAAAAACACTATAAAAATTTAGTGGTGACAATCGCTCAATTGCTGCGACACTGTTCCATCACTGTAAATGTTTCATAACAAATTTTGCCGATTTTTATATTTTTCCCTGGAAAAAATCCGGTGGCGGGTAGCACAGGAATCAAGCAAAACTCTTAAAGAAAGATAGGGAAAAATTTAAAGATGTTACCAGTTTGGTAGACAGATACAGAATGAATTGAAACAGCATTAACAGGTGTCGAAAGGTCGTCGACGGCCGCCATTTGGAGAGGGGCGCTAGTGTCGAACACCTTTCGACAACCGCCGCCAACGTGTTAAAGGAGTTAGAGCGCGGGCAGGCGGTTAGACGGGCAGATAAACGGAATGCATAAACACTTTTCAACTTCGTTGGAAAGTGTTAAAAACAGGTCTATAATGTGGTTCCAGTAACCTACGTTTTCACACAGTGGAAGAAAAATGTCCTCATAAATCAAAATTAAAGTTACTTCTTAAATAATGTTATTTATTTATACTTACTAGTTTCTTGGCAACCCGTTGTGTTGCTTTTGAGTTGCATGAGATCATTCTTTCTTTTGGTGAAATAATTTTATTGTAATAGTTTTATTAAATACAATATTTCAACTAATAAATTATAATCACACAATAAATTAAAAAAAATTACTTAAAGCCGTATACTACATAAAAACACTTTTAAAACATTAAATAAAAAATTTTAAAAGTTTAAAGAGCAACAAGTTTTGACCACCCTGTGGTCTTCATCAGAAACTAATAAGTCTGTCAAATCCAAAAAATAAACATACCTTGTTGAGCACGTCTCGAAACAGCATTATTCCAAAATATCTCTATAACTGCACGCAACCATCCAACCATAGAAGAGAAAAACTTGGAAAAACTATATTATAAATGTAGTTAATTACGTCAAACTTCTTCAACTTTGAGTTACATTCCGCCTCAGATAGTCCAACCACAACTTATGTATGCCATAAGAAACATCTTCGTTACATACCTCATCGTTCCTCAATTCAATTTCCATGGATTCCCTAATTAAACTTTTATGCGGATAGGTGCATGACCAAATGATCTTTGCGTTGTCATAATCAATAGCTTTAATCTGACTTTTAGAGCAGAATTTCGCAAGTGCTGTGATTTGTCTATTATATTTTATGTCAGCTTTATATTCCTTCAATCTCGTATCAAATTTCCTTTTCGCCATATCTATGTAATAAACCTTCTCCCCACTATCAAAAGTGATTGGTATATCGTAAACGCCGGATAAACTTAGAGGGGGGTGGGGGTAGGGTCTAATTTTCTTGATAGTAAATTAATAAGATTTGGTTTAGGAATCGCAACAAGGTGAATATTATATGGCCTGAAATACCTTTTCAATCTTTCGTAAATACCAGTGACATAACCAAATTTCCTGTAGATAACTGTAGATTTAGATTATTTACTGGAATTTGATCCTGATGAAGACCACAGGGTGGTCGAAACTTGTTGGTCTTTAAACTTTTAAGATTTTTATTTAATGTTTTAAAGGTGTTTTTATGTAGTATACGTCTTTATGTATAAATTTTTAATTTATTGTGTGGTTTTAGTCTCAAGACGTAATAGTCCTTCTATATATAATGAATTATATTTGCAATTCATGTCAAAAGCTTTCCAATAAAAATGCACATATTTTTGAACTTTACTTGCTAAAACATTTTGTTTTGAACGTCCTTGTGAGAAGTTTTAATCGTCATCCTAAAGAAATAGTTTAAATACTGTTTTTCTATTTAAAATTAAATTACAAAAGCTACAATTGATTTCTTTTTCTTTTTACGTCAATGGAATTTATCTCTATGTCCAGTCGACAGACGATTTTTTGCTTTCTAATATAAACTGATACCCGAATCTTGAATATGTGAAAATAAGTTTGTATTTCTTGAAACTTTCTAGAAAAATACAATTCAATCACAATATTATTTTCACTATTTTTTCAAGTAAAGGTTAAATTCAATTTGAAAATGATGCCAAACAAAGAAATCTAATAATCCCTATCATTTTCTCTTTTCTCCTTTTTATCGACAAAACTGGAGCAATTTAGTTGCCATCATTACAAAAATGTCATTAAAAAATTAAGAAAAAATTAATATATCAAAAACTAATTCAATATTTTTAAATTCTAAGATCACTTTAGACATTCCCGATTTTTTCGTTATATGACGGTGTAAACATTCAAGATATGCGATGTTTAGAAATTCAAAAAATTGCAATAGCAAAAATTGCAAAACCGAAATTTCATCGTACAGTGTTGCCATCTACAAAACAACGTCAGCGTTACGCTCAGATACGTTTGTCCTTTATAATACAGATAGTTAAAGCACAACAAACCAAACTGTAACCCGATTTGTTGACTACGACTGAAGGTAAATGAATACGAAAATGAGTGACAACTCATACGCGATAGGTGGGGGTTTATCAATCTAATATTTGTCTCATCGTCGTTGTTAGAAATTAATTTTGTTGTCTGCGATACTGAGCATTTTTTGCGGAAGTTTATTTTTCTGAATATGGCATTGTTCTGTTTTGTTTACATTTTCTATTCTGCTCAAAAACAAAAAAGTTGTAAAACATGAGAGTTTAATTAACGTGTGATACAGTTTAAATTTTAACACTTTCCAACATAGTTGAAAAGATTTATGAATTCAGTTTGTTTGACCATCTGTCCGTCCGTCCGTCTGTCTGTCCGTGCTTTAACTCGCGTAAATAGAGTCCGATTGCCATGAGTGGATATATGTTATTGGGTATTACTTTGGCAAGTTCGGTAATGTAAATGAAGTGTGTAGCATTTATGGTTCATTTACAAGGACACTCAAAAGAATTCCCCTACATTACGGTCTGTGGGGAGAAATCATTTACGGTGTATTTTAATAACATTACACTATTTTAAACATGTTGAAATGGATATATATCACTGAAGTGTACTACAGAGTTCTTACAATAGAATTTATCGTTCATTTACAGGGACACACAAAATAATTTGGCTGCAGAAGAAAATAAACAATAATTGAACTATTAAAGCCTACGTATAATAATCGCTGGAAGTGCGTTTGCAGTTGTGGTATGCATTTATTTTATTTTTTTTTTAATATTACTTGGTGTGTATAAATTCTATAGATCAAATACAGGGCTGTACAAAAGTAGTCAACGATATCTATTTATTGGCGGAAATTGCTGAATGGAAATTTTAAACCGTGTTATGCTTTTAACTGAACTAACTTTTAGTATACTATGTAGTATGCAGAAATATCTCTAGATATTATACAGGCCTGCACAAAAAAGCGTATATTTTTCCGACTATTCATGGTAATAGCAGAAAATGGGTTTTGAAATGCATTATGTGTTTTCCAAATTGTTCATTTAGACGTCATCTTTCACCTTAGTAAGCTGTGAAGTTTTGTTATAGTACTTTGAACGTGTTGGAATGTGTTTTATATTCTATGCCGTACACAGAATTTTTCGTTCTTGTTTACATTCAAAATGTGCTTTTAGATTGGCTTCTAACAACAGCGAAAAGCAGTTTCGTTTGAAAAATATCTAATGTACATTGCAAATTCTCAAACACAAAAATACATTTTACAACACTTTTTGTCCCCAAATCAAGAATATGTTGTGAATTAGAAAACTTCATATACAAAATATTTTTTGTGTTGTGATTGTGTTCTTAATATGTTGCAAAAGTGCTGCTACTTAGAAATGTGTTCTTAATGTGTTTCAAAAGTATTGCTATCTAAAAATGTGTTCTAAAAATAGTGTTGTTAATTTTATTGAAATCGTGTTGTAAATAGTGTTGATGAAGTTATTTTCTTACAATAGTGTTGTGCCGCACAATGCTTTGTCACCAAATTAACAACACATTGTAAACACCACACAATTTAGAACACTATAAAACAGCATATTGTAAACACCACACAATTTAGAACACTATAAAACAGCATATTGTAAACACCACACAATTTAGAACACTATAAAACAGTATATTGTAAACACCACACAATTTAGAACACTATAAAACAACACATGTAAAACACTTTCTACATGGTGCCTTTAAAATAACACACACACACACTTAAAACATACTATTTATTAAACATTTATAACGCAATTTTAAAACTGAATGTTTTGAAAACCCATTTTCTCATTTTTGTAATTTTCAACAACACTTTTTGCACAATCTTTTTATTTGGCAGAACACCATCGAAAATGATTTTAGTTAGAAGTGTTAATTATTATGTTCAGTTAGTGTTGTAAAAGTGTTCTCGAATTTGCAGTGTATTCAAACGAAATTTTAAAATTTATAAAACGCGAACTTTCTATTATACGCATGTAATGGGTTTATAGCCGAAAGAATCACCAAGGAATGCTACTTAAAATAGCCTTGACTCATGAAGATTTCCTCTATGTAATCGATTCAATTAAAAAAAAAAATAGTGACTTACTTCTTCTCAACTCACATTTTAAACAAGTCGGAAATTGTACGTTAAACGTGGAAAATGAGGTACGTTTGTACTATAACTAGTTTTACAAATATTCAGATTTTGATGCAGTACCTATTGCAGTCTTAAGCAAGAATGGATAAATACAAAATTTACTAGGACTATATATATTAAATTCACTTATACGGAAATAATGTGACACCATCTAAAACAGAACGTCATCACCGTGGTAACACAGAATCATTCATTACCTATCATGGGGTAGCATTGAACGTTGTATTGAATTGTATTATGTATGATAGGATTTAATGGAATGAAGAAAACTTTTATTAATATCAGTTTAAGTTTTTAATCGATTTTCATAAAGTTTGAAATGACTTAACAAAATTCTGCACCGATTTTATATATTAAATTTCAAACCATTCGGTTGGGTAGTTTTTGCGGTCTTATATGCGGACAGACGGACGGACCAGAGGACGACTATAGTCATTAACATAAACACACGAAAGTAAACGGAATTATTTAAAACAATCTGTTTAAATATTATATTAAACGGAGCGCTATTGTAGCACCATCTGTTTAGACATAAATTTCCATTTATGAGTCGAGAGTTTATGAAAATGTAGCATAATAAGATATTCTTTTACACCCACTACAGATACAAATCTCAACTTCGTTAAGTTGGCAATTCTCTGCATAAATGCAAGTACGGCCCTTGGTCTTTTAATATCTATTTGAATATATAAACGATATTTTGACTTTAATCGCTTATGAATAGTCTGCCTAATTAAAATTAAATTAATTTTTATTTATCGCATTCAATTTTAATTCAAAACCAAATATGGATCAACAGTCATTAAAATAAACGCACGAAAGTAAATGTATTTAAAATAAATAGTTTAAACATTATATTAAGAGGAGCGCTTTCGTAGCTCCATCTGTTTAAATATAAATTTCCCATAATGCGCCGAGAGTTTATGCGAATATAGCATAATAAGGAACTTTGATTTGGATCATAAGGAATTTGGATCATATTTGCAGAGTTCAGGGCAGTTCAGGTAAATTATACTAAGATATCCAATTTGCGTAGAAATCTCACACAGATTTTAACCCTTTAGTGCGCAGCTTTGCATATATGCAAACAACGTTGTTTTGAATGTAATAGATTTTTTTTATTCGCAGATACCTAATTCACACCAGAAAATTAAAATAGCAATATTTGCTTTAATTAAAAAACAGATATTTCGTATTTAAATAAAGCGAAATTAACTATTGAAAATTTCTAGTGTAAGGTCAGATTCTCTGAACTACGTAATTTCTAGAACGTATTCTATTATGGGAATTACAGGGTTAAAGGTTAAGTTTTATAAAATGAATAATTACAATAAAATAAAGTATTTGGAGACATACTTATTAAAGTATTTACTAATTTGCATTATTTTAGCGTAAAATAGCCACACGACCAGTGTTGCTAGATGGGCTACTTATTTTAAATTCAGATTTTTGATTGGCACCACTTTTTTGAAATGGTAAAATGCGCCTTATTTAATGACATATTAATTAAGGGGAAAACGAAGGTAATTTTACTGTTTCAAAAAAGTGGTGGCAATCAAGAAATCTGAATATAAAAAAAGTAGCCCACTGGCAACACTGCACACGACAGTAGTTTTTACTTATATTGCAGATGTGCAACAGAAGAAAAGTTCTACATATTAAATGAAAAATATGTCTCTCATTTTTTTTTTCATTATTTTTCCGGTGTAATAAACCTTTCAGAGTATCATATATAATTTTTTCGAAAGAAAATAAAAAAAATCGCGCATTTAAGGGTTAATCTGCGGGATGAAAAACAACAAATCGGAAATTGTACGTCAAATGTGGCAAATGCGGTGCGTTCGTATTATAACTAATTTTATAATTATTCAGATCTTGCTGGAATAGCTGTTACACTCTTATTCTAAAATGCGTGAATATAAATTTTATTACGGCTATATATACTAAATTCAGCAATAGGAGAAATAATATTACTCTAACTTAAATAGGACGTCATCACCTGGCAACCTAGAATCATTACCTACCGTGGGGTATCGTTGAACTAATTATGTAGGATAGGATTTATTAGCATGAAGAAAACCTTTATTAATATCTTTTTAAATATTGATTCGATTTTTATAACATTTGAAAATGACTCGACAAAATTCCGCACCGATTCTATATATTAAATTTCAAACCATGCAGGTTTTTTTTGTCTGTTATATGCGGACAGACGGACAGACTAGACGGCAGCTATAGGTGCTACGTAGACTATAGCTGTTACGTGTTTATATAATTACGAACGCACCTAAAAAATGACTCATTGAAACTTTCATTTTAAAATCATTTTTGCAATTTGTCTACTCTGATGTAAAAATTAAAATTTTCTGATGAGAAGTGTTGTTAATGATTTTAATGGAAAAATTAAGAAAATAAACACAGACTAAAATTTTTTATAAGCGATCAAAACAGTTATTTATAATATATTCATTTATTTAAATAAACCTGGTTTTGGTATTTAAAGATGAAATTTTGCAATCCATGTTTAACCCAATTACAGATAGAATTATATAAATTATGTATTTTTCTGATCACAATTTCATATTTTAATATGTTTACAACTTAATTATAAATTAATACATTAATTTTAAGGCATTTTACAATTAGACTACCGCAGGTGATAAATCGACAAATATTCTCTATAACTCGTTCAATTATATGGAAATCTAAAAAAAAAAAAAAAAAAAAAAAAAAAAAAAAAAAAAAAAAAAAAAAAATAAAAAAAAAATAATAATAATAATAATAATTGGCCGCCAAAATATGCAAAATTGCTAGGAAACTGTAATAATAAAATATTAGATAAAAAGTTAGTAAATAAATTATAAATAAAAATGAAGAGTGTAATATAACAAATACGCTCTTATCAGCTGATAGTTTAATGTTAATTAATTTATGATTATACGTTGAAAAATCAATTTCGAGATCCTAAAAATATAGTTGAAATACTGTTTCACTTTTTTTCTGATCTGATGACAAAAATTATACATTTTTCAATAAATTTCCTATTTTAAGTTTTCTAACAAGCATAAAACAATTGGGTAAGTGTAATCGCAGATCGCACAAAGGTTTAATATATCTTTTAAAACACTTTATCCTTAATTAATAAATCAAAATTGTTGATTTATAATTATTAAACCGTTAAATAAATGGCAGCACCGTTATATTTATTTTAAAATAATTAGAAAAATATTTTTAGACCAAATTAAAAATATTCAAGTAAAACTATTTAAATAAAATAAAAAAATCCGAATGTTTTTAAATTCAGCAATTTCAAAAATTTAACAGAAGTGTAAATAATATATATATCTATATGTTTTAAAGAAAAAAATGTTTAAAACATATTTAAAATGCTGAAATAATTCCGAAAAATCCATATAAATTCTTTCACTTTCAAAACAAATTTGTAGGTTCAGGGGGGCAGTACATAGCGATTCATATTTGAATACAAACATGGGATAAAAAATGAGAACATGTGTTTCTCAATTTTGAGTGCATTTGGATCAGGGCTATTTTGAACCATATTTTAGCCATTTTTTTCCCGTGTATTGGAACCGCATTATGGTGCAAGGTGAAATCTCTCAAGGATAAAACAGATTTTTATTATGGTTATAGTTAATGTATCACGAAATCTTGAAATAAGTGTCATAAATAGTGGATGGTCGAACATGCCGAGAAAGTGCATGATTGTTTTTTTTTATTACTTTTGAATATATTTTCTGGATGTATTTAGTGGATATTATTATAAAATATTTACTAAATTATTTGATACCTGAATTAATATTTCAAAATATATTAAATATAAAAGTAATTCAACTTCTAAATTTAGTTCTAAGAGAAATGATTTCTTTTATTCATGTTATAAAGCCACCTCCGCTGGCAAATTTAAAATAGTATAGATCCTGATTTTCTGTAAATCCAAAAACTTAAAGGCAATTTAAGTTTTATAATTTTGTCTTCCAAAGAAGTTAGTAAATTTTAATATCACGAATTTAAAAAAAAAATAATGCATTCTAGTATAAATACATGAAAACCTCTTAAGTAGACTCCTTAGATGGCCACAGACAGTACAAAATAACAAAGGTTACAAATTGTGGTCTAATTATTGTGCGTTCAAGAAATTTGTAATTAAATCTACCCTATATATATAAAATCCTAATGAAACGAATTTATGAAACGGAAGTATGAATCGACTGAATAAACAACTGATTATGTTTCACGGCGATTTCTCCTAAAATAACGAATACTTTACGATGAAATTAACACCAAAAATCAATATTGATCCGCAGATTTCAAAACTGGTATTAGAATTTTTAAATTCGAATTAGTATTCGAAATATTATTTTTTTTTTCTAATTTTATATACATTTTTCTAATGATAGAAACTCAAATTTTAATCAAACAGATATTTTTTTTTTCATATTTTAGAAAAGGTTATTTTAAATTAATTTGGCGACGAGTTTGGCCTCCCTTAAATGTATACTAAGAAATGCATCATGTTACTTTTATTCAGAATTCAATTTGTATTTCATTATCATTTTATTTAATACAAAATTTTCATTTAAAATTGAAACCTTTAAAATAAATGGCTTTTACTTCATTCTTTATATACGCAACGCGGTATCTAATTGGCGCCAAAATGGCGTTATTTTGCCTGACATGGTAACCCAGCTATTGTTGCTTATTTATTAAAAAATGATTATTTGAATTTATTTTATTTTTATTTTCACAAAATGTTATAAATTGTTTTGTTCTATAGCTATTAATTATTTTTTTTATTTATTGTTATTTCATTTTAAAAACAACAGAAAATAATTTAAAAATACATATGTAACAGGTATTTGAAAACGAGGTTTTCGCCAAATTGTCGGGAAAAAAATCACACCAAACCCGGTGCGTATGTGACAATGCAACAAATCATGAGATTTAATTTCAACTTCAAACAGGGTTCGTACGGGTACCGTTATTTTCAAGGACCAATATCAGAATCTTTTTATAGAAAAATAAATCTAGTTTAAACGGACGAAATTTTGCCTTATTTCAGCAGAGATTTTCCGTAAGAAAATACTGGTATCGAAGAATTCCATAGTCATGAAATTCAAGCACCCGTACGAACCCTGTTCAAAGCAACGCTTTAATGTTATTATTTCTCCCGTCGACAAATTTCGCCAAATTATATAAATATCCAAATTATACAAATTGACATATTTTTATTTTAAATAACAAAAGAACAAATAAATTAGTATAACATTAATTAAAATACAAATAAAAGGTCGAAATAAAAATCACGTGATGGCGTGAACATGTGTAACTTCCTTAAAGTCAAGTGAATGTAACATTTACGATCAACCTTTCTTGGCATTTAATCTTATAGTTTGGAGACAGATTTTTGGTCGATGGGATAACCAAGTAGCAGCGTTTTAATTTACCACTCGAAAAATAAAAAAATGCTAACTGGCGAGTTAAAAAAAAGCTATTGGCGAGATTTTCACCCGGCTAATATAAAAGTACCAGGAATTATTTGCGATCATGGCAACTTTTATGTAGTTTTATTTGAAAAAATAGTTTTGATTCTTTAATCAAAATGGAAACCTTTCTTATGAAAAGCGAAGGAATCAGCCCATTGTATAAGGCAGTTACATGACTTTGACTATTATAATATAAACGAAATAATGACGATAGAATAATATTCGGCGACTTATCACAGCTGTGGCTGGCTAACATTAAAGTACCAAAATGGCCGCCTGGAATATAAAAAGCGAAGGGATCCGCCTGGAGCTGTTGATGATAGTCACATGGCTTAGGCTATTATTATAGAGATTGTTTTCAATTCTAAAAACAGCGCAAAGAATAAGATTTCCTAACGATTAAAAATTTATTTTCACGTGACTATTAAAAACTGAGAAAAACTTTAAAACTGAAAAAAATTACTATTAAACGAGTACGTGTTAAAAGCAGGAAAATATTGAAAATTATGTCTTGAAAATTGTATTTACACGTGAATATTAAAAGGCAAAGGAAACTTTAAAATAATAAATACATTAATATGCGTTTAACACCTTTCACGGACAAGGCACTTCTATTCGTAAAATTTTGAAATCAGTGAATGTTACCAGAATTTACAAACAAATTTCGAAATACAAAAATGCTTTTGTTCACTTACTTGGTCACCTGGCCAGGACGCCAACCGTGAGGTTTATGGACTGAATGTCCTGGCAGGAAAAAACCCCTCAACCATCCAGCTCCACCCTATCCAAGAAACGGGCTAAACAAGCGACAATTATTTAACATAAGAAAAAGAACAGGTGCATAATCCTAATTATGCAAATAGCAGCTCGCTATGACAAAAGGTACAAATAATGCAAGTTTATAGGATTCTTGCAACAAAACTAAATTAAACAACAAATGTAGGTTTATAGGTTACCTACAACTAACATAAAATACCAAAATAAGGACAATTTACATAGTTTGAGGGTTTGAGGTAACCCACAACTGAAAAGTAAAGTTCATAAATTTCATAAAGAATCAATAGCCAAACTTCCTCAACAGGTAGCATGTCAGAAAGTCTCAAGTAAACTGCAGCCTCTTAGTAGAAGAACATTTCTGTAGAAGATGTCTAGTAACAAGCAAACTGAATGAAGTTTTCACCAATCGAAATATCAACATCACAAGTGAAGAAGAAGAAACAGTATTAAAAAAAAATTTTTTTTCAGTATATATCAGGCTTTTCCAAAAACAGTTAAACTTAAAATCTGATATTCATACAGATTCTAAACAAGTGATAAAGGTTTAAAAGAGAAGTTCACCACTTGAGTGTTGAAAAAAAAAAAAAAAAAAAAAAAATTCAAAGTTAAGTCAATAAAAATGAAATGTCCAGACACCCTCAGAGAATATTCCCAATCAGGAAATGCCACTATGAAAAAAAAAAAAAATTCTTTTTCATAATACCTAATCTTCTTATAAAGGTTCAAAAGGATTAAGTGGTAGGTTTATAACACTTTCTCTAACAAAAACATTGCAACTAGAAATCACATGATTAAACATATTAAACTGCTGTTAAAATTGTTCAGATTCCAATAGTACAAAGCAATAAAAAGATAATCCAATAAATCCCAATGATAGGGAAAAAGAATAATCTGTTCTATTCTAATGATGAGGTTCACAAAACTAATCAAAAGAAGGTGCACTAAATACTTGGTGACTGCTAACAATGATGTCTACCAACTTGGTTACGGTAAACTTTCCAACAAGAAACAAGTAATAGGTTCAAACTTATCGCATGTAAAAAAGTAGTCTTATACTTTAAATAATAAGGTAAAAGAATAGTCCATCTATCCCAATAATATCATATGATAGTTTCAGATAGTATCACTAATACAGAAGATGAGACACTGATACCAGTAAGAACACTGTAGGTAGTAGACCATCTGACATGTATTACACATTATATTATAGTTGAAATTGTTCTGACTCCAATAATATAGAGCATTAAAATGATAGTTCAATATATCCTAAAGATAAGTTAAAAGAATAGTCCATTCTATTCAAATGAGAAAAATCTATGAGTTATGCGAAAAAAGGAAACATCACATACTTGAAAACTACTATCAATCAGCTAGATAAATGTCAAAATGTATTCTTTTTTCTCTTTTTTTTTCCCTTCTTTTTTCTCTAATACTCATACAACCGTTCAAATATTGAAATTAATAATATGCATAAATCAAAATGATCCACAGTTATAGACTTTCCAACAAAAAGCAGGTAAATGGTTCAAACAAGAGGTACGTCAGTAACGACTTTTATTTTCATAAAGTAAGGTAAAAGAATAGTCCATCTATCCCAATAATTTTCATGATGACTTCCAATAAGTATAGAACTTTAAAAAGGTAGTTCTGTACATCCTGATGATTAAGTTAAAAGAATAGCTCATTCTATTCAATCAATATACCCACAGCAACATATCGGCACTCTTAGTCAAGCCTAAGATACAGAATGCGGAACTAGTAAAAGAGAATAGTCCCATTAAAACACTAAAATTTATATTTAATAAACGAATAATGTTCGTTTAGAGAATTATAAATGTGGCACAATTTTCGATAATTATCTTGATTAAAAAGGACTCTTTTAATATTTGTACTAATACTTGCAGAGTTGTCAAAGTAGAAAAAGTAGTGGACCAGAGGGCATCTTCCAAAAAGGTAGTGTGTTGTATCACCTCTCTTGCCACAATCGCAGTTTGGGGTGCCACGCTTACCAATTTTATTAAGAAAAACAGGAAAACTTCCATGTGAGGTTATAAAGTATTGTACGATCTGATTTGCGCAGATATATTTAGTGTCTACTCTTTTCATAATACTATACGTATCTCTACCCTTGCCAGAATGTTCCCAGTAGCTTTGCCAATCCAGGATCGCTTTTTCACGACAAAACTGCTTAATTAGTGAAATAGGAAAATTCTGTATATCAACTAAGTCGGATTCATTTTCATTAATAGCATTCTTTGCAAGTTCGTCTGCTCGTTCATTGCCAATATTACCAATATGCGCCCTCGTCCATCCAACTGTAATCCTTTTTCTAGTACTCTGTATTAACATATCAAATATTTCTTTAACTATGCTGTTAACCGGAAAGATTCTCTGAAGGACCATAAATGAGGCTCTGCTATCCGTAAAAATCACTGCATCAGGAAATCTTGAATTGATAAACCAGTTAATTGCATATCTAATTGCCAGTAATTCAGCCTGATATATTGAATTCTTCGAATGTAAGGTAACTTTAAAATCTTGTATAAATATGCCATCGTAATACACTGTAAATGCAGCGCCAACACCATGAATCATCTTCGACCCGTCTGTATATATAATTGGAATGCTTTTGCTCAAATAATCCGAATCTTTATCTACTGTAAAATGTAAATTCTTCACAGCATTATAATACGGGAAATTCTTCGTGGCTAGGTTATTCATTATATTTGTGCGGCCTATTACATCGCCATCAATCATTATTTGCTCACCTTCATTAATCACTTGGTATTTTAGACTCTCATATTTCAAATGAATATGCAATGGAATTATACCCGTTAAAACACATAATGCATCGGTTGAGACTGATCTATATGTTGAAATTATTGACATCAATCCTATTCTCTGGCAAGAGCTTAACTTAAGTAAAGCATGGGATTTTAAATCGTTATACCATATTTCCGATCCATAAATGATTTGCTTCTCAATTATGTGAGTATACCAAATTTTTCTGTACATTGTATTCAAGCCTCTGTCTCTTCTTGTCGTCTTCTTAATTGATGATGTATAGTTTTTAATTTTCTCTCTAATATTTTCAAGATGTGTTATCCAGTTAAATCGACTATCAAGATGAAACCCCAAATATAAGACTGAATCCTTGACTAGGATAGATGTTGTTCCAATTTTAAAAATCGGATGTCTACTTTCTAAGGTATAACTGCCAAACATCATACTTAAGCATTTTTCATTGCTTATTGTAAATTCCAACTCCTGGCATAATTCACTGAACCAAGCGATCTTCGAATTCATATCTGTTTCCAACTCTTTCCTTGTATCGCCATGGGCTATCACCACGAAGTCATCAGCGTATGATAACAAATCTTCAAATTTAATCTTGTATCTTTTGATAAGATAATCAGCAATTATTAACCAAAGTAAAGGTCCAATGCAGCTCCCTTGTGGACAGCCTCTGAAAATATTGAACCAACGTATGCCATTTGTAAAACTAAAACCAATTTTCCGATTGCTGATGTAATTTTTTAGAATAGATTTCAAGTAATTCTGAATTGGAAGATCATCAATAATTCTAGCTAAAATTTCCCAGACAACTGCGTCAAAAGCCGCCTGGATATCTATTGATGCCATTGATACGTATTTGAATTCGTATAATCTTCGATTTATAATATCTTTCAATGCTCGCATAGCGGTAACTGTACTGTGTTCTTCACGGAAACCGTGTTGAGCTTCATCCCAATAATTTTTACTTTCAAGATTTGGAACAATTCTAATCTTTATTATTCTTTCTAGTATTTTTCCTATAATACACAGCAAAGTAATTGGACGATATGAGCGAACCGTCTTCCCATCCTTGTTTCTTTTCCTGAAGAAGATTACTAGACCTCTTTTCCAGGGCTTAGGGAAATGTCCATGTCTTAAACAAGCTGTAAACATTCTTTTAACGTAAGTATGGCAGGAGTTGCAGAAATTTTTAATAATCAATGCATCTAACATATCATAACCTGGGGCTTTTCCATTGTTTTGCCTATTGAGTGCGTATTTCAATTCTCTACTTGTAACCGGATCCGGAGAATTTGTTCCTTGATAAACAGTATCAGAATTATATTCGAAAATGTTTTCAGGTATATTATCTACTGCAAAATGTTCATTCATTAACATCGCTGCGACTTCATTATATGAATCGAAGGAAGTTGATCCATCAAGCCTAGTGAATATAAGATCGTTATGCTTTAGGTTTTTTCCAGAAATATATTTATGTAGTTTTCCAAATGCATCATTAGTCTTTTCACAATAGGTCAACCAATTTTCTCTTTTTGCCATTTTAACACTTTTCTTATACTCATTTCTATATTTCTTGTATATTTCTTTCAAAGAATCATCCTCCAAATTTCTCCGGTGTCTTTTGTAGCTTGCAGCAACTTTATTTCTTTGTATTCTAAGATTGTCCGAGAACCATCTGATAGTAGGTTTGTGTGAAAGTGTTCCCTTTCTGAAACACGTTGTAGAGACTTCAGTCAATTTTTCCATCAAACTATTAATGTGGTGGTCCAAATCATCTGTATTCTGTATTACAAGTATATCTTCCAAAAGGTCTTTCTCCATAGTCTTCATTATTTTATTAAATCTTGAAAAACTTTTGTTTTTAGTTTTATATCTAATATTATGTTTTCTTTCAGGTACGTAGTCAAGAGAAAACTTAATGTAACGGTGATCGCTAAATGAAAACGTATCACTATCTACAGACCAGTTAATAATCTTTTCACAAATATTTAAGCCAGCCAGAGTCAGATCTGGTCTACCCCTGAGAGCACCTTGGACGAATGAAGAAACGGCGTCAGGATCATTAACAATGCTGAGATTCTTTTCTGACAGATGTTCCAGAAGTATTTCCGAGCGGTCACTCTGTCTTGTGTATCCAAATTGCAAAAGTGGAACATTAAAGTCTCCAGCAATTAGTACATCTTCAAAATGAAGAAAATGATTACCCAAATCAACAAAGTCTTTGTCAATATTGCCAGATGGTGATGAATATTGGGAGCAAACATAAATAACATTATTAAACACATTTAAAGAGACCGTCACACTGTTTTCTAGAACCAAGTTTCTTATAATAGCATAATCCATGTTAGTTATAAAAATTGCAGCATTAGTGTTAAAAGAATAGAAAGCAGGCCATTCGGGAGGAACACCAGGAGCCACCCCATCTACAATATAAGGATCCTGACAAGCAACGACATTTATATTATTACAAATAACATAGTTAGCCAGAGCATCATTGGCATCCGCACAATGATGTAAGTTTATTTGAAGAAAGTTGATGCCAGATTCAGAAGCAGGGACCATATGGTCGCCCTTAGCTACGCCGAGGGACAAGACTGTCCCTATATTTAATAAATACAGGGCAGCTTGTACTGTCAGCCCTGTGCTCAGTATCGTCTTCCGAAGCCTCAAAATAGCAATTTGCACAGCTCTCCTTCTCGGTCTTGCAATCCTTGATGTTATGATCCCCTGCACATTTTAAGCAATGAATTTCTCCGTCACATTTATTGGCCATGTGACCAAACTTCTGACACTTATAGCACCTTGTTATTGAAACAAATTCAACAACGTGATATCTTTCGAAATCGATACAAATACGCTTCTTATCCAAGAGTAGGTTTTTACTGTCTGAGTCCACGTCTAGTAGCCAATTAGTTTTTCCCTGTTTCGTTAGTATTTTTCTTATTACTCTAACTTCACTTCTTGGCTTTTTTAATAAATTTTCCAATAACGCTTTAGTTGTGACATCCAATGTTGCTGTTTCCAGTCTATCTGTTAGGCCTACATAAGAGTCTTCTACTCCACCTTCCTCTATCTGAGCTTCCACCTCCTTTTTTATATCTTCTTCTTCAATCTTTGTATCTACACTTAATATCAGTATTCTCTCTCTTCTTCGTATGGGTACGTTTACCCTGGCCACATTCTTTACCTCATCTGACCCGACCATAGCATCCCTCGCTGTCTCAACCTCTTTTCTATTTCTATACTTCATGATAACCTGTCTGTTTTTAGTAACCAAGACATCTGAAGGAGTCGGGAAATCCACTCTGGCCTTACAAATTGTTTTAATTTTCTCTTTTAGTTCGTTTACATCTTGACTCTCCACATTAGGGGTAACTATTACTGTAAATTCCTCCTTCTTCTTTACTGGTACCACTCTAGATTTCTCCTTCATCTCTTCCATAGAGCAGACCGAAGTACGTGTAATTTTCTGCGCCATATCCGCCATCATTGCACAATATTCTGCACGGTCTTCTAATCGAGCCTTCATTACTTTATTGTCAGTGTGCACCTCTGTACATTTTTTCAGAATATGATCCAAAGCTTTCTTTATGTTTGAGACCAATGGAGTCGTAACTTTGTCTGATTTGGATCTTCTATGTTCTAAAAGATCATATATATTAGAGGTCATATCCCCAATCATAACTACAAATTCCTTGTCCTCGCTGTCCTTAATCCACTTCTCTGAGTCATCCATAATGAAAAGCCGAGAAAACTTTACAGCAAATACTCTAACGCAGCCTCTAATCCTTCAAATACTCTTGAAAACACTCAAAAAACAATATCCAACGACCCTCTATCAAATCTAAACGAAACCGCCGTCAGCCCACAAGAGATCGATTACCGACAGAATATACTTTCACCATATATATGTGAGCCAAAGGCTCAGAAAAAAAAACCCTCAAATGATCCAAAAAATAAAAATGATCACAATAACAGATATAATAAGTCACTAAATAATAACCGGTGAACCCGCGGGATAACCTGATCACGTCGCCAGATAAAAGGATCAACCTGCGAAATGACGTACAATGCAAAAATGACTCTTTCAGTAACCAATAGCAACCAAAAATAGCAAAAACCCCCCGTGACAGAGAGTAACTAAGAAACCAATAACAATAATTAATAAACAAAACAGAATGACGACACACCTCTCAGAAACACGTGATACAAACAGGCTGAAACCAACCCTAGGATCACACAATAACACAGACTCGTTGTCATAGCAACCAAAACAAAATAAATACACAACTTCCCAAAATACGGAGTAAATAATAATAAAAAAAAAATCCCCTAACAGCCAGAGAAAAATAATTAAGGTACTCTAAACAAAACTGAAGAGTAACTATAGCAACACAGAAAATACAGCAAGGAACAATACTCAAGACACAAATCAAAGTTACCCTAGCAACTCATAACATAAACAGGTGCGACACTATAACATATACAGATAAACAAAACGGAAGACACAAGAAATAATTATCAGCAGCAGATGAACAAAAACAACTCAACTCCTCAAAAAATCAACATGGCTACCAAAACACGAGGAACTCAAAAATGAAACGCCAACAGGAAAAAATATAAAAGGTAAGAAAAGACAGAAAATAATTATTATAATTAACTGTAATGCATATCAAATTAAAGCTAATAGAACCGGCTATTGATGGAAGTAGGTTTAATTAGAAAATGTAAAGTATTTAAATAAATATAAGCATTCTTAGAAAAACTTAGTAATGGCGTGCTCAATGTCACGCGAGAAATGTTAGTGTTTTCAAAGTACATTTAACATAAAATAAAAACTGAATTAAATCTAACAGAAATTATACAGAATAAGTAACTAAGCAAAAGTAAAAGGATTATGCAAATTATAATGAAACTGGAAGTACATTTACCAAAAATAAATACTTTAACTCGGGAGCTCGAAAAAATGCAGCCGACACACTCAATGGCGGAGAGATCTCTTCTATAATCAATAAAAGGGAAATTTTCACCCAATATTCTGGTGCTAATGTGGCATTTAAGAATTAAAATTAAGTGGTCCAAAAATTAACCACCGCCCTTGAAAGGGAAGCAGAAAATTTTAGTAATTTTATTAAATTGTATTATGTCAATCGTTTTATAACGCTGTTAAAAAATACCGAGAGACAAAGACTCTGTTTACTTAATTCATTTTATTTTAGCTTCTTTTCAAATGCTTAACTGATCATCTTTAACCAAAAACGAAAACAACCATTGGCTGTCTTAACAGCAACTGATTCTACCTTAAATTTTTGCAATCAAAGGGAATTGAATGGAAACCCGTTTACAGGGAGATCGCTACAGGTTTTTTCAGTATAATTCAATCTTCTCTAATCTTTTTAAAACAGATCAGATTAGCGTGCTTTTAGATTCTGCAGTGTCTGAACGGGGGTTGGCGAGCGTAGCTTGCAGGGGGCAGAGATCTCTAGTTAATTGTAAATTTAAGCAATTTATTGTAAAATCTCTAGAGTATTTTTTAAGTTAAAAGAAGTAAAAAGTCCTTCCGTAATATGGTGGGAGAAATAGATACAGGGCTCGCAGTGTTCCTAAAATTTTCGCACTTTTCTACCACTATTTTAAAGCGATAATCTTTATTCTATAATTTTGTTATAGATGTTAAAGGAATCTACCACAAAGAATTTTTATTTAAAATACTGGTAGCAAAGTGCGAAAATTTTAGGAACGCTGCGAACCCTGTAGATAGCTTTCTTATTCCTTATTTTTAATAATTCAACTAATTTTACTCAAACAGACGGAAGTAAAATGCGTGCAACCAGGTTATACAAGATTCTTAGTTTTCGTTAATATTGTATTTTAATAGGAATAATAATAATAATAAAAAATCAGCTATCGCCAAGTTGGTTTCATATGTGCTGACCTATTTTTGTCGATAAATTTTAAACTCTCGTCAAGTATCGTGAACTTGGGAAGAATTTGACGTTGTGGTATATGACTATGTAGTTTTAAGCGTATGAGAATTGGAACAATGATTACAACAATAAAAGAAAATTTGCGAAAAACCACGTTCAATACAACTCATCCATTAAATACGCCTATGGAGGATCTTTTATTTTTAATCTGTTTCCTTGTTTCAAAATGCCACACTAGACGTTTATCAGCCACACTAGAAGTTTCTAATTATTACACCTCAGTCATTTTTAGGTGCGATCGTAATTATATAAATACTTATGACCTATAATCGTAGTCTGGTCCGTCCGTCTGCCCGCATATAACAGCGCAAAAACTATCCAACCGAATGGTTTGAAATTTAATATATATATCATCGTTGCAGAAATTTGTGGAGTCATTTCAAATTTTATGAAAATCGAAAGAAAACTTAAAAAGATATTAATAAAAGTTTTCTTCAATCTATTACTAAATCCTATCATACCTAATGAATTCAATGATAACCCATGATAGGTAAGGATGCTAGGTTGCCATGGTGATTATTCTATTAAACCCTATCATCATATATAATTAATGCAATGATATCCCATAATAGGTAATGATTGTAGGTTACTATGGTGATTACGTTATATTTAATATGAAGTGCTATTATTTCCGTATTACTGAATTTAATATATATAGAATCGTAATAAATTTTGTATTCAAGCATTTTTGCATAAGAGTGCAACAGCTATTGCACAAAAATCTGAATAAATATAAAACTAGTTATACGAATGCACCTCTTTTTCCCTATTTGACGTACAATTTCCGACTTGTTTAAAATAGCGGCGAAACAAAAAAAAACGCTCTTTCTATCATGTCCAAACACTTAGGGGAAAACAGTTTTTCGATATTTCATTTTTGTGTACGCCTTTTTCAATTTTAATCTTTAATTAGACACTATTTTGTATAAAGATAGCAGATGAAGCTGACCAACAAACACGGTTATCTATATAATAATAATTATATACAGTAATCCTTTAACATTCGCGAGTTTTGATTATTCGCGAAATAAAAAATGAAGGACATTTCAACATTCGCGATGCTTAACTTGGATAATCGCGAATATTTTTTTAAAGATTTTTTTTACAATGTAAACTTACTTTGTTTTACCAATTTCTTAAACTATTTGACACTGGACAGCTGCATTGTGCTGTTATAGCCTAAGTTCCAAAAATTTCAACCCTTGTATTGAGGCTAAATATAGATCAGTAATTCCGATCATGGCTTGATGCTACGAGTAAAAAAAAAAAAAAAAAATACTAAATTTTCTAATATTCAAAATTTTTATTGCAACTAATAATTTTTCTGCATAAATTGTATGCGAAATTTTAAAGCTACAACAACAACTTGTTGAGATTAAATTTGTAAAAACTTGTTAAATTTAAAAGAGAAATCGAGACCTCAACTTTTCTTTATATAGAATTTGATAAACAAAGTATGTGTTCTCCCAAACAATCTTATATCGATAAATTTTTTCAGCCATCAACTAGCAACTAAACTTTGTACAATACGTTTATAATTATTCAAATATATTTTCAGCATCCACTTTTTATTGCTTAATGATTATATTTTTGCGTTTCGGCTGCTTTTTTCCATCTAAAAAAAAAACGTAAAACCTAACCCTCTTTTATGCACGGGAAGATAGTTTCAACATTAATGATTTTGATGTTCGCGGAAGTTTCCGCGAACGTAACCCTCGCGAATATTAACCCTCCGTCTACCAGACGGGTCCATTGGACCCGACAGGTACATACAAAATATTCATTCAAACCAGAAATTTCTTCAAGATAAACTAAGTATATAAACCAGACAAAAATAAGGTAAATAAATAAGTTAAATAGTTTTAAATAAAAATTCTGGTGTAGAACGTTTTATTAAAACTTGAATAAAATTCCCGGTAGATCTAGGGTTAAGGGATTACTGTATATATATATATATATCAACATTTGAACGGGGGTGGGGGTTGATGTCTGGGGATCAGTAACGGTAAATATGCGGAAATTTTCCAGGATTTCCATCGTCCGAACTGTGTAATATGTAGCTTCTCACTATGTTGCCAAAATATACATTTGATTAATTTACTGTGTGCGCATGCAGTTTGCGTCATTTTGTTATAAAATCTCTACCTTTTTTTAAATTCTGAAAAGTAAACAATGTAGTACCTTCCTCATTTTTAGGCGCGTTCGTAATTATATAAATACGTAGCATCAGCAACTATAGTAGTCGTCTGAACCGTCCGTCTGTCTGTTTGTCCGTCTGTCTTAGTATAACAGCTCAAAAACCACCCAACCGAATGCTTTGAAATTTAATATACACAATCTTTGAAGAATTTTGGCGTGTTTTTTCAAACTTTATTAAAATCGAATCAAAACTTAAAAAGATATAAGTAAAAGTTTTCTCCGTTCTATTAAATCCTATCATACATAATTCTTTCAATGATATCTCATGATAGGTAATGATTCTAAGTTGCCATGGTGATGATGTCCTATTTAAGATGGAGTCCTATTATTTACGAATTACTGAATTTAACATATAGAATCGTAATAAATTTTGTATTCAGTCATTTTTGCATAAGAGTGCAACAGCTATTGCACCAAGATCTGAATATTTATAAAACTAACTACAGTACGAAAGCACCTCATTTCCCACGTTTGACGTACAATTTCAGTGTTGTTTGTAATGGTGACGAAACAAAAAAATGCTCCAGAATCTTTGTGTCCAGTCCAAACACTTAAAGGAAAACTTTTTATTTATTTATTTATTATTATTATTATTATTATTTTTGTATGCTTTTTATAATTTGAATCTTTTACTGCACGTTATTTTGAATGAAGATGGCAGATGAAGCTGGTCAACATCATCATCATAATATAATAATCATAATTTATAATATAATCATAATTTATAAATCAATAAGTTATAATCATAAATTTCATTCTTAATTTGCAAATTCACAATTGTAGGTGATCATTTGTACTGGTTTATAATTATTTATAATAATAATAATAATAATAATAATAATAATAATAATAATAATACATATATATATATATATATACATGGTATTACAAATGATGGACCACATTTAAAAAAATCATATTTTCGAAACTACTTCACATATTACAATAAGTGGTACATGATTTTAAAGAGAAATATACTAAGTTTTTTTCAGTTACAAATGTTCCATGTGCGACTCTTTTGTTACACGGCATACGCCCAATCTGTAAACGAGTTCGTTCCAAACATTTTGCAGCGATACTCTCTCAATGGTTCTGAAAGCTTCCCAAATGCTTTCTTTAAGTTCTGAACGCTTTGTTTTTGGTATTGGGTGTACATAAACAATGTCTTTGACACTGTCAGAACTTAAAGAACGCATTTGTGCAGTATTCAAAACCATTGACAGAGTGATGCTACAAAATGTTGGGGACGAACTTACTTACAGATTGGACGTATGCCGTGTAACAAGAGGGTCACACATCGAACATTTGTAACTGAAAAAAAACTTAGTATATTTCTCTTTAAAATCATGTATCACTTATTGTAATATGTGCAGTAGTTTCGAAAATATGATTTTTTTTTTTTTTTTTAAATCGAGTCCATCATTTGTAATAGCCCTGTGTATACAGGCACATAAACAGGCAATCTACGGTCCTTACTTTCAGTAGTACTATTTTCGAATAGTAATCTATTTATTTAGAGAATGTGTTTGTAATTTTTTTATGCGTTAAAATGACTTGTATCTTTAAAACAGTAGTTTACAGTAGAAAATATTTCAATATACCCTTAAACTGCAAATTACCACCAATACAACTTTCCGTGAGATTAATTATTTATTATTGGGTGTTGCTAATATCGAAACACGCCATTATTCCATCAGCGAGAAAGAAAAAACGGGTAATTATTTATTTTTTAAATTTAAGACTTCTTAATTTGACATTTATTTACGTTAATGTGTATCGCACATGAAAAGGAAATCGTGAGTGAAATATCAAAGTCTTCATTTTTAACTCAAACATAATTAACCGCAATAACCAGTTTCAGAAAAATCAGTTTTACCTCGATTGCAGACGTATAAGTTTCTTTCGAGAATGAATGACGTACAATATTTCAAAAGAACTCGCATCATGGTGGTAAGTAAAAATTCTAATATATTTGTTATATACCGGAAAAGATATTTGTTTAACTTGTTATATAAAAATTGCGCTTGTTTATTTTATGCGTTGCGAGACAATTTCTAATTTATTTCGACATCAAAATTTTCATAAACGATATTTTATTGGATTAATTATACATTGTCAGGCATTGCTATTATTCTTGTGCGTCATTTTGGCTTCGGTATAAAATAAAAAAACAACAAATTATTTATTTTTTAAATTTAAAAATTCTTAATTTGACTTTTATTTACGCTAATGTGTATCGCACATGAAAAGGAAATCGTAAGTGAAATATCAAAATCCTCATTTTTAACTTAAATATAGTTATTCATAATGAATAGTTTCAGAAAAATCAGTTTTACCTCGATTGCAGACGTATAAATTTCTTTCGAGAATGAATGAAGTACAATATTTTAAAAGAAATCGCATAATGGTGGTAAGTAAAAGGTCTGATATATTTGTTCTATACCAGAAAAGATGTTTGGATAACTTGTTTTATAATTGCCCTTGTAGTGTATTCGTGTGTCTCATGTTTTGTCATACAATTTCTGATCTATTTCGACAACAGTGAAATCTATAAGAAAAACATACAAAATAATTATTCTTTATTAATTCTAATAAAATATTCCAGATGTAAAAAAAAAAAAAGATTCATAATTATATATTATTAGACATTGTTGTTATTCTTGTACGTCATTTTGCTTCGGTGAAAAAGAAATAACAACAAATTACTTATTTTTAGGTAGATTTTGTAATAAACTCTATGCATTACATTCTCCCCTATGTTGGAATTTCTGAAAAAATTTTGCAGTTCTACGCCGATTGTGACCCCTGGAACCCAAAACCACCCCCAATAATATATATATATATATATAACTTTTTATGGGCACGATAACGTCCATAATTCTGCACAAATAATCAACGAGTAGAAAATTTCGGTCAAGTTCACTAACACGTTGAGGGCCGCCACACAGATTTGCCAGTTTGGCCTCTTTTTATCCAGAAATTTAGTGTTCATACCAGTAATAAAGAATAGTATTTTACAATTTATTTAACAAAGACATTTAGCGATAAACATAAAGTAAAATATCTTCTTTCGAAATTTTCGGTATCAATTTAAAATTTCTGATCACTTTCGCTGCCGATCCATCATGCGCCGGCGCGGGATCGGCAGCGAAAGTGTTAATGGGCAAAATCGGACGAAGAGGTTGGAAATGGTGAGGTGTTTTATGAAAACAGAAAAAACTCCACAACTTCATAATTAAGATATATCGAATCAGTTTAAAGTTATTATTATTTCTAGGAAAAGAACCAAGAATTTATGTATGAAAGATTTTTATTACATTTAAAATTGGCCTCAAGAGGCGAAAAATAGGGTTTTACGAAGAAAAAAATTCTTAACTTTGTCAATTCTCAAGATTTAAGCTCAAGATCTCCACTTAAATTTATTATAAACATTATTAATATTATCTACAACTTTTATATTGACAAATTTTAATAGGACCAACTCTTACAGCAGAAAAAAAGCAAGGGGCTGAAAAAGAAAAAAATTCATAATTTCTTCAATTCACAAATATCAAATCTGCTTAAATTTATTATAAATCTCTTTAATATTATCTACAACTTTTATATTGACTGGTTTTTCATAGGACCAAGTCTTACAGCACAAAAAAGAAGAAGAAGAAGCGGTGGTAGGGTGTAGAAGAAAAAAATCACATTAAACATGATTCTGATAAAATGAACTCTTACGGGAAAATGAAATTAAAAACTCGTCAAAAACGGCCAGATAAAATTGTTAAACTGTGTTTATTTCTAATCTTGATTTAGTTTTTGTTGGTGAAATTAGTACTTAACTTCGAAATCTACCTCTGCCTGTAGGCCGAGCCGGCAGGGATTTTTTTAATTTAAGAAGCCTTAATTTGATTTTGAAATAGGTTGTTCTCTATTACACAAGAAAAAGAATTGGTGAATACATTGCTATGCTTCTTATTTTAAACTGAAATTTAACTATTCATAATAATTATTTGCATAAAAATTTATTTTTGGATTAATTAATTATCATTAACTATTTCTATTATTCGAGTACCGCCCACTCTTATTCTCTTTTGGCTTAAGTGAGATAGAGATGAAAAAAAGTTATTTATTTTTTATAATTTACGAAGTATTAGTTTAACTCTTATGTAGACTAATGTCCATTACACAAGAAAAAGAAATAGTGTATAAACTGATATACTTCTTACATTAAACTTAAACATAATTATTGAAGATACGCATATATTAAGGCAGACTATGAATACAACCAATGCAATAAATCCAACTGGAGTGAAAAATTAGCCGGGGCCATGACTCAAAACTGAGACTACAGCGCACCGTGCTACCCTGGCCGACCTTAGTGGTTAGACCAACAGCAGGGTACGCTGTTTATCCAGGTTCGAGTCCGTCAAATGTTGACAGATACCATCTAGCACTTTTTATTTCTTTTTAAGATTCATTACAGAAAAACAGTAGGAAAATCATTTATTTACATTGGTCATCAAAATTAAAGGATAATGAGAAAAAAATATGCTCACTAAGTTAATGTTGCAACCAATGCCCAATGCTGCAATTATTTAAGTTAATTAAATACTGTTGAATACAAAATTGCACTTCCGCGCATATGTTAGCGTCGGAAATATGCACATTAGATGGTTGACAATGTGGTGTGCAATGGACGTAATGTTGGAATGCTGGTCTGTAGTGTTGTTTAAAGCGAATGTGGTGTCTGAATGTGATCGGTATTCATTAGTTATAGCTTAAATGCATCATGTAAGTGAAAGTCAAAAGTGGCGAATAATTGGTAGAATCGAGGAAGGTCACAAACAAATGGAGGTCCGCCCAAACTATGAATATCCCTCAAAGTGTCATATCAAGAGTTTCTAGCCGCTTTTTAAGCACTGGATCCGTTGATAGACAGCCTGGTCAAGGAAGATCAAGAACAACAACTGCATCCGAAGGCAATTTTTTGTCAATGTGGCTCGAAGAAACCGCGAAGCGACTACAAGAGATTTGGTTTGAGACATTCAGGCTGCCACAGGAACTCGAATTAGCCGTTCTACTGCTACAGGAAGGCTTAACAAGGGTGGACTGTATGCCAGAAAACCAATAGTTTGTGTCCCTCTCAATCCAACTTCCGAAGGGGACCGTTTAAAGTGCTGCTGACGTCAAGTTCAATGGAGGAAAGAAGACTGGGCTCAAGTACTGTTTACTGACGAGGCCAGATATATTCTGAACAGTGATTCTAGACGTCTCTTGATGGGAAGAGATGAAGGAAGACGCAACTTGCCCTTCCCTTGTCAGTGAAATATCCCGTTCGAGCCCAGTCGTCTTGGCTCCATTGAACATGACGACAGCAACACTTGAAACGGGACCCTTGGGAAGCTGGAGTGAGTGAGACACAAACTTTTGGTTTTCTCGCATACAGCCCATCCTCGTTAAGCCTTCGTACAGCAGTAGAACGGCTAATTAGAGCTCCTGTGGCAGCCTGAAGGTCTGAAACCAAATCTCTTGTAGTCGCTTCGCGGTTTCTTCGAGCCACAATGACAAAAAACGGTCTTCGGATGAAGTTGTTGCTCTTGGTCTCCCTTGACCAGGCTGTCTATCAACGGATACAGTGCTTAAAAAGCGGCCCGAAGCTCTTGATATGACACTTTGAGGGATATTCAAATCTTGGGCGACCGCCATTTGATTTTGACCTTCCTCGATTCTACCAATTATTCGCCACTTTTGACCTTAACTTAAATGGTGCCTTTAAGCCATAACTAATGAATACTGATCACATTCAGACACAACAGTCACATTAAACAACAGTACAGACCAGAATTCCAACATACGTCCATTGCGCACCACATTGTCAATCATCTTATTTGCATATTTCTGACGCTAAATTATGCGCGAAAGTGCAATTTTGAGTTAAATAGCATATAATTAACATAAATGATTGCAGCATTGGGCATTGGTTGCAACATTAACTTAGTGAGTATATTTTTTCTCATTATCCTTTAATTTTGATGACCAGTGTAAAATAACTACTCATATACTCTTCAGTTTGTAATTAGTTCAATGTTAAAAAGAAAATTACGTTATTTATTAAAAAAAAATAGATATCGCAATGATACATCAAAATTATAATGTTTTCCCAATATCCCCTACACGCGTGCAACGTTATCCTCGATTTTTAGATTTTAAAAGCAAATTTTGAGGAAAAAACACTCAGCATACCGCCAAAATACGGTCTATGTCCTAATTTATGCCTGTAAATTAAAAATCAGCCTATTTTGTTTTGAAACTTCATTGCAAGCTAACTATGCAACTAATTAAATTTAAAAAAATCAAAAAACCCGATTGCGTAAAAAGCGAACTAATTATTTATTTCTCATGAATGTGAAACTATTTTTTATATCACTTACCTATATTTTTTATTTACTTGTATTGATGACTTTTAAGTTGTGTTTAATTGTTAGTTCCTATCTATAAATACTGTTTTGACGAGGCCTATAGATGTTTATGAACGTTAGAGTTTCAGTAAATCTAGAGATCCTACCTACACAACTTCCAGGTTGTGTAATACTTAAACGGAGCTTCTCACTGTAAAATAGTCAATGAAACGCTGTCTTCATTTTGAAAGACCTATCCAATGATATGTCACTCAATAGGGTGCGTAAAAATATTTTTTATAGACTCTACCGCCATTTTGAATTTATAAAAAGAAATCCTAGCCGATAACCATCGGACGGTTAAGACAAACCGATAGAGACCTCATTCATTAAAATCATCCAGCCTTTGGGATGTTTCGAGGGTATAAAGAAATCCACATACCCAGATACGCGTGAAACACATAACCCTTCTTGGCAGTCGGGTAAAAAGAGAGATACATTAGTAAGGAATATGTTTGATTTAATTTTATGTGTAAATAAGAATTTGAAATTTCTAATATTTCCAATTACAGGGACACTCAAAATAAATCGGCTATGGTATTGTCTTTGAGCAATAATTTTTGCACGGGAGTTTTCAATTTCGATATGCGCTTTTAAATTTAGCTAATTTGTTGGATGTTGCTCAAAGTGTATAAATTCTATACCTCCTACACAGGATTGCACTAATGAATTCACGTACCATTTTCTTTATTAACAGAAATTGCTGAAGAGGAATTTTCAACTGTGGTATGTATTTTCTGACTGAAATACGGAGAAACCTCTGTGTGCGACCACCTCCCTGGACGACCATTTTTTTCATGGAACGAAATTTATTACCATAGGCTCAATACTAATTGTACCTCCATTTAAAAACCGTCCCTGTTGAACGCCCTCCATCAGCCACCAATTTCTTTGAAGAAAACGAAACAAATTCCGTTTTTTCCAGGCCGCTTGAAGAAGGTTTTATTAGAAAAATAATTCCGGAGAACGCATTATTTATCAAACTCCTAAATTAAGTTTACAAATTTTTTTATTCCGTTTACTTGTAAATGCTTAAAACCATTTGTGCCTTTTTAGGTAATGAATTTAACTCTGTAGACAAATTAAGAATGACGATCAATAAACTCCTCTACCCTATTCTGTCAGGAAACTCTCGAAGAAATAGATAAATTACTGAAATCGTCATTATTTGTTCCCATCCAAAAAACAACGGCATTTATTTACTGAACTTCGAAAGGACTTGGAAATAAAAGTTATAAAAGATAAAAGCGTAAAATAAAAGCAAACGTCAATATATTCATTTTTTAAACTCTGGAGTAATTAACTTATGTAATTGATTTTTTTAATACTTAAATTTTCATATTTTTTCCTAATGTGAAAAATAGATTTTAGTAACATTAATTGTTACCTTTTGCAACAATTAAAATCTAGATTTAAACATGGCCTCTATTAAGAGACCACTTCTCGGAGCGACCAATTTTTATTGGAACGGAACGTGGTCGCTTTAGGGAGGTTTTACTGTATTTTATTCCATGCATGTAGTTTATACATAGAAATCAATATATCATATACAGGGCTGCTCACAGAACAGATAATTACGATTGTGAATTGGAATTGCTGAATTTGGTTTTTCAAATATATTATGCGTTTCCAAATTGTTCAATTAGGCATCCAATTTCAACTTATGAAATCGAGAAGCTATGTTACATTATTACAAATTTATTGGAATGTGTTTCAAAATATATATGCTTGACGTATGATTTTTTCTTTCATGCTTCTTATATATTCTGCTACATATTTCATTCTACGTATTTCGCACGTATCCGCCGCACCGCAGATAATTCGATTTCCTAACAGAATTTATTTTAAATAGATTGCGACTTCTTCTGCTTAGCAATTATTTGACTTCTTTTTATCCATAAAATTTCCGGTTTAAGAAAGACTTAACTAAGCCGCGGTGGATCCGCGGGAAATTACTATATATTTAGGATAAATATACTTTTCATGTCTTTTGAGATTCATTTTACGATTACAGTGGGTACGCCATATGTTTTAAATAACTAAGTCTTAAACTATTTAATTTGTAATTAGTTAATTAAAAAAAGGGCTATTATCTATTAAAAACAGTTTGCAAAGATTATGTCAGAATTACAACGTTTTTCCTACTAGCTTGTCACATGCTTCTCGATTTTTAAAGTAAATTTTGAGGAAAAAACATTCAAGATACGCACAATAATAAATACGTCATGTGTCCTTATTTACAACTATACATTCAAAATAAGCTCATTTTGTTTTCTAACGTGATTTTAAACTAAAGTAAAAACTATCTATGTAAGTAAAAATCGAGATACATTTGTTTGCATAAGTTGATTTAATTTTTTTGTGTATATAAAGTATTTGAACTTTCCAATCTTGTTTCAAATGAGACTTTTTGTCAGAAATATTTCTAATATATTTTGACAAGAGTAAAAAGTATTATATAAACAATAAAAAAAATAACTTTTCATTATTAATGCTTCTAAAGTTTACGTTTCAAATTCTCCATAAATATTAAATTATTCTACGTTGTATAAATGAAAAGTTTTATTAAAAATATTTCTAATATATTTTGACAACATCTTTGTTTTCTTATTTATTCTGGTAAATATTTTGCGTACAAATATTAAATTTTTCATTTCTTTTCTGATTTGTTTTCTGATTGCTGTACGGAATGCTTTTCTTGAAAATAACTTTTTCGATATTCTTTAATTAATATTCTTTATTCAGTTTTAATATTACTTGAATATCATTTAGATTTATCGCAATATTAGTTCAGGATTGTACTTAAGGTATTATTTCCTTAAATTTTTGTTTTAATCTGTGAATTAATATTAAAATATATAAAAGTGCACTTTTACAATAAGCATTAAAAAATTGTCAATCAAACTTATATAAATGAGCTGGCATGTCTGAATGAAAAAACATGAAAAAGACCAATCTATGTTATAAAGGACAACCGTGTATGTGCGTAACGCTGACGTCATTTTGCGGATGGCAACAGTAGACGATCAAATTTCGCAAAATTTATTGGAAATATATGATAAGGAAATAACACACTCATTTACAAGGATACACTAAAGTATTTGGCTACAGTACTGCATATGAAAAATAATTACTGGAAAAGAGATTTTAGTTGTGTTGCACGTTTTAACCATTTGAGGGGCGGTGGGATATATTATATCCCACCAAAGTTTAATTAAGATTTGCATTATAAAATTTTTATTAAATTTTACTTTTATGACTTTTGCGGGAAAAAAGTTGAAAAATTGCTTTTCCTTATTTTGAAATGAAAGTTTTCTAAATTTCCGTTGGGAATTCAGCATTACACAAACGCAGTTTCTTGCCCCTCAAAGGGTTAAAATTGAACTATTTGTTTTGCATATTATTTGATGTGTATAAATTCGATAGATTAGATTCGATGCAACGGTATACAGAAAAATCTCAAGTGCATTTCCGATTATTGACCGGGAAATTTCAACTGTGCTATGCGTTTCATTGAACTAACTTTTAGGATACTATGTAATATACATATGAATCTATATATCATATACAGGGTAGCACAGAAAAATACGGATATTTTTTGTACTATTCATGGTAATTGCCGAAATAGGGTTTTCAAATGCCTTATGCCTTTTTTAACTTGTTTATTTCTAAATTGCTTCACTTTAATATATTGTAAAGTTTTGTTATAGTAGTCTGAATGTGTTGGAAAGTTATTCCTAATCTATGCTGCAAGCATGATTTTTCGTTCTTGTTTTAACTTTTATAACAGCATTTAAATGTATGCAGATCTTGAAACAGGTTACGCCCAGTTAAACTAACGCCGAGGAAATCATTTATAATAATGCTAATACGTAAAACGAATAACTATTCCCTTTCTGTGAATTACAAAGAAAATTCTCAGCATTATTTGTGGCTTATTTTCAAACTGAAATTTTAACCTCTTTATATATGCAAGGAAAGGTTCGTCAAAGTCATGAAGGATTTGCCAGTGCATAATTACAAGGTACAAATTTTATTCATCGGGAATATAGTACACCTTTTCATTACTTCCTAAAACTCTGTATTTCAGTTTCTCATTTAATCGTATTTTGAAGAGCGGAACATGGAAATGTGAAATTATCGCTACAAAATACAATTATCGCTCGATACAAACATGAAAATTATGAATTCAATTTTGAAATAAATGAATTTAAAAATATGATTTAATACGAAGGGAATATAGCTTTGGGTACCAACGGTAAGTTTACAAAATGAAAAAAATCTTGAGTTACTGTATTCGATTTTCCAAACCCAACTGTATTCGTCCAGAAAATGAACAAGTATAAAACTAAAACTATGTATATATATATTTAAGTATTGCGCTACCGCGCAATACTTATTTATCTTCACTGACACTTCTAAATGTTAATTTAACATAGAAAAGCATATGGAGCTCATAACGTTTTCATTTTTTATTCACACCTTTTTGTCCCTGATGCCACAATTTTTTTATTCTTTACTAATTCTAATGATATTATAAATTCAAAGTGTAAAAATGTTAGCCTGACGTCAGGGTAAAAACGGATGATAAAATGCCTTTCCATATGGCTGAATTATAGCCTAGAGAGTAACATGCGCTAATTTTTATTTACATTATTCAAATATCTTACTTAATAATTCCAAATTTCGCTTTTTTCATTGAGAATTAACGGACATTTTTCCTATAAAATTATACGTTTTTTCTTCATCGTTGCAGATAATTCAAAAGCCGCAACGTGATTGCAACGTGAAAAATTAAACTAAAATAGTTTTTTTTTCTTTCTAGAATTAAAAAGATGAATATGGAGTAATAGTGGAAATAAATAGGATATTTTCGGAATAAGTTTTTTCTTTGGTCAAGTTTATGCTTTAATAAAAGTTTCACAAGGATACCGCACACATCAAAGCCTGATGAAGATACCTCCCATTAATTTTGAAATGAGTTCGTCTAAATGCAGTAGTTATTAATTTTTTTTTTATAATTCGAGATCCATGCCAAACCAACGCATTATAAAATATTTTTTTTTCGGGGGCGGGGGGGGGGGGAGGCACGAATTGTAGTCACGATCAAGCGTGATAATTATGATAAACATTGAGAGATTATAATTTTTTAAAATATATTTTCACTTTCATATTTATTTTATCTTTTATTTAAAAAATAAATTTTTTCTTTTAATACAAAAACAATTTAATGCAAATAATTTTGAAGATTTTCAGCCAGTAGTAATATAATTTTTCCTTTTATTTCAAACGCTGCTATTATTTTCATTGAGTATTTTTATTATTCAGTATTTAATTTCAGCGTACGTATTTACACGTTCCTGTTTTCTTTTTTCCAGGACCTCGGTTCTGAGGAAGAGGAACAGCGAAATTGGCGTGGAATTTGCATTGCCTTACTTGTTATCGCTACGGTCTGTTCCCTAATTATCACCTCGGTCGTCCTGCTCTCTCCAGGTAAGCTCATGAAATTTAATTAACTACTCATATATATTTTTAGATATATGGGGCATTCTCACAATCTTTTGACTTTTATGTCCCTGAATAAAAAAAATTATTTTAGTACATTTTCTTGTGTTTTTTTTTTATTTCATATAATGGGGAACATTCCATTGCATGATTGCATAACAATATTAACATAAATAAGTTTTGGACGATGTTGGACGGTCCAAACACCAGGAAAACTCCTATACCGTCCCGTGTCCCTGATGCTGATTTTTAAGCTTGGAGCTGTCTGTATAAAATTGTTTCAATAAAAGTAATTCGATGTAATTTTTTTCCGGAACTGGAACGATTGTTCTATATAAATATGTAGCAAAAAATTAACCTGCACCCATTTTTACGATTGATATTATTTTTTGAACTCTGTTCCTGGGTTTTTTTTATCCTTACCGTTCCCTTTGCTAAACTTATACAGAAAATCACTTCAGATGCAGCCACAGAATTTTTTTCAAGTTTTTTCTCATGCAGAAGTATGCTAGAGAAAGAATGTCTAAAATTCTTTGACAGGAAATTTACTGCAGAATTTAAATCAGCATTTAAATATCAATTTCAAGATCGTGGCTTTATTCTTACCGTCCCCAAGGTTTATTCCTGCGCTTTTTGAGGTAAATTAATTTTTTTAAATTTAATCCAGTGTAAATAACTGTTTCTAAAAATCAATGAACATTGTGGCTACCACTTAGTCTTAATATGATTTGTCTAAAATAGGTGGTAATTTTCCTTACCGTTCCATCCTTACCATCCCTTTTTTTTTACCATTTCGTCCCTTTTTTCCAATACCGTCCCCTTTTTTTAACCTTACCGTCCCTTTCTTAACACCCCTTTAAGACAATGTTATGCCAAAATGTTGTACTAAAAATACTACATTGTTATTATTTCTTATTTGAATGTCCTGTGGGTACTATGCAAATTCATTATAAGTAAAAATTTAGAAGAAAATGAAAAGTTATAGTGGTAAAATGGTAAGGAAAATTAAACTCGCAAGTTAATTTTTCGCTGCTGACCATTTTTTTTTTTTGAATCATTAAGGTGTTCGTCTATCAGATTAAAATGTTATTTTAGCAAGTTTAATTTCACCAGATTTTTATTCCCGAAAGCCCATTGTGATAATACCCCATATGAACAGGGTTCGTACGCCTCTTGGAATTTTGTATTCCACATAATTCTTCTGTACGAGATTTTTCTTATAGAAAATCTCTCCTTAAATGAAGGCGAAATTTGTCGCCTTCTTTAGAGTTTTTCCTGCCATTTCTTGCTGAGTTTCATTTCTGAACAAGTGCTAACTTTAAATTTTTTATCTTTTATACTTCAAATTTAGTAGTTTTCGTAACTACTGCTATACTCTAACTTAATTTACCTATCTAAAATTTCACTATTCTACATACTAACCATTCTTTGACTTACGTTTATTAACTTTAATTTTTATTTCTTAATCTTTTAATTATTATTATTATTTTTTTAATAATTCCTGTTATTTTTATTTTATTATTATTTACTCGTACTTCTTAAGTAGTTTTAAACTAGACTTTTTCTATAACAATAACACATACTGCACAATTGCACCATAAAATATAATAAATAAAGACACAATCTTGCTTAATGGTACACAAGACACGAACTTTAATAAGCTAAAATTTAACTTTTACGCAGTGATGTAGTCGTAAAAAAACAAAACAAAAACAAAACAAAAACAAAAAAAAACAAACAAACAGAGGGTATACGTACCCCCGTATACCCTCCACTACATCTCTGCTTCTACGTTTGGAGCTGCTTCTACAGCCGTCTTCAGGAAAATAGGATGGTAAAAAGGCTCAATGTTTAGAGACGAAACTTCCTGTGCAAGAGATAATTAGTCGAAACTTGACCAATCTTGTCATTCTTTGGCCAAGTTTCGACTAATTATATCTTGCACAGGAAGCTTTCGTCTCTGAACTTTGAGTCTTTTTACCATCCTATTTTACTGAAGACGGCTGTAGAAACAGCTCGAAACATAGAAGTTAACTTTTAGCTTATTAAAGTTCGTGTTTTGTGTACCATTAAGCAAGATTGTGTCTTTATTTATTAGACTTTTTCTTTTCCCAATGGCTCACAATATTACAAGACGTTCAATCAATAGACTGTACGTTAAGTTGCTGTGAACTAGAGAAGCCCTCAAAGCTGCTCTACTGTTCATCACTGTTCAGCGCGTTTTACTTAGATTTCTTTTTCTATAAAAAAAAAAAAAAAAAAAAAAAAAAAAAAAAAGACTGGCTGTTCTACTGGAAAAATTCTCTGACCCGTACGAACCATGTATACAGGGTAATCCAAAACGCATCTAAGTTGAGCTATCGTGAATTTCTAAAATATTACTTAGATTATTTCTGTGAAAATTGTGAGATATGTTTGGCGCATAAAGGCAGTTTTTAGCAGGTTTTTTAATTAGCACTTGTCCGGATTAAAAATTTGATACTCTCAACGACTAAGCGGTAGATTTTTTTTTTCACGGAAATCTACATTTGGTCAGCGTGAAGCTAAAAAAGAATGTTTTGCACTACACCAGAAATTTCGAGACAAATTGTTCGCCATACACTGTTCCTAGTCAGATATATTTTTTCATTCATATTTCTTCGTTGCTACCATATTTTTGAAAAAAAAATTCGCTTTCTTTTTGCCTTTTATAACCTGTCTATAAATAAGGCGAACATTACTATTTTAAAAAATGGTAGCAATCATGCAATTTGCCAAGCTGCCACCATATACATTTTCAAGAGGGCTTCTATAATAGAGTGGCAATATACGCACAGACGAAGATTTTGTCCAAACTATGGCAAGCATCGTTCCACAACTTGATGCAACTCGTCTAAAAGAGGAGAATTGAGTGAATTCAACAAACAATATCCCAGCAATAATGGTAGTCTTCCCGAGATATTTGGCGTTTATTTTTTCACGGAAGTCATCTTGACTACACAGGCTTTATTGCCCGACCCTATCTTACAGAGGTACCCTTATAATAATCAGTGAAATTACAAAGGCTCCCGTGACTATAGAACCTCAGTTTGCTAGCTCTTCCACCGTGTTTATGATTTTTCAGGACGAAAAATCCCTTCCCCGATTTGTTCACTGGGATAGTTGGAACCTGAACTCAGTTGTTCCCATAATTTATTGTTATGCAACCCATTATAAACTTTTTACTATAGAAGGAAAATTATGTTTATTTATGAATGTATTAGTAAAAAAATACAGTAGAGCGCCGATTACCCGAACAAGTCGGGAGCGACCCTAGTTCGGATAAGCAAAAGTTCGGATAAATGGACAGACAATTTAAGGGATGTTCCTGAGTGTACTAAAATCTTCACACTTTATCCAGCCTTAGGACTGGCAGCACCAGTTAGTGCTAGCGTGTTTAAAAACTGTTTTATTATTAATATTATTATTTGTTTACTTTTTATCATTTAAATTTTTCTTTTTCTCTTTTTATCATTTTCTGAACTCCAGAGATTATAATTTAAGCAAAAAAGCTTTGGATTGTTGCTTGCTTCAAAGAAGACGTTCTTTCCAATGCTGCCATGTCTCAAATTCTTCTTAAATACGTTCGTTGAATAGGACCAGGGTTCTTCTGCCGTTCGAGCCATTTCATAGCTGTTTTCAAACATTCAAAGGCTTCGTTATGTGATGGACCTGGGTCCTTTTCAGAGCATTTGTTCTCATTTCTTCAATTTCTTTTTCATCCTAAATCTCCTCCACAATCTTAGCATCATTAAGATTTTTTTTTTTTTTTTTTTTTTTTTTTTTTTTTTTTTTTTTTTTTAAGATATAGGCTGTTCGGATAAGTGGAAGAGTTCAATTAAACGAAATTTTTTGAGAGAAATGGGGTGTTCGGATAATTGAAGTTCGGTTAATTGGAGTTCCGATAATCGGCGCTCTACTGTACATTTTTTTTAAGTTGGGACGTTTTATGACAATGCTTTAAACAAATGAGATTGTCTATATCCTGATTGAATAACTTAATTTTAGAGTTCAAAACAAATATTTATAAAACCCTGTATTTGCACTAAGTTATTTGTATAGATTTTTTTCCGGAACTTTTACTTTAGGACTGTAATATGTTGTTTATAGTTTAATGATGCAGCAGATAATATTAATTATGCAATTTCTTAAAATCTGACTGAGTTTTCGCGTGTTTTCCCTTTTTTCTTTCTTTTTTTGAATCGCTGGGTTTAAAAAAAAAAAAACATCGATATCACAAACATGTCATATATTTTTGAATTAATTAAATTTAATGCTATCTGAGAAATTGGTGTTTAAACTTGGTATATAGTTTTTTAGCATAGCCTAGTTTAATTTCATGTTTATCATAAGTCGTTAGAAAAATAAACTTTTTAACTAAAGTTAACAGAATATATTTTCATATTTTTTACTGTAACTTTCCAAAGATCAGAGAACAGTGTTACAATAGCTAGCAGATTTTTTATTCAGAAATTCAAAATTTACACACAAAAAAATTTAAATAGTATTTTTATGTTTTTTATTAACGGAATTTCTACCATTATATACAGAAAAATAAATATTAAAACTTAAAAATCCATCAGATTTGGCAACACTGTTAGAGATAATCGATCATTCATAACGGTATGATGGATCTTATGTTTTGTGGTTGCTTACAGCGGCGTAATGTCTTTTAAAACTGATAAGTTTATTATTTTTTCCCCGCATAAACATTTGGGGAACTGCTATCTTTCTTCATCCCATTTATCGTCGGTACCATGTCAGAAAATAAAATGTGAAAATAGTGTTGCCACTGAGCTACTTTTTACCCGACTGCCAAGAAGGGTTATGTGTTTCACGCGTATCTGGGTATGCGGATTTCTTTATACCCTCGAAACATCACAACGTCTGGATGGATTTTAATGAATGTGGTCTCTATCGATTCGTCTTAACCGTCCGATGGTTATAGGCTAAGTTTTGTTTTTATTAATTCAAAATGGAGGCCGTAAAATACAAAAGGCGGTAGAGACGAAAAAAACTTTTTACGCACCCTATTGACTGGCATATCATTGGATAGGTCTTTCAAAATGAAGACGATGTTTCATTGACTATTTTACAGTCAGAAGCTCCGTTTAAATATTACACAACCTGGAAGTTGTATAGGTAGGACCTCTAGCTTTACAACAACTCTAACCATCATAGACATCTATAGGCCTCATCACAACAGAGTTTATAGATAGGAACTAACAATTAAACACAATTTAAAAGTCATTAATACAAGTAAATAAAAAAATAAGTAAGTAATATTTTTACATTGATGAGAAATAATTAATTAGTGTTCCCTTTTTAGGCAGTCGAGTTTTTTTATTTTTTAAATTTAACAAAAATAATTTATTTAAAATTCAGATTTCTTGATTGGTGCCATTGTTTTAAAGTAGTAAAATTCGCCTTATTTAATGACACATTAATTAAGGTGAAAACAAGGGGAATTTTACCATTGCAGAAAAGTGCTGCCAATCAAGAAATCTGAATTTAAAAAAAAAAAAAGTGGCTCACAGGCAATACTCTTTTCATATTGGAAAGTTTGACATGGTACCGACGATATAACTTACGTTTTGTGTTTCTAATCATATATTTATCATAATATTAAGAAGGAATCTTAATAAATTTCAAAGACTAAAGGGGGAACTATCGAAAGAAAATTTTTATGTCAATTTTAGATTGCAGTGATTTATCTGTTATACAATATGATGTTAAAATATCTATTTAAAGTGAAAATGTATATCAGAGAAACGAAACAAAAAAAAAATACCCAATTCTTATAATTATCGTAGAATTAACGCTTCACTCTTTTAGATAAAAATTGAGAATGTACAGTCATGGAAAAATAATGTAAACACCTCATACTGACAGCACAATAAATAATAGTAGGAGGAAGTTACTGGTACCAAACAGTTGGAAATAAAGTCTACTTTTAAATGATGTATATAGAATTTGCTTAGGGTGCATCTAAAATTGAAACAAGGCCAAACTTTGTTTTTCCCAATGGAAACACCCAGTATTGGCAATATATTTAAAATCTTCGGTTCAAAATATGCCTAAAAACGAAATTTCAAGTCATTTGGAAGATGCGTTTTTTAATTATAAACATTCAAAATTTAGAGGTTTTAAGGATAAATTACATTTTCATATTTTTATTATTATCTCCTGAAATTAAAATTTTTTGTGTGTTTATAACGCTAAAAATCTCAAACATAAGTACATTGACTTTGTAATTTAAAAAAATTATAATATGAATTATGAATTATAAAATTAATTTTAGAAAAAAAGTATGAGATGCAACCTGCAATTTTTTTTGATAAATTTATTTGTATTATGTATGTCTTTATGTGTTTTGTGTATGCGTATATATGTGTGTATTTATATTTATTACGAATTCAAAAATTTCGTCCAGGTAGTTTTCAAAATAAGCTTAAAAATGTCAAAATGATGTTATAAGTCTATGATGGGCAGAAAGGCATAATTTGAAAAAAATATATATATTTTACTCATTTTATTGAAACATTTGGGCTGGCAATAGTACAAATATACTCAGTGAAATGGTACTATTGGCAAGAAATAATACATCAGACTTCATACATCAATCGAGTACCGAACTTCAATTTAGATAAAACCCCTAAAAAAGGCACATTTTAAAACAATTACTTTCTCTGAAATTAATCGTACGAATAAATTTGTATGTAAGCTAATTGAAAGATGTACATAGAACAATGCAGGATATTCTGAAACATAATACGAGTATATGAACTAAGAAACATTTGTAACCTTTTAATGTGTACTAGTATATTCTGAAACATAATACTCGTATATGAACTAAGAAACATTTGTAACCTTTTAATGTGTACTAGTATATTCTGAAACATAATACTCGTATATGAACTAAGAAACTTTGTTACTTTTTACAGTTTACTAGTATTATTTTTTCCTGAACGCCAGGTTTTTCCCTTTTTTTGGCAAATATTTTACAACAATGCAGGATATTCTGAAACATAATATATGAACTAAGTAACTTTTGTCACTTTTTACAGTTCACTAGTATATATTTTTCCCCAAGTACCAGGTTTTTCCTTTTTTTTTTTTTTTTTTACAAATATTTTACAACAATGCAGGATATTCTGAAACATAACATATCAACTAAGAAACTTTTGTCACCTTTTACAGTTTACTAGCATTATTTTCCCCGAAAACCAGATTTTCCCTTTCTTTTTTCCAAATATCTTACAACAATGCAGGATAGTCTGAAACATAATATATGATATCCAGTTTCTATTCTTTAATAACAGCATATTTTTTCGTAATATCCGTCCAAAGGAAGCAGCATATTTCACTCGCGGTATATTATCTTACACAGATGGATATTTTTCTTCATAGATTAATGATTATCGATAATCTGATAAATCTTATAGTTCTACATAAATTACTCTTTATCTCCGAAAAGTGTAATAGTGATCATTTGAAAGCATTTCGCAAAAAATTAGATTATCTTGGACATAACATTACCACAAGAGATGATTAATTGCAGCGATGCTAAGACCGAAAGGTGTTTTTTTCCCACTACGTGATAGATTAATTTGCCAATAATCAATGCTTTTTTTATGGATAATGTAATTGATTAACTTTTTTCTCCCTAGCATTGTTTTTCCCACATTTTTTAACAGGATACA